>CANTUQ010000070.1:0-455000 GCA_947683425.1 Excoecaria cochinchinensis
TTCCCAAAATTGGGGGCAACTGTAAACACTGTGCCCTAAAGCAGTCCAGATCAGAGTTATCCGATGAAGAAATCGTTGTCCGTCTGCAGATAAATGGATGGAATTTGAGATTTTGGTCCTTCGGTCTTATAAGGAACAAAGATTTTTATTCTACAGCGTGAGATTTTCAAAGAGTTTGGGAAATTTAGCTTGAAAATTAAGGTTTTGCTCCAAAGACGGGCAGCCCGTCGGTGACAGGATGCTCGTCGCTATTTGATGTTCTCCGTCTCTCGCATTGAGAGATGAGCCGTCGCTCGGATAGACGGGCCGTCCCTCACTTTTCAGGGATGCTCGTCGGTCATAAGAGCGACGGACACATGTCCGTGAGCGACGGCCGTCTCTGTTCCTATGCCTCGGTCCGTCTGTCGTTAAAATTACTACACGTACCCTTCTTACCAACGCCCGTCTGTGGATCTAGGGATGGCTATCTGTCGGTAATTTCATCAGATAACGCCGAAGGTTTTAAACCTTATCCAATAAAGGTTAAATTCTTTCGGAATTTGACTTAGATTGGGACAAGGAATTGGATTGAAATTAAATCTCATAAATCCATTTCAAACTCTAATTTCAAATGGATATTTATCCAAATTATCTCTTAAACTCTATAAATAGTGAATTAAACTTCTTTATTAGGGGTTAGCAAATTTTTAAAGAGAAAATATTTTTGTGAGCGATTTATCAAAATTCAATAGTTTTTCTCAAAGTTCTCTATTTTCAGTATTTTATTCCAAAAAAGTTCTTTCAATATTTCTATATTCTACTCAAATTTCTATTTGCAAATTGAGCTAAATTCGAGGTGACGAAATTCATTTGTTTCCCTCAACGACTGATTCCAAATATTTGAATCGCTGTCGAATTTTCAAAAAAGAAAACTATAAATTTTCTTTTCTTGTTCCCTTTTTTTATTCGATCGTTGTGAAGCGTGCGGGACCGAGGTCATTCGATATCTACCCAAAAGGTAAAGTCTGAGGGTAAACATTCTGGATTTAATATTCGTGTGCTTTAATTGATTCATATTAATTTTTCATTGAGATTTTCCATTTTAGTTAAAAATTTCAACTACAAATCATCGATTTCTTCTGATTTTCGGAATTAATGTGACCGACGGGCAAAGCAGTCACCGATGCCCTTCTCTTGAATGAGCGATGGGACGTACATGATGTGCCATGACGTCCGCCGGTCACACTAGGGATGCCCGTCGGTCATGTGCAGAGGGCCGTCCCTAGGCAGTTTTCTCTCTTGTAACTTATTTTTCTTACTATTTATTTCCTTATGCTCTTTTAACTCATTTTTCTTTATGATTTTCATATTATTTCACATTCTTTACTTTATTTCATTCTTGACCTTGGCACTAACATGTGTATTCTTGCGAGTCATTTATTTGATTATTTTGGGTGGATTGGAGTTGTTGATGATGGTGGTTGCACCAATCTGAGGATTGTCATCCGGGTTCTTTCTTTACTCATTTTTTATTTTTATTTATCGTTATTTGTTTTATAATGGGGGTTGTATTCCGCCCCTAGTTTTATTGTATTTTATTTTTGAGTACTTTATTTTTAATTTATTACTTTTATCTACATGAATAGATTTGCTTTAATTAACTGCATTGTATGGAAAGTTGGTGAAACAATGAATTTAAAAGTTAATTATAATATTAATTAAGGTATAAATAAATGAGAAGTCCCAAACCCACTCTGGTCTTGGGCTTAGCGAGGTTAGAGGACCATCTTGATGTTTCATTGAGATGGAACCTCCAAGATATCTCTTATTTCCTACCAAAAGGTCTAATTTACATAATCCTAGGTTCCAGGGGGTTAGAGGATCATTCCAATGTTTTATTGGGATGATACTTCCAAGATCCCTCTGGTTTGCCCAAAATGGATATTTACGCGCCGCATAATCCTAGGTTCCACGGGGTTAGAGGATCATCCTAATGTTTTATTAGGCTGGTACCTCCAAGATCCTCTTGGCTTACCCACGATGGATACATATGCATCGTCTTAGGCTCGCTGAGGCTAGATGACCCTTCCCAATATTCTATTGGGTGGCGACTCCAAGAAACCTCCTTGTTGCCCAACATAGACGCACTTGTAATTCATTACAAGTTTTAATGAACCTCTCTCGAAAGCCCTAAAAGCGGGTCTTTGGGGCACTCCATGGTTCGGCGCGCGTCACAATGATATATGCTATGTAGTGGGCATGGTAAGTAGATATCAATCTAATCAAGGCAAAACACATTGGAAAGCAGTGAAAAGCATACTTAAATACCTCAAAGGTACAGTAGGCTATCCTCTCTATTATTAAGGCAAGAATCTATAATTAAGAGGATACACAGATGCTAATTGGGCAAGAGATGTGGATGAGAGGAAATCAACTTCAGGTTTCATATGCCCTATTAACAATAGAAGTTGAATTTGTCACTTCCTCAGCTACAGTACAAGAGGCAATTTGGCTAAAGTGGTTTATAGAGCATTTAAGAGTAACTAGCTCAGAGGAACTAGTGACAACTAATAGTGACAGTTAGTCATCGATAACTTATATTAGGGCTAAACATTTCGACATTAAGTATTAATACATGAGAAATATTGTTGTACGAGGAGAAGTGAACTTACAGTACATTCCTACGTGTGATATAATTATAGATCCATTGGCACAACCTGTAACGAGAGATGTATTTTGAGAGACACATTAGATCTCAAGGTTAGCATAAGATTTAATTAGTACTATATTTTATATATTCCCTTAATGTTATTATTTATGAATAATAATCAAGTTCATTATTGGCAATACATGAGTGTAAATGTTTATGTGTAAACAATTACTGTTATTTGTATGATATTGAGCATTTGGATAGAGATGTAGCCCACTCACAAGGGTGTTTACCTTAGTTTTGTCAATGAGTTACAAAGACTAAGATAAGGCAATTTTTAAGCATATAAGAATGCTCGAGAGCCTGTTCAAAATAAAAGTGTTTTCATCTTGCAGAAATTACAAGATTAGTCTTGTTAAGGTGTGGGATAAATACATACATAAAGTTATATGGTTTGAATTAAGGTCCAAATAAGGATTGTATGGAATCCGATGGTAAGTTTTTTGTAACTACCATGTTCTGTCTAAAAAGCAAGAGGTAGTCCTTAAGTATGCGGACTAAAATTAAATGCTTCGGTGCATAGCAACCTTATGCTTTTGTATGGTGTTATAAATACATTTTTTTTATGTAAGACATGCACTACTTTAAGGGAAGAAAAAATCACATATGTTTTATACCATGTGTGCTGAGAATTTAATATTATTGATCTCAACTTTCCCTATTGTGAGACTCTATTTAAATTTTAACCCTTAGAACCCTTAACTTATCCCTTAAGTACGGTTCAGTGTGGCTAGCTTAGTTAGTCTCCAAGAGGTTATGGAATAACTTGGGCTTGGTAGACCTAGCTTGAAAAATGAGCTAAGTTATGATAGATGGCATACAGTAAGAGGGAAAGATACTCTTTTGATCGCATTTAATTAGTTCGTGGTTCACCAGTTAGCCTATTATGCTTTCTATAAGTAGAAATATAATAGTGAACACGAAATATTTTTTATGAGATGCTATATATCTTTAACCGATGTATAGCACTAGTGCTCCTGATGTATGCTGGTCACATGGTCTATCTGCCTGTATGACTAAAGATTGATATGAGCTTGAAAAGCTCATATATTGGTTAGGTTATATATAAGTTTGTGATTAATTTTAGTTATTTTTGTGTAGAATTTGGTATATTTTATATTTTGTTTTGTAGAATTCTTTAATAGTATTATTTTCTTGATCTTTATAAGTGAGAGTATAGCTCGAGAGATATATTCTTACTTAAATCTATTAGGAATTCATTATCATAACATATAATAGGGAGACCAAGATGATTATGATAGTTGTTATAGGTTGATTTATATTCTTAAAATATGTAAATATAATACTCTAATTCTATAATGAGAGTTAAGGGTTAGAAATTATAATTGCAAGTTTTAGGCATTCTATTTTATGTCGAGAGAGTGATTTAGATCTTTATGTCAACTTAACTTGCATATTAAAGATTAATTTTAGACTAGGAGAATATTTATCAAGCTTTACATTTGTTAAATCAAATCATTATTTATATTTGTCTTCTTTGATTATAATTAAAATAGAATTAATAAATAACTTAGTTATAATATAATACTAATAATTTAGTCTTATACCAAAATTAGTGAACGTTGTAAACAAAATTAAGATCAAGACATAGTGAGTAGAACCCAACATGTTCCTCGAGGGAATGATATCTTAAATACTAAATGGTAAACCGTGCACTTGAAGATTTAATGTACAACAAGTTTTTGGCGTCATTAGCGGGGAATATGTTTTGTGTTTATTGCCATTATAATTCTTGATTTAAGATTTTGGATTACAATATTTAATTAGTTTTTGTTTGTTTTGTTTTGTTTTGCAGGATTTGATCGCTCTAGTTTATGCCTAGGACAAGGAAGTCTAAAGAAAAAATTGAACCATTAAGCTCAGAAATATAAAGATTCATATAAAAAAAAGAAAATCAGCCAAAAAGAGACTCATCATAGAAGAGCCACCAAGATTAATGAATTTTGCTACACCAGCATTGAGTGAAAATCAACAAGGAGTAGTTCGTCCTGCGGTAAATGCTAACCAATTTGAGATTAAGATCTCTTTTGAAATCTCGACTAGAAATTGTTCTGTCATGTGCGAGTGGGAGATGATGGAGTTTGGATACGCCCATGACTCCTGATATGAAAGAAATCCATATCAATATGAAAATTGTCTAGATATGGAAAAAGAAAATAATGCTAATATGGAAATAGTTTTATATCAATTCCCTTAATTAGGGAATTGTGACGCGCGCCGAAACCAGCAAGGCTCTCATTGAACTAGCTTTTAGGAATCGAGGGATTGGTTCACGTCTTTTATGATCTTGGGCATCATGAGTCATCTTGGATGCCTCCTTTCCAATAGAACATTAGAAAGCATCATCTAGACCCACAACGCTTTTAGGCACTTTTGAGGTATTTTGGAGTCGCCACCCAGTTTACGAGAAACTAGGAAATGTCTCTAACCTCTATTGGTCTAAACCAGAGAAGGTGTTCGGAATTTTACTCTTATTAATGACTCGAGTTTTATAAATGAGTTATTAAGAAATCTAAATTCTATCTCTCATCTCACGCGATAATGCAATAAATTAAAGCGCATTCATTCACATTAAAAAGCGATAAATAAAGCAGTAAATGAATAAATTATAAAATAAAAAATAAAAATATGGGACAGAACAATCCCCCAATAAACAAATAATAAATAAATAAAAATGGGACAGAACAATCCCCTAATAAATAAATAAAGGATACAAATAAATAAAACTTTCTTAAAATAAACAAGTAAATATAAAACAATCAAAATGCAACATACATAAATCGGGTCATTTATTAAATTTTAGGAACATTGATTCCTTTTTATTAATTAAAAAATTGGAGAACTATTTTTAGGATATTAATTGAGAAAACTGGGATAAGTGATCACATTTTATGAAAACTAGTTCTCCATTTGAAAGTGTGATTTTTATTGGCTAAAATAGGTCATTGGTCCAATTTATTAAGAAAAAGTCTCAAGTTATTAATTATTGTAAAAGCGTGATTTTCTATAATGTGGATAATAAAAATAAAAATCAGAGCAGTAATAGTGATACCAAATAATAATAGTGAAAGCAACATTCATTCACATAATAATAATAATAACATAATATAATAATAGTAATAAAAAAATAATAATAATGATAATAATAATAACATTAAAACAAATACTAATAATAACCATAAATAATAATAATAATGATAATAATATAATATTAACACTCAACAATAATACTATAATAGCAATAATAATAATAAAGCAAATATTAATATTAATCATAATAATAGCAATAATGCAATATAATAATAATAATAATAATAATATAATAAAATGAAATGAACATAAAGTAAATAATATTAACAATAATAATAATAACATAAAATGATAATAATAATATTAATATTAATAATAACAATAATAATAAATAATAAAACAAATAATAATAATAATAATAATAATAATAATAATAATAATAATAATAATAATAATAATAATAATAATAATAATAATATAATGATATAATGTAATTGGATTTGTAAACAATAAAGAAAACGATTTAATATATGAAAAGTAAACAATGGCCAAAACCAAAAATGATTTAATATATAAAAAGTAAATAATGGCCAAAACCAAGCAAATTCATTTTGGAAAAGGAAACGCAGGGAAAATAAGTAAAAGAAATAAATAAGTGGGGATGGGGCATTCACGAATTGTGAAGGACATTCACGACTCGTGATTGTCATTCACGAGTCGTGAAAAGCATTCACAGCTCGTGCAATCCAAACAGGAAAAACGGAGGTTCTGACACGTCCGATCGATTCAACGGCTCAATTCGGTCGGGGAGAATGAAATCCGATCGGGAAAACATAATACAAGCAAGAACAAGAGTAAAATTCGATCGGCAACCACAAATCAAACAAAACAAAATCACTGACTCAAAGAAATGGAAAAACAGAGGTGAACAGAGGAAGAAGAACAGGCTATCAAATATGGCAAAATAAGATTGAAACATTCAAAATACTACAATTAACATGCTAATATATTCATAATAACCACAAACACACAATCAACGGGTTAATAAGATCAAAGCAATAATATATACAATATATACAACAAATAGAGCTTACCAGCTCAACAAGGAAAAGAAGTAAGAAAGAAGAAAGAAGAAGAAGAAAGAAAGAAAAGAAATAGAGATGGCTAACTAGTATTTACCCTCAGATATTGATCGTTAGATTGCAGATGATGAAGTTCTGGTTTCCTCTTCGCTTTTGTTTGGAAAGAGATCAAAAAACCTTGACTGATAAAAACCTTCAATCTTTTTCTTCCTCTCAAAAACTTTCTCTCTGTGTTTTCTTTCTGGGTTTTTTCATGCTCTTTAATGCCCTCCCACTCTGTTCTTCACTTTTTCTTTTTATCTCTCACAGAAAAGAGTAGGTGGTTCCTCACCCAATCCACCATAATCCTCACTTTTCAACTAAAATCCCGAAAATCACGGAACGGGGAGGACGCTGGAGGGAAAAGAGGCGCGTGAGGCAGCCTCTCACCAACGTGAGAGCTGCCCCTCACATTAGTGAGAGGGGCCTCACTAACGTGAGGCCTCATCTCATGGCCTCACAACCCAGGCCCTCCAGGAAACAGGCCCCCAAAAAAAATAATTTTTTTAAATAAAAACAGTAAACATATTTTTCGAGTAAACCATCACTTCCATCTGGCTCTTGCCCATAAATAGGCATCATTTTCATCATAGGGCAACTTCAGTCTAGGCTGCCTTAGGACCCGGTGTCTATAGTTGCCCTCATTTTTGGGGAACGTAGTGCCTGGGTGCCTAAGTGAACCAAAACTCAAAGAAAAGAGAAAAGACATGTACCTGAGGCAGCTGTCCTTCTCGAACCGGGTGATGCGCCGAGTCTGTTACAGACTTACAAAATGCGAGGTTGCTCTTCCGAACGGAGTTGTTGTTCTTCTGAACTGCTCTTCTGAGCAGGAGTTGTTCTTCTGAACTGCTCTCCTGAGCAGGGTGTTCTTCTGAACTGCTCTTCTTAGCGGGTTTTACAAAGTGCAGGATTGATGGATTGAAAAGATTTGGAAAAAAATAATGCTCTGAAGAGATCAGGGATGTTTTAGAAGAAAGACTTAAGGGCTAATGCTTCGAAGAGACTAAAAATGCCTTGAGAAAAGGACTTAAAGATAATGCTCTGAAGAGACTGAGAATGCCTTGAAAAGGGACTTAAGGATAATGCTCCGAAGAGACTAAAAATGCCTTGAAAAAGGACTTAAAGATAATGCTCCAAAGACACTGAGAATGCCTTGAAAAAGGACTTAAGGATAATGCTCCGAAGAAACTGAGAATGCCTTGAAAAATGACTTAAAGATAATGCTCCGAAGAGACTGAGAATGCCTTTAAAGAAGGACTTAAAGATAATGCTCCGAAAAGACTGAGAATGCCTTTAAAGAAGGACTAAAAGATAATGCTCCGAAGAGACTGAGAATGCCTTTAAAGAAGGACTTAAAGATAATGCTCCGAAGAGACTGAGAATGCCTTTAAAGAAGGACTTAAGAATGCCTTGATAAAGGACTTTACAAGCTACCGCATGATTTCAACCTGCGCATGTTTCTTCTTGACTTCATTGTGCCGAAGCTATCGCTTGGTTTGGCCTTTTCCTGCAAAATCATTAGCACGAAGGCATATACAAAAGATTGTGCATGCATAATGTGCGTGAAATGTATACATAAAGCTATATACACGAAACACAAAAAAATGATTAATGTACAAAATTATGTATATACAACTATACGCATGAAGGATTGAATCCACGTGATATACAGGAGGACATGCAAAAGATCTATGCATGTGAGATACATGTGAGATGCAAAAATGGATAGACCACATCCTAGGTGGTTAAAAGATTTGTTGAGGGTACTGCCCAGCTGCTCAGATTGTCTGATGCCCCCAAGGACCTAGAAAAGCATCGTCTTGGCTTTAGGGATTCTGACCTATAATCATTTCTAAGAGAACTGACCCGTACACATCTTTGCCTCCCGGTCGATGAGCATTTTGCTCCCAAAACTTTAACTCTCGTGTCCTGCACCATATGCTTAAAGGGAAGTTATTCGGAGTAATGTCGCCTTATCACTCCAGGCTTCAAAAGTTATTGTTTTAAAGGTAGTACGTCCCTTATGGATTTTCACACTAGCTTTCCTTAGCGAAAAATGCATCCCCTTAGGGATTTTCACATAACCCCATGCTTTATTTTTTTTATACCTGGAATGGACCCAACACAATCCAGCAGTTTTTTTTTTACGTGGCTATAAGAAAAAATGAAGCTACTGTTAGAGCCTCCTTCCATAGCTGCTTCCCAAAACTGTCATACTGCAGGTCAGAGGCTACACCCTCGCTTCCATAAGTGTACGCGAGAGAAAGGTACTTAGCCCCGCGGTAGATAATAGGGCCCATCGGCTTAGGCATCTGATCGGTAAGAGCAGAAGCAAAGTATAGCCATTTAGATTTCACACATTCAATAATGGATGATGTTTCTCTTTTTATTAATGAACTAGAAAATAATGACACATGTATTTGCAAAGATTGTGTACATTTCGATATGATTTCTCTATACATGACCATTATCTAACATCGATTCAAAATGCAAAACTACATCTGATCTCAGAGTATATCTTGTAAGCATCAAACTCCTGTCTCCAATCAGCCCTCTCGGGTCTTCATGATTGAATATTTTCTCTCAGATCTTATTTTATTCTTTAAACGCGGATTCTAGATGCAACGTTGGGAACGAGACTTAACTCGAATGCATAAATGCACTCGTGGCTTGTCACTTGAAGCTCAAGAAACACCATATGCCTCTTCTTACGTACCGAACCTTATTAGAAGGTCATCTTCTCTAATTGGATAAGATTAAACCAAGAATCAAGAGGTCTTGCTTTGGTTGCAACGTTAGGCTTAGGTGCATGGCTGTCAAAGAAGGATCAGGTCGCTAGAGAAAAATAGCCGCAATATTTACTCAACTGATGGGTGAACCGTTCTCAACTCAGTTGCATATACATAGGTATTCTCGAATTTGGGCTCGATAATATTTTAGCTCCTCAAGATCAGGATAAAAAGGTAATCGTCGAAACTCGTTAAGTGGTTATTATTCTAAGCTCTTTTTTCTTTTCTTTTCTTCTTCTTATTTTTCTTTTTTTTTTCTCTTTTTTTTTCATTTTTCTCCTATCTTTTCCCCTTTTTTTTCTTCTTTTTTCTCTTTTTTCTTTTTTTTTCTTTTTTCACTTTTTTCACTTTTTTCTTTTCTTCTTTCTTTTTTTTTTGCGAGCTCAATGTCTTTGCGCATGACTAAAACCCTCTTCCCAAAGTGTAAACTCATCCTTACTAGGGCGAGCTTTGATAGCCCAAAATATTATTAATGAAGTACATCAGTTCTTACTAGAGCGGCCATTTTTCTAAGGGAAGGTAAAAATCATTTTAGGTGAAGGGTAGTTTCAATATGTGTAACAACAAAATTGGCACGCATTTAGCATACTTCCATAAAGGCTCAATGGGCTTGCAAGCGATTGTGGAATAAGGATAGGAAATAGTCATTTAGAGAGCTATGCAAAGAAGTGGTTGCCTAAATCCTTTTCTAGGTTCCGTCTTATCCAGGGATCACTTTGACGGGTAATCAAAAAGGTTCTAGTGCTTTTAGTGAGTTTTCATCCAATCCCCTAATTGCATCTAGTTTTTTTTCTTCTTCTTCTTCTTCTTCTTTTTTTCTCTCTTTTTTTATTTTTATTTATTTCTCAGCTCTCAGAATTTTTCTCTCTTCAAATCTTGAATAGCATGTCTCAAGGTCTTGCAATCGTCTGTGGTATGTCCGGTGGGCTGATGAAAGGCACAATATTGATCTACCTTGTAATTGAGCTGTCCTTGGCTTCTGGTGGGCTTAGCTGGTAGTGGCTGTAATTTACCTTCCTTCATCAACCTCTTAAGAACCCAAGATAAGGATCTGCCCAAATTAGAAAAAATGCCTTTGATTCATTTTCATGGCTGGTGCTTCCATCCTCTTAACATTGCCTTTACTGTTATTGTGGATACTTAAGCTTCCATTTTTCGGAGCATCCGACCTCACTGGATCTGCGCCCACTTCAGGCACAATATTACATTCTGTAGTAGGCTTTGTAATTCTCCCTTGCCCAACTATTAAATTAAGTGGCTCTTTGCCTCTGCCTTCGAAAGGGAATGGAAGTACCACAGTCGTCATTGTATGAGTCTTCCAGTCGGTGGTTGGCCCAACTCGGTTAGGCTCTCTTAGTGAGGAAAGAAATTCTAGTTTTATTGCAAGCATATAATGTAAGAAATTATTGAGTTTTGTTTATTTTCTTCTACTTTGTAGGGTGAAAATTATAGTGTGTTGAATAATTGATGAATTCATGATAATTTGTAGAAGAAGAAATAGCTAGAGCTGAGGGAAAGGAGAAAGAAGGTGAGAGAAAGGCAAAGTGAGGCAAGAAAAATAAATGAGTAAAGTTTTAGGAATTTGCTTGTTTATATGTATTTGATGATGATTTATACATATTATAAGTGTATGTGAATGTTAAATGTTGATTTGAACTTAGTTGTGGTTGTTAAGTTGTTGAAATGATGATTTGGGGCATGATAAGTGTTAAGAGGAAACTCTGTCAAAGTTTCACCAGACCTAATGTGTTTGTTCGCGTCATAAGTTGAGTTATAGAACTCCAAATTGGATGATTCTAGTTGGAGGTTAAAGTTAAGACCTATATCTAAATATGTTTAGGAGGAATTGTGAGCTACTTCTGGCTCTAAGGTGTTCAAAAATGAGCTCGAACCTAAGGGACTAATTCTATCCCCTCAAAGGGAGCAGGGTGTCTTGTTTAGGTTATAATTGGAGTTCTAGTGCTCCAAATGAGGTGAAATTAGTGCGATTAGAAAATTAAGATCCTAATGATTATTTGTTAAGAAGACATTATATCTAAAAATGTGGTTTAAGTACATTTAATGGTAGGACAAGTTGGGTGTGGGAAGTAGCCTTGTTGAATTCTGGATATTATGGCAATAGAATAGGGCCACACAGCAGTCAAGATATCTCGCCTACCATGTAAAATAATTCTGGATGGCAAGAATTGTCTAAAAATTGAGTTACACGGTGGTCAAAGATTCCTGCCCTCCGTGTGGGATTTTTCACCCACCGTGTAAAATGGTTCTGGAAAGTATCTTTTAGGAATCTTTTATGTTTGTTGGTTTACACTGTTGGCAAGAATTCTTGCCCGCCGTGTAACAGAAGGTTGTTGTGCCAGTTGGCACCATGACTCGGGACATAACCCAAATGCTCCGAGTCGGCACCACGACTCGGGACATAACCCAAATGTGCCAAGTCGGCACAGCGGTACCGGGTGGGTTATTGTGCCGACTCGGCACAACAACCTTTTGTCTCTAATCAACACCATTGTCCGCTGTGTAAGATTGTTTGCCTGCTATGTAAAGGCATTTTGTTTTGAAATTTTTGCTTGCCACTTGGTTTACACGATTGGCAGGAATTCCAGCCCGTGTGTAACCTCTTATTTCACTTTAATGAATTTTGATTTCCATTCCAATTTGAAATGGTTTTTTACATGGATCTTTAGTAACATGTTATATACTTAAATAATGATTTGAAAATAGTAACTTTGTATTGGATTTGATAAATTATGAAATATGAAATTTTGAGACGAACTAGATATGCATAAATTTATGCTATAAATTAACATGGCACTTATGATATGTATATGTCAACAACACATGAATTGCTAATATGTGTTCCGAATTGATAAATATAGAATCAATATATGATGTGTTGCAATGTGATGAGAACAAAATTGTCTTAAATTAATTAATCGGGTCATGGATAAATAGGTATGCCTATAGGGACCTTTGATGCTATAGCCCTCTCTTTTATTCTGCTGGCCCCGTTTGGGTCGTGATCAGGCCCCGTTTGGGTCACCATCTATAAGTGATATTGATATGAGTACATGTGATATGTGAAAGTACTCTTGGGGTACTCCTTTATTATGTTCTATACTACCGTTATCCACCTCCTTTGGGAAGGTAGGCATTAAGTTGAAAGGACATATGTTAAATAAATAACATGGAATCTAACCTTAAATGAATATAACTATGAGTATTTGTACCTCTTATGCTTTTTATTATAGTTGTTTACTTTAAATTGAGCAATTATTTATAAAACTTATTACATATGTTATGTCGATATATCTATACTTCACATGTGTGTGTCTATGCATTGATGACCGCTGTGAGTAGTCATCCATCTCATGTTTGTTCCCTACTAAGTCTTTGTACTTATCACGGATGTTTTATCCATGCAGGTATAGGAAAAGAGTTGATTGTTAAAGACAACCCATAACCTCAAGGGCCAACACACTAAAAGAAATCTTTTTGTGTAGGTTTTGTATTTTGATATAATAACATAAATTTAATCTTTTGGATGTAAAGATGTGTTTGTAATAGGTAGTATAAGTAACATGTATATGAGATTATCTTTTGTAATGGAAACTCATTATAGAACATATATCAGGTAATATGAATTTTAATATGGAAATGTATGATCTTAAATGAATGTTAAGAAATGTTATAATTCTAGTTTCTTTATAATGCATGTGATGGGAGTAACATATTTGGCTTGTGACTTCCTTCACTTATGGTGGTAACCTATCTCGCTAAGATACGGATTACTATATACAGGTAATGGGTGTTACATGATGTGGCAGCACGTTTATGGACATGTGGATCAATAGGTCAATGCCATGTGGCTGGTGACCTTTACACACGCGTGGTGGAGCGTGTCAGCGCGTTTGAACCTCTTTCGTTGGCATGTGAGCCCAATTCCTGCCATAAAATTAGCTCTAATTTTTTTATGAATTAATTTTTTATAATTTTTTTTGTCATTTTTTTAAAAATTTTTTAATGACTAGAAAATAAATTTTTATTTTTTAAATATAAAAATATTATAAAATTGCAGAAAATGTGTTTTTTGCCATTAAATATTTTAATTTATTTTTTAGGTTATATCCTTAATTATTGATTGAAATGTATTTCAATCATGTGTGTTTATGCATGAGTGTATAGAATTTTCTATAATATGTTGCAAAAATATTGATAAAGACACCCTTTATTCCTTAAACTCCACATGAGGTTGCTTTAAGAAATGTAAGAGTACAATTAATAAGCAACATAAGAATGTGAAGAAAGATTCGGGCGGATGATGTTGATGCAGTAGTGTATCATATAGTGCATGTGTAAGAACAAATGCAAGAGTGCATTTGGCTTGGTGGTCTGAGTATGAAAAGGATGATATAGTTTTAATCAAACTGTTGATTGATTCCTTAGAATATCATCTAGAATTTAGAAACTTATTTGAAGCTATCTGGTTCATAGGAGATAGATTTTATAGAAAATCTATTGTCCATTTTTTTATTAGAGTTGCCAAAAGATGAGTGTTGAGAAGCAATATTAAATCTGTGATGACATTGATGAATAGACATAAAGTGCATCATCCATGGATTAAGCAAACTAATGGTTTACCAGATTAGTTGGTTAGACATAGTCAAAGAAACAATCCCAATATCAAGAAAGATTTTATGGAATCTGAACTTCTAGAATAGTTGACATAAGTGTCAATTTTGGTTAACATTTTTTTGAGATAGGATTTGGGTTTCCTATTTTAGACATTAGTGTCTAAATAATGAATTATTGTATTTATTTTTGAATAAATGTATGAGAAATTTATTAAATATTTGGTGGCTTTTAACTTTTTAATGAATGTGTTTATTTAATTGTTAATTTCATTGCAATATTTTATGAGTAATGATTGCATGTTTATTAAGTAGAGACTTAATGAACCAAAACCAATAAAATTTTCGTCATAAGTTTGAGAACTTAATATTCAATAATTCAGATTTATTATATAAGGCCCCAACTTATACCCTAGTCATATTGGATACGCTCAAGGTACAAGAGAGGTTGAGTTTGTACTTTTCGGTTGAGTTTTTACATGTTGGGACATAGCTGGTATTAATTGTTTTGTTAGGGGTAGTTTCATCTTTTGACCTTTTTGGGCTAGATTGCATTAATTAAGTTTTGTAGTTGGATCATACTTGAATTAGGTTGATTTAAGGGACTTGTGTATGAGTTTTAATGGGTCAAAGGACTATTAAGAAGTTTGACTTGTGGACTAATCAAAGGGTACCATTTGGTGGAGTGGGATTGGATGAGCTTGGGAAGGGATTTGCATGGCTTTAATAACCATGAAGTCGATGCATTTCGGAGCAAAGAATCTGGCCTCCCTTCTCTCCCATTTCAGCCATCTTTTTGTCGCTTAAAGTTCATTTAAACTCCATTAAAATTCTGCTTAAGCTCCTTATAGCCAATCAAGTGATTCAAGTGTGTTTTTAAGCTTTATAGGTAAGTTTCTTCTTCTTTTTCTTCTCCTTCTTCCTCTGTGAGTTGAGGCTGAGGATTTGTGAGTTTTGTTTGTTGATGGCTATATTATGATGCTTTTGTAGAAGGAAGTGGAGCTAAAGTTAAAGAAAATGAGAAAATTGGTGCAAGTAGAGCCAATTGAAGAATTTTGAACAAGGTAGGAAAAAATTCAATTGGATGTGTTCTTGATGCTAAATTTATGTTTTGGGGTATATTTGAATGAATTATGTATTGTGTATTGTTGAGTTGCCTTGTTGTGGTTAGGTTTGATTAAGTAGTTAATTTGGGCAAGTATAGTTTCTAGGGGAAACTCTGCTCAAATTTTGTCAGACCTCTGTGTGATGTTTTACTCATAAGTGGAGTTTTTGAACTTCAAATCAAGTGATTCAAGTGCCGTTAGAACCATGACTTCCATATCTAAAAAATTCCTAGAAATTATCATGAGAAAATTCTAGCTCTAAGAATCTTAAAAGTAGCCAAAACAGAGGTGTCTCTACTTTGGCCGGTTCCTAGGTTGTTTAAATCATATTTGACGTTTTAGATGTCCAAATAAACTAAAATTGGTGCGATTTGAAACTTAACATCTTAGGGAACAATTATTAAGAAGGAAATTTTACCTAAAATTGAAGTTTAGATATTGGTTTAGGCTGTGCAAAATAGAATAGTGAAGCAGTCCTGAGATTCTGCTTCTGTAAGGTAAAATTTTTGGACCTCACGGTCAGCACCAAAACCTTGCCACCATGACCCATGCCTATAGACTTCTGTTTTGCTTATTTTTGGGTGTCACGATCAGCACAAAACCTTGCCCACCGTGACCCATGCTTTTGGACTTCTGTTTTAATTATTTTTGGGACCTCACAGTCAGCACCAAAACCTTGCCACCGTAACCCTCTCCTATTTTAGCCATTAATTTGCTTAATGTGTGTTCTGTTTTCTACAAGTTGATTGATTAATACTTTGTACAAGTAATTATGTGTTGGTAATAGCTCTGAGCTGTTATCCATTTCATGTGTTTTCCCCACTAAGCCTTCGCGCTTAGCACTAGTATTTCATCCGTATAGGTACCAAAGATACGGTGATTTTGAAGGACACCCCGCTTCTCATGAAGCCAACACAATAGGGGTTCATTTCTGTAGGTTTTTGTATAGTGTTGTGTAGAACTTTGTAAATGTAACTTTTGAGTGAGTATATTATAGTTTATAGTTTCAATAACAAGGATGTTTATACAGGCCTATAATTCTATCATATTGCAATACTGTAATATTGTAATGGGACCTTTACTGCTATAATATTATAAAAGCGTGATGGTTTTTGCATGCCAATTCATATGATTTCAAGTTAATAACAGGAAATTTTATAATTCAGCTTTTAATAACTTAAGTGTTTGATTAGAGCTTTTGTTGTGTGGCATTCCTCACTTGACTTGGTAACCCACTATGTGCGGATAAAGGGGTGTTACATACTATGCATGAGATCTTAACCTATAAAGTCGGATATTAGAACTTAGAGGGTAATTGGATACTATTAGTAGCTTTTTCAAATTGAGCCTAATAGAAAACTTTACTAAGTTATTATTTCAGATGCATAGTAAATTACATGTATTGCCTTATCTCCTTTAAAAATATGCAATATTATTCCATTTAAAAGCAGAAGATTAAAATAGATACTGCTTCCAAGTCAATTATTGCCAAGATTAATAAAGATATGAAACTGAATGGCAATAATTATGAAATTTGGAGTATGAAAATGCAGTATGTGCTTGAAAAGAAAGAGATTCTTGAATCCTTAAATTCGGTTATTGCTGAACCTGAGAATGGCACTACAGCCAAGCATAGGTGAGACCAAGATGCCTGTATGGCCTAGAAAAAGAAGAATTCCACTGTTCGAATAATCTTGCTTAGTGCAATGGATGTTGATATCACTAAATAGTTTCGCAAGTATCAAAATGCAATGGATCTGTGAATCGCTTTGTGAAAGAAGTTTGGAGGTGTGACTCTAACTAAATTTGATACTAATCAAAATAAGTTTGATCATTCGATGCGAAAACATCTGAGAGAGTTGGAAATTATGATAAGTGAGATTAGTGAGTATGGTCATAAGTTGACTAACGAGCAGTAGGTCTAAGCTGTTATCCGTTCTTTACCTAAGAGTTAGGAGCATATGAAGATGCAACTAACTCATATGGATAACATAAAGACGTTTGAAGATATCACTCATCATTTGGAGCTTGAAGAGGACTAACTGGCAGCAATTAAGGTCAATGTCGAAGTGCATATGGCACAATCTCATTCTGGTGGAATGAGTTCTAACCAGAACAAGGAAAGAAGCTTCAAAAGTAAGGATAAGGAAAAGGCTCAAGGGCCTAAAAATAAAAGGTAAAATAGAATAACTATAAGTCCAAAGGCAAAAAAAGGTAAACGTTTTAAGAGTGAAATATTTTAATTGCCTACAGAAAGGATACTATGCAAGAGACTGCAATGTACCCAAAAAGATACACTATTCTGACTCAAGAGTGAGTGAAATTTGTGTATCCAGTTCTAAATTTTATCCTTTGTGAGTGATAGATTCAGGAGCAATACACTGTATAACAAGGAATAAAAATGCATTTGTTAGGAATTTAGGTTTTGTTCTTACTTTATTAAAACTTGATTTCAATTTACATTTAAAGGATGATGATGTATGCCTATGCTTAAATGATGTTTATTATGGTTCTAGTTATGTGCTGAACGATTTGATTGTTATGGATGTTGACCATGACTATTTGAATAAAACTAGTTTTTCCTTTTATTTCTTCTTTTTTCACATAGTTATGAGAACAATGTGAAATTATGGCATGCTAGATTAAACAATATCAGGCAGAACCGAATGAGTCTGCTAGCCAAAGTTGGTTTATAAGGTAATTTAAATGAGGTCGAATTGCCTACGTATGAGCATTGCCTAAAAGAAAAATTAGTTAGAAAACTGTTCAGAAAAGAAACTTGTAACACCCCGATTTGGATCCTAGTAGAATTTGCAGTGTTAATTGGATTAATTAAGGATTTTATTGAAAAAGGAATAAAAGTGATTAAGTGAAAGTTTTTATTTAGTGACTAATTGGATTTATGCCAAGGACCAAAGTGATAAAAGAGAAGGATTTAATAAGTTAGACCAATGAGTTGGTGACACCTAGAGTTAGTGGTTGGGGAGCATTAAATGAAAAAGGAAGAAAAGAAGGGAAGAGAGAGGGAAAATTAGATTTTCCTCTTTCCCGTTCTCCTCTTCCTACGTTCCTGTCTCTTCTTCTTCTTCTTTTTCTTCTTCTTCTACTTCATTTTCTGTTCCTCACTTCTTTCCTTTGGTGTTTCTTCAAGAGTTTGTGTTGGATTTTAAAGGTAAGTGATTGGATTTTTGGGTGTATGGTTTATAGTTCTTCCTCTTCTTTTTTCATTTTGATGAAGTATTTGGGTATTTGAGTGTTTGGATTATGAGTTATTTGGTTTGATTTCTGCAAGAATTGGTGATCAAGAGTAAGAACAAGGGCAAAGAGAAGCTTGGACCTTGAAGAGAAGAGTGGGTTGTGCTCAATTTTAAGGTTTGGGAGTTGTCTTGCATGTTTTGGGTTTTTCTCTTGTTCTTGAAATATTGGCAAATGAGTTACTAAATATGTTGATATGCATGTGTTTAGTTGAGTCTTTGCATTTATATGAAGTATGATGAATAATTTGATATATGTATATGAGTTGAATGTGGAATTGCATGATTTTAAAGAAATTTCTGGGTTTGTTCTTTTTATGTACATTTTGTCAATTTAATTGTTCTAGCAAGTGTTTATAGTTTTTAATATGATTATTAGCATGTTTAAAATGCATATGTTACATGAATTGAGGTTGTATGCATGATAGATTGATGTTGGGTTGAGTTTTGCATGAGTTGTATTAGATTTTAGCGTTTCCAGGTTTGGGAGTTCGTCTCTGTCGCGAGCATGACGTAGAGCTCGGGTTTCGAATTGGGGTGAGAACTCGGGTTTCGAACTGGGGTGAGAGCTCGGGTTTCGGAATGGGCCAAAAGCTCGGGCTTCGAGCATTTTTTGAGCATGCTCTGTCTCGAGTGCGACAGAGAGTGCGGTAGCCAGGCTTTTGTCGAACGATCCCTGTCGCGAACGCGCTGTTGTTCATGGGCGCGATCGAGACACCTGCCTTCTATCGCGAGCGCGACTGCTCGTCGCAACATACTCCCTCTTTGGCAAATGTTTTCTTTTGAAATTCTTTGCATGGTTTCTCACTTTCGATTGGGTTATGTTTTGAGGTGTGAGCTATTGTGTATTAATTTCATGTTTGTCTTAATTGACTTATGCATTGATTGTTCAGATGCTCGGTTAAGAGTAAAGTTGTGACTTTTGAGTAGAGTTTTTAGTTAAGTCTGAAGGGTCATGGTAGTGGATAGATAAGCATTCTTATAAAGGGTTTAAGTGCAGCTGCTTCTGTTGGCCTCATTTGGGTCTTAATGCCGGCCCTGTTTGGGTCTTAATACCGGCCCCATTTGTGTCTTAGTGATTTATTTTAGAGACTTCAGTCTCTTCTGTTGCCTTCGGGTATAAAACATTTTGGGACTTATGTCTTTTATGTGTTCAGATGCTGTGTCCTATCAGTATCTTCTATACCCGTATCCACTGTTGATGTGAACTCAGGCTAATAAATGTTATGTGTGCAAGTATCTGAGTATAGTATTAAATGTAGTGAATTAATGTTTTGATATGACGTCGTGATATGTTAAGAATGTTTATGTATTCAAATATTTTGGAGTGGTATAGCTATGTTATTGCATAATCGTCATGATGCGTGTGCAATGTATAATTTTATGAATTATTCGTGTGTGATTAGATGCATACGTTCCTTACAATTTCGCATTATAATCTTTATTTATTTTAATTATGATTGTTCCTTGATCATATTTTTATTATATTATTCATGTTATTTGTGACTTCGTTAGAAGTGTTTTGTCTCTGTTTCTCCCCACTAAGTTTTATCGCTTAGCACAAATGTTTTTCCATGTAGGTGACAGGTTCGTTCTCGGTGTTGGACATCTGCAGGTCAGCCACTAGGAGTTTCGGTTATTGTATTTTTTGTATATGATTATGTAAAAGAGATAGAGTGGCCAAGTTTTGTATGCATAGATGTAAATAGTTTTTGTATATGTAATTGTTGAGGATCCTTTTGTAATTTTGTTATATATATATATATATATATATATATTATATTTTTTTATGCTTAGTTAATGCTTTCACTTATGATGTATGTATGTGTATTATTTGTGCGTAACGCTCTAATATCCTTACAAGGGGTATTGGGGTGTTATAGAACTAGAGCCAAATTTCCATTGCAGTTGATTCATTCTGATGTACGTAGCCAGACCACCAACATAATATACTATGCTCATATTATGAATAATTTTTTTTTTTAAATTGTCAATATATCATAAATGGTAATGACTAGATTTGAAGAATCTTTTCGTCTTTTGGGATTCCATAGAATTTGTTGATATTTATATTCATGAAACATTCATTCTAATCGTCATTATCCATTATATGCCATTATCAGTTATAATTAATATAATTCATTTATATTTTAATTTTTTATTTAATTATTATATTAATTATAATCTATTAGATATTAGAATTTATTAGAGTTAGAAATTAGGATCTAATTATTCTAATATTATTAGAAGAATTATAATATATAATTTAAAATATTTATTAATTGAATAATTTATATTTTAACTATTCTAATATCAACTTTATATATATATAATTTATAATTAAGAAATCGATTAACGAAAGATTCTTTCAGAGAATGGTTAATTTACCAAAAAGCCAGAAAATAGAGTTAAAAACCTCATTCCTTTCGGATTCGTTCATTAATTCACTGATTGTTAAGATAAATAAACATATATCAATCAAATGAATTTCATTATATTGGGGTCAATCAGATTCGGCCATGAAAAATTCATTACATTAATATTTAGCAAATTCAATATCAATAAACGATAATTTTTTACCTTTATTTACTCTATACTCACTAGGTAAATTAAATATTGATTATGAATGAACTATTACACTACAAGAAAACTGGAAAATAGAGACAAAAATTTTTTCGTCTCTATTTAGAGACGAAAATCAGTTTTCCGTCTCTAAATAGAGACGAAAAATATTTTTCGTCTCTAAATAGAGAAGGAAAATTATTTTCGTCTCTATTTAGAGACGGAAAAATTTTTGTCTCTATTTTTCGTCTCTATTTATGGCGGGATCGATTCCCTCCAAAATTTGAGATCGAAAATAGAGACGGAAATTTTTTTCGTCTCTAAATAGAGATCGAAACAATTCCATCTCTTTTCGGTCTCTAAATTTAGAGACGAAAAATAAATTCCGTCTCTAAATAGAGACGAAAAGTTTTCGGTCTCTATTTAGAGAAAGAGTAATATTTGCGGTCTCTAAATAGAGACCGTAAAAATTATTCTGCCTCTAAAAATATAGACGGTAATTGATTTTCGTCTCTAAATATAATTCCTTATGGTCTAAATAATTAGACATGTAAATTTAAAATAACAGAAGAAAAAAGAAATAGAAAGGGGGAGGCAGAACACGGAAGAGAGGGAGACCGAAAGAGAAAGAAATTGGAGAGGGAGGGAGAGGGAGCGGCGGAAGGCTGCCGGTGACCACTGCCGGCGACTGGGGTGGCGATCGGAACGACACACGCAGCCGTACCGTTCCCGTAGCATTCTCCTCCGATTCACCGCAACGCCGTTCCAGGAGAGCGAGAGAGGAACCGAAGCTTCTCTTGCGTTTTTCGGTGAGCTCCAATGGCGAGAGGCGACACGAGCGGTGTGACTGGACTCACGGCGGCAAGGCGAAGCTTCCGGTGGTCGTGGATCCCCCTCAATCGCCGGCGACGAGCAGATCGGAGAGGGAGAAAACCAAACCTGCCGACCACGATTCCGGCGAAATGGAGGGCATTTTCGGCGCGTGATCACCGGAAAAGGAACCCCGAGGCGTCGAGCTTCCTTCCGATGGTCTTGGTGACTCCGGTGGAGCTCCGGCGAATCTCCGGCGACCGCGAAAAGACCCAAAATGTGCAAAAAAAACCGGTATGTGGCCACCAAAATTACTTTTCTAAGTGATTTTTCTCATAAAAAAAATATATATTAAGAATGATTTTTACTGAACACAGGAAGTGAACTATATGTTTGTGGATTTTTGTTGGATTTTTGGCAGTGTTGTTATAGTTGCTAAATTAAATAATAAATTTTGCCACATTAATTGAGTAATTAGTTTACATTAATGGAATTTATCAAATCATGGACAACTAGCTATTGAAAATGGATAAGCTGTCATGGAAATAAGTTAGATAAACTCATAGATTATAGTTATAAGTTAATGTAACAATAGTTATATGATGAGCCAGAGAATTGGAATAATTAACTAGATAAGTAGTTGCTTAAATTAAATCTGTTTGTTCAAAAAAAAAGCTAAGCTATATATATATATATATATATATATATATATATATATATATATATATATATATATATATATATATATATATATATATATATATATATATATATATATATATATATATATATATATATATATATATATATATATATATATATATATACTTTGGATGTAAAGAGTTTGGCTGTGGTTAAAATGTGATGCATAGAAGTTATAGTTATAAGTCCAAATGTAATGGAGAATGACGGGTAAATCTTCTTAATGAGATAGATCATGTATATTAAGCTTAAATAAGACCTGTGCGTATAAGTGTGTATTTGAAGGCAAATTTATGAGTGAGATCATATAAATCTAGTTGATCTGTTTGTTGTGTTGTGTTGTGTTAGGATCAGTATAATAACTAAGTGTTATTGGCTATTGATACATTTTAAGTAGAATATGTTAAGTTATTGATGGATAATTGGAAATTCTCTTAGAATGGATGCTGTGCAATTTGTCATTTCGTTTAATCGTAGGAATTTACATTAGCCTCTCTAGTTAGGATCCTGATTTAGATATAATAATGGTGTAATATAAGAAATAGATTTATGATGTGAAATTTTATGTAGTAGGCTGTAGTGTATATTTCAATTGTATATTGAGGAATAATGTATTTTGTTATATTTTTTATATTTCAATTGTGTACTTAAGAATAAGGGAAAATATATAAATTATTTTTTATTTGTCATTGCATGTACCTATCACAACCGCACCCGAATCGGCGTTAAACTGTTGGACGATACTGTATTAATGGAATATTATTTTAAGGGATAAATTTACAACTGTTGGTGATTTTATCCGTTAAATTTAGATGTTTGATGTGAATGGGTAAATTTCTTATTACAATGAGTTTGTTATGGAGTTGCGATTGGTTGATATTTTACCGAAATGTTAAAATTGCTAATGTTTGACAGGGGGATAGGGACCCGTATAGGGGAAACTCTGTCCGTTTTTTTACAAAATATTTATGATTTTAATTTAGGGAAATGACTCATTATGTAAAACTAATTAGGGATTAAACCGAAATAGTAGGCTAGAGAATTGAGTTCAAATTAAATACTAACTTCGACCTTATGATTTTTTCTAAGCAGTTTAATATTAATGAGTAATATGGACAGAAGTTGGAGACGGTCGGCGTACTAATAAGGTCATTGAGCTACGCGGTACGGTCGGTGTACTAATGGACCGTATCAATATGCTGGAGGATTTCATTAGCCGTAAATTAACTGCTGACCCGCAAACACCGTCTGCTGATCGTCCGCATTCTCCTCCATCTTAGTTATTATTTTTAGAATTTTTATCTTTTTTTATTTGTAATCTCACTACACTTTTTATATATTAATACATTCAATAATACAATATTTTCATAATTATTTATTGTTTATTTAATTTTTTTCATTATATAAAATTAAGAATAATTTAAATTTAATATTATTTATTTTTAATATATAAAAAAAATTCAATAAATTAGAGACGAAAATTCATTATATAAAATTAAGGAATATTTAAATTTAATATTATTTATTTTAATATATTAAAAAAATTCCAAAAAAAATAGAGACGGAATTGATTTTCCGTCTCTAAAAATAGAGACGGAAAAACTATTTCCGTCTCTATTTTTAGAGACGGAAAAACTTTTTCTATCTCTATTTTTAGAGACGGAATTGAGTTTCCGTCTCTAAAAATAGAGACGGAATAAGTTGTTCCGTCTCTAAAAATAGAGACGGAATATTTTGGTCTCTAATTTTTAGAGACCGACAAAATAGAGACGAAAAATTTTCATCTCTATTTTCAATTAGAGACGGAATTCCGTCTCTATTTCTCAGATTTCTTGTAGTGTTATGAGTATACTTCCTATACTTGGGATAAGTTATTTAATATATTTAGTACAATTTATAATTGTATAATTTCTAATTTGAATATTATAAGATTATTTATTATAATTTAATATTTCTAATATTATATTCTATCTAATTAATATTATTATTCTAATATAGTTACTTACTTTATATCTATTTTCTTTATATTATTTAATAATCTATTTTCATAGATCTATATTATCTGCGTAGTGGCTCATTTAGGAGGAATTGAACCAAATGGGACCTTTTAACTCAGTAGTAGAGTAACGTCATCGTAAGGCGTAAGTCATTGGTTCAAATCCAATAAGGGGCTTTGGCTGTTTTGGATAGTATTTCTATTTGAAGAAAGACTAGAAGTTTGATATTTGTAATAACAAAAGTAAGAAACTCTATAATTTGAATTAATTCTAAAATTCAAAAATTTTTCTAAATTAACATTTGATTAGAGATTAGAATGATTTATTTTATAATATTCTAATTTATTATTATTTTACAATTGTACCTTTATAATATATTTTATTTTAGAAGATATTCTTTTTTTATATTCTATATCATATATTTTCAGAATATATTTTATATATTATTTTATATTAGAATATTAGAATATATTATAAATAATATAATAATATTATAGTATTAGTACATTTTATATAGTTTATGTATATTTTATATGGTTTATAGTCGTTTTATATAGTTATTTCTATAATTTATTTTATAGATGGAGTCTGGATACGCCTATTACTCTCGATATGGACCCGAATCCATATCAATATGGGAATTACACAGGTATGGAAAAAGTTTCACATTAGATCCTTTAATTCAGAGTTTTTCCCGTAATTAAATGTATTAGATAAGGTAAGTTACATATTAATTTCTTAATTAAAAGTTGTAACTGTCTATTTAATTTCCATTAATTTTGCAACTTTCATTTCCTATTAATTACCTTAATTAATAGCCCTCCTAATTAAGAGCATAAGACTCTCTATATATAGGGTTAAGATAAAGATAAGAAATAAGAAGAAAAAAATTCTTATATCGAAACTCTGTCAGTTTTTTCTCTCGCTTACTTTTCACTCAAAGAGGCTTTTAGACTGTGATTTAGTTGCCGTTATCCCGCTCGTGGATATCAGCCAGATCAGTGACGCTAGAAGGGATCCTTGTAAATGCTTCCGCCAAAGTATCCGCGCTACAAGAGTTAGGTAGTATATAACCCGATTATGTTACCTCCATATATGCATATGCCATGTTATTTTCCTTTCATTTTATATAGTTATTATATAATTATAAATCGAGTTATGTTATAAAGTTGAACATTTGTTTATTAGTTTATTGTATAATGATAAATTGGCTCTTAATAAATTGCCAACGCGGATGTGAATAGAAAAGGAACCGTTCGAATTGCAGCTTGAATACCACTTATAAATAATGCAAGGAACATGACAGGTATAGGAACCACTGAATGTACTAAAGCAATAAGAACCCATCAATTTTAAGACCAAATAGTAGGTGGAAAGGAAGGGGGAGCTCCGTTCCGTTCGAATTTAAGCCAAAATATCAAATGAAAGTGGATTTTTTTTTCATTCCCGAGAAAGTGTATATTTTACTTGAATCTTCTTCCCTAATAGTACGAAATAATAGTATCATTGGAGTATATACACAAATCACTTTAAATACAAGAAGTCGAGTTGGCGGATTAGTCTAGGTGGAGAGGAAAAAAAAAATTGAACTTAAAATCTTTTATGGAGATATCTATTTTTCGGGAGTCGACTCAATTTTATATGAGCGAACGTGTAGAGATTTTTTTATCATTCAAAGGACCAATTCGTAAGAATTTAAATTTATTTGTTTTGTCTTCCTTCTATTTTATTTTTTTTCCAAAGAGAAATTATAAATAGAAATCCACGCATGAAATAAAAAATATTAGAAAATCAATATTCTTAAAAAAATAAATTCAGTGTTACATTTTCACATCAAAGTGAAAATAGAGTGCTTAATCTTTATTATTATTATTTTTTTTTTCCATTTATTACCTATTGGTGATCCAAAAGTCCCTTTTACGCCCTTCTTATTCCCATTCTTTTTCGTACGGGCTCTTACTCTTCTACCATGATTACAATTGTAATTTCCAGCAAGATTCTTCTTCCTGTTCTTCTTATAGTAAAGCTTTTATATATATAATATCTTCTTTCATTCTTTAGAGAACGTTAATTTTTATAATTTATGTTTCCATAGCCTATTTATTAAATTCAGTTAATTAATATTAGTTTTTTAAAATTGAAGTCCAAATTCAGTACATTAATAATATGTTAACTGATAAATATAGTTGTTTGATTAGTTAACTATCACTACAAGAAAAACAACATTTCCCGACAGAAAATGTGTAATTTCCGTCGGGAAATGTTAATGCCGACGGAAAATGATTCCGTCGGCATAAAATCCGTAGGGAAATTTGCCGACGGTAAAATTTCCGTCGGTAAATTTTACCGACGGAAATTGTTTTCCGTCGGTAATTTACCGATGGAATTACAATTTCCGTCGGTAAAATTTACCGATGGAAATTGTAATTCCGTCGGTAATTTACCGACGGAAACACAATTTCCGTCGGTAATAATTACCGACGGAAATTGTAATTCCGTCGGTAAATTACCGACGGAAAACAATTTCTGTCGGTAAAATTTACCGACGGAATTACAATTTACGTCGGTAATTATTACCGACGGAAATTGTGTTTCAGTCGGGAATTTTTACCGACGGAAAACAATTTTTCCGTCGGTAATTTTAAAGAAAATTTGAATATTATTTTTTTGTATTTTATTTTTATGTAAATATAACCTGTTAAAACTAATTGCAAAATAATGAAAAAAATCATAATAATATCTAAATTTCAATATCCAATAATATTCGAATTTAATAATTGTGCTAATTATAAAGTTAGTAATTAGTTAACAACATAATATCCATGTATGTGTAATACAAAATGAGAACTAAACTGATGGCGGCGGCGGCGTACGATCAGACTGATGCGATGACGAGGCAAACATACCCTTCAAATTTGCCATCTCAGTGCGTAGGTCAGATAAATTTGCCATCTCATTGCGTAACTCAGATATGTAGTCCAGAGATTGTTGCAATCGAACCTCTGAGTCTTGCCATCGAGTCTGTGACTGTTGCAATTCCGATCTCAGCTCACTTACAGTATTCTGAAGTTCAAGTACTTCTCTGGATGACCGTCTATTAGATGCAGCAGTACTTGAACCCGAGGAATGCGAGTAACAAGATTTGGCCAAAGAACCTAAGCCAAATACCCGTCCTCGCTGGTCTCTACCACCAACCACTTCATAATAGATCTGATTCGCATCAACATGATCAGAAGTCTGTGAGCGTTGCTGAATTGCATCTTCAACTTGTTCCTGTCATAGGACAAGTGTTTTACAATAAGTAACGATTAATAATAACTAATCTTTAAAATTTGTATAATATAGTAATGTTGACATACATGTAAAATCCTTGACCGGGAATTGACAAACGTTTGACCATCATGCTTGTTTGTGTGGGTGTGTAAGAATACCTCAGGGAGTGTAGCCGGTCGACCCATCGATTGTCCCTGCAAAAATAAAAAGAATTAAAGGCGAACTATAATTTATTGACTATTCCTATAAGTTTTTACTAAAATTTTGGCAAAATTTCCCCTATATTTGGAGCATACCTCCTGTATACAAAGATAAAAAAACACTTCAAAATTTCGACATTCAGCTACCATCCAACATTCCACAACAATGCAAACTCCTCACACAAGTAACATTCCCATCCTCCTCTATGGTAATGAGATATATTTTAGAAATTGTAACCATTAATTACAGTGATAACAGTAATATTATGTAAAACTTACTAGTCTATCTGCATGTTCCCGATGTGACATCGACCCTCCAGTGTGCGAGCATGAACTGAGTCCATCAGGTCCTCCCCGTCTATTACTAGAATTCCTCTCTGAAATGGAAATGGCTTCAGGGGTCGCCCAATACTGTGTCCAATGTCCCCATAAATCTTCGGTCATGTAGCGAGGTCGGACACCACCATCCTTTATCAAGCAGACAAAATCTCTGTAACGTGCCCGCGCACGAGTCTCCCACACAGAATACATGATCTCGTCAAGCGCCGGGTTCCAATAACATTTTTTCTTATAAGGCAGACAGAAAAAAAAACAAATTGTTAGCAAGAGTAAAATATAATTCGTTATGTAACATACAATATCATAAATGTTTTACCTTGAATTCTTCGAAATAAAAACTTTTTATTTCCTCTGACAAATTCTTCCAGGAAAATCCATCATATTCAATTCTGTTTTTGAAAGAAGTTGTCATTATGCATGAGCATTTTCCTGAAGGATTCAATCTAAAATATAACAATGTGAATAATGTTAGTACAAGTAATAACTGTCATTTAAATCATAATGAATGAAATATTATTCACTTACTCCTTAGCTGTGATAGTGATGTACATTCTTCCATCAACTCCAATTGAGCCAGGCGTAGGCTCTTCCGCATCTTCTGTTCCTGACCCCTGAGGTGGCATAGATTCAGGGTGTGCTATAGGAGTGGAATCCGTGGAAGGAATGGTAGATGGCGCAACGGGTGGGATGGTCGGTGATGCGGCAGCCTGAGTGCTGGCATTGAGCCCATGCGATGAGGATCCTCCATCACCAGTACTGTCATCGCCGTCATGCTGCCTCAAACGCGGAGGAATCGCCGTTCTCTTCTTTCGCTTAAACATTTTTGAACCTGTCATTACATTGGAAATGCATATTGTCAGATAATAGAAAATAATTGCATTGTAATAAGCATATTAAATTAATATCCAAGTCAGTGCAATATTAATTGGTCTCACATGATAAGCAAGTAGTAGTTAAACAAATTATTCGCTATCGTCACTAAGCTGTAAATCGTCATTCAAATCATCCTCATTTTCCGATGTATAAGATGAAAATTCTGCCTCGTCATCAGATCCATCGCCAACCAAAGTTTCTTCATCATCCTCACCATCAATGTCAACAAATTCATTGTGCGCATAGTTCAATGGTTCGTTATCTTCAAAATTCAGAGAGTTGTTGATTTCATGAACTTCCGATTCTTCCTCCTGAAATGCATCATTATTTTCATAACGTTCACTTTGTCCGGCGCCTTTCCTTTCATAAATGCCTCTTGGTTTTACTTTGCACGCATGCAACCATTCCGATCTGTCTCGCTTTACGCTTGGATAAGAGACATAATATACCTGTCCCACTTGCATTGCCAACACAAATGGTTCAAAGTTCCTCAATCTTCTACGCTGGTTGACTTCAACTAAATTGTATCTGCTATGTATTTTTGTTCCCACGTTAATAGTTGGATCATACCATTCGCACTTGAATAATACACAACGTTTTATTGGCAGCGCGGGGTACTCGACTTCAATTATATCAACAATTTGCCCATAATAATCCATCAACTCTCCTTGAATGCAAACCCCACTGTTTACCGTTTCCTTGTTATGACCATGACTCTGTGTATGAAATTTATATCCATTTACGAAATAAACCGGAAATGATTTAACATATCGCAAAGGTCCTTTTGCAAGATCAATGATGTACTTGTTGTCAATTGCATTTGTCGATGCCTACATATTCCAATAAGCAAACATCATTTAATTCATATATTTCATATATATTGTATGTATGGAAATATATGGTCAAAATCACAACTTACATATGTCTTGAACCAATGATGAAAGTGCTTTTCGACTTCCTTATTCACCTCATTTTCATCTTTTTCAGGCATTAGATCCCGTACCCATTCCTCAAATAATCTAAAATGCCAAAATCAATTTATATATTACTCTTAACATAGTAAAACAAATGAATATTTGTGGGTATATATTAAACTTACCTCACATAAGGACGAACTTCCTCGCAATTCAATAGAATATAACTATGGGCCGCTATTAATTCATTCTCTACTAGCATTTTCCGTATTGAACGGCCATGTAAACGCCCAGGATATGTAAAAATGGATAAGTTTCCGTCCTGATTACTTGATTCCCTGCCATCATCATTACGTGGCATTTTCCGCTGTCTCGTGTGTATATGAGGCTCAAAATAATGCGAACAAAAAGTACTTGCTTCTTCGACCAAATAAGCATTACATATTGAACCTTCAACTCTAGCTTTATTTTTTACGTTTTTCTTCAAGTGAAACAAATACCTACATGATATATTTTAATGCCATTAATTAGCATACAAAGGTATAATATAATTACAATTAAAGGTCATAGATAGTTACCGCTCAAATGGATACATCCAACGATATTGAACCGGACCAGCGAGTTTCGCCTCATGTGCTAAATGCACGGGGAGATGCTCCATACAGTCGAAAAAACTTGGAGGAAAAATTGCTTCCAGTTTGCACAGGATTACTGGAATTTCTATTTCCAATCTAGCCATATCTGCTGCATTTATCTCGCATGACGTCAATGTTCGGAAGAACATACTTAGCTCTGTTATAGCTTCCCAAACTTTTGTCGGCAATAACTCTCGAAATGCTATTGGGAGTAGCCTCTGCATAAAAACGTGACAATCATGACTTTTCATACCGAATAATTTGTACTTTCTCATGTCGACGCACCTTGCCAAATTGGAGACGTAACCATCTGGAAACTTTAATCCTTTTAGCCAATCACACAAGACTTCCTTATGTTTTTTGTCCAAAGTCTAGCATGCTTTGGGATATTTTCCGGTTAAGTAATCTTTGTCTAACTCAGGCCTTCTACATAACAACTTTAAATCGGATCGGGATTTAGCATTGTCCTTGGTCTTCCCTTCTATATTCATAATAGTGTTGAATACATTATCAAAAATATTCTTTTCTATGTGCATCACATCCAGATTATGCCGTAATAAATTAGTCTTCCAATACGGCAAATCCCAAAAAATGCTTCTTTTTCTCCAGCCAAAATTTTTGTTGATTCTTCCATTTACTTCATCAGCATCAAGTTCTGTTACCTTCAGTAAACCCAACTCATCAATTTCTTGTAAAATTTGCTCACTGCTTTTCACCACCGGCGGACTAGCAAGTACAACTCTATTCTTAATAAATTTGTTCTTGTTCCGTCGGAACGGGTGGTCAGGTGGAAGGAATTTCCTGTGGTTATCAAACCAAGAAGTTTTGCAACCATGCTGAAGATAAAACGCATCTGAATCATCGCCACAGTAAGGACATGCTAATTTTCCAGCCGTGCTCCAACCGGACAACATAGCATAGGCGGAAAAGTCACTGACCGTCCACATTAAAGCTGCTTTCATCATGAAATTCTGTTTAAGTGATGCATCATATGTTTCAACACCGACATCCCAAAGCTGTTGTAACTCATAAATCAACGGCTGCAAGTATACATCAATTTTGTGCTTCGGATTTTTAGGTCCTGGAATAATGACTGTCAAAAACATATATGCCTCATTCATGCACATCCACGGAGGCAAATTATAAGGAGTCATTATGACTGGCCATGAGGAATATTGTTGCCCTGATTGACCAAAAGGTTGAAACCCGTCAGTGCTCAAACACAGCCAAACATTTCTAGATTCAGCAGCAAAATCAGGATGGATGTTATTAAAATGTTTTCATGCAACTGCATCTGATGGATGGCTCATTATTCCACCTGTACTTTCGTGCTCATCATGCCATCTCATATGAGGTGCAGTAACTTCGGATGCATATATTCTTTGAAGCCTGGGAGTCAACGGAAAATAATACATACGTTTCTAAGGTACCAATTTATGCTGATTACCGCCACTTTTAGATTTGTACCTAGGTTGACCACAAAATTTGCACTCTTGTAAATTGACGTCATCCCTCCAAAACAACATACATCCCAACCGGCAACATTCGATTTTCTCAACAGGTAAACCTAAACCACTGATTAGTTTCTTCACATTGTACAAATTAGGAACCATTTTATGCTCAGGAGGCAATGATTCATTGTACCAAGCAAGAATTTGGTCAAAACCTCGATCCGAAATATGTTGCTCGGATTTTATATTCAATATCCGAGCTACAGAAGATAACTGAGTCATGTTATCGCAGCCTTGCCATAACTCCTGATCTGCTGAATTTAGCAAATCGTAAAATTTGGTTGCATTTTCGTTCGGTTCTTCCATCATTGCTGTACTTTCTCTAAAATCATGGCCCGCTGCATCGTAAACCATTTGGACATATGGATTATCATTCACCCCTACATCATCGGCACCAAATTCCCCACCTCTTTCAAATTCACCCTCAATTGTTGACATGTTACCCACGTTTCCCATCGAGGTACTGCAAATTGATGGTTCTCCGTGTCGTGTCCACTCAAAATAATTTTGAACAAATCCCTTTTTTAACAGGTGAAAATATACTTCATCAACAGGAAGATAACTAAGGTGTTGGCACTTTTTGCATGGACATCTTATTTTAGCCCCGTCCATATGTGCAGGTTGAGAACTGGCGTATGCAATAAACGACTGAACCCCTTCCACATATTCTGGATTAATGTAACCATCCCTTGTTTTTCGTCTGTACATCCAAGATCTATCTACGCTACTCATAATTAATTCCAAAACTGTTACATGAACAATGAGTCATTTAAACAATAATTATACGGATTATTATGCTATTAACAAAAAACAAAAAAAATTATCATATTACAGTCAATAACCTAGATAATAATACTAATTAGAAAAATAACTTTACAAGATTATTATACTCAACAACCAATATTATAATAATGATAAAAGTAATCATAATATTAATTTTTTAATTATATCAAATTATAATGAGTTTTGTTCACAGAATAAAAATGAGTATAAATCAATTTATAGATTTTAATTATATTTCCGAATCCACAATTCGACCAAAAAAGGAAAATTATTATTATTATTATTGAAAATACCATTAATCAGTTTTTATTTTTAGGGAAATGAAAATTAATCCAAAAAAAGGAGCTTAATGCATATGCATGAGGAAGGGATAGCTTTGATATGAACTCTTATCCAATTAAAGAAGGATATGATGATATATAGTTGAGCATAATTAGGGTTTGAATAAATAATTAATGTCTCATCTCTCAAAAGATACAAAACAAATCAATTCTCTCTCTCTTTTTCAAGCTTAGTGCCAATTTATGATTGATCTAAAACCCTACCTGATCCACAAATTGACCTCCATCCATAGATGGAATGGAATCACCATTCCAAATATTTACCTTATTTAGTATTTAATCCGTACTATTTATTAATAAATATGGGATACTGAATTAAAAATATATATATATTTTTTTATTTTTCATCTAACGATCCATATATATTAATTACATTTAGTATGTAAAAAAATTAAAAATATTTTTGGTAAACCATATGCAAATATTAATGTACTCTAAATTTATATAATCAATAGGTATGTATAAATGATTAAAATTCCTATCCAGATGAACTAGTAGATATAGTTTGTTGTTATTTTTTATATTTTATTTTAGGAAAAGTTATACTTTGTTGTTTAACAAGACATAACTGCCAATTTCTTTAATTTGATAACATACAAATTTTTGGCATTTCAACAAACTTTCTTAATTTGCTATATAATTTCCCATTTGAACTTAAATTATGTGTTCAAACATTCAAATTAATATATGGATTACATTTTATACTAACATTTTGTCTTTCTTTGATTAAATTAATAATTGAGATTTGATTCAAATTAATAACATTTTAATGGAAGACAAGACCCTAATTTTGTGGGTGTTTTAGCATGCTTAAGGCATCATTTTTATGGTCCATCACCTTCCTTAATGCATAGCTCTACAAATGATTACTATCAATTATATATGTTCATGTTTTTTCATTGGTTTATTATCTTTTGCACATGTAGTTTGATCATGTCACTTACCTGTGACTCGAATTCCAAATTTTGACATTGATAATTTCTTGGATTTATGCAATTTTTCCATAAGCAAAAGATTGAATTTAGTGTTAATTTTAATTACATGGGATTTATTTGAGGTCAATTTAGTGTTAATTAATTTAGAAACATATAATATATATATTAATATTAATTCACAAGGCAAAACAAGTTGATAATTTTATATTGATCATATATATATATATATTAATATTAATATTAATTCACAAAGCAAGCCCTTCCAATTAGTATTTCTAGGAACTGAAGCCGAATTAGAAGCACACCCTCGATTTCAATCATCCCTAATATTATATATATAGTGTTTCTTGTTGAACGAAATTATTGCATGCTATATATAGGGTGAAGTTAATTACTTTAGGTTTCTAACTTTCTTAAATTGAAATTCTAGATTATTTATGTTTATTCTAAAAATGGACAGAATTGAATAATTTTGACCTATTTTGAGTTGTCTGAAATCTAAATTAATAATAATTAATATTAATAAGCAAAATAAAATTATTAATATTATTATTATTATCTGAATTTAATAATAATAATAATAATAATAATAATAATAATACTTTTAACTAAAAAAAAAATTAAAGGGAGAGATCGGGACCTGTCGACGCTGGAGGAGAGGAGGAGGAGGAGTGGAGGAGAGGAGGAGGCGGCGGAGGAGTAGAGGCGGACCGGCAAGCAGGCTGATCGGAGTGGAGGACGCCGGCGGCACGCGGAGGGAGGGAAAGAAGGGGAAGATCGGAGCGGGAAGAGGGAAGGAAGGGGAGACAGGGAAGGAAGGGGAGAGCGGAGGAGGAGGGGAGCTAGGGGACCGGCGATGGACGGCAGGGGCGCGGTGGCCGGCGGCGTGAGGGCAGGGGGTCAGAGAGAGGGAGCAGAGAGAGAGGGAGGTGAGAGGGAGGAGAGATAGGGGAGAGGGAGGGGATCGGGTAATTAAAAACTGAAACTTTAATTTTAGCGACGGAAGATTGTTTTCCGTCGCTAATATTACCGACGGAAGAGATAAACCGTCGGTAATTTTAGCGACGGAATTACTTCACCGTCGCTAAATAAAACTTAAATTTTTTCTTTTCTTTTTAGCGACGGTAAATGTTACCGTCGCTATTTTTAGCGACGGTATATTATAACCGTCGCTAATTTTGCGACGGTTCTCTTAAACCGTCGCTATTTTTAGCGACGTTTTAGTTTTCCGTCACTAAATAGTATCGCAAAATTTGAAGGGAATAGTTGGCGCCATAATTAGCGACGGATTGAAATTTCCGTCGCTAATTAGCGGCGGCTTAATATAACCGTCGGCATGTAGCGACGGAAATCATTTTCCGTCGCTAAATAGCGGCGGAAGTAACATTCCGCCGCTATTTAGCGACGGAAAATTCTCCGTCGCTATTTTTCCGTCGCTATTCTTCTCTTTTCTTGTAGTGTATCGGTTAACCATAAAAAAAAATTAAACATATATAATTTTCTTTTAACTCATAAAGAAAAACATGCAATCATAAAATTAAAATATAAGTTCTAGATGTTTTAAATATAAAAATACAAATAAAATTACTATTCATTAAAATTTAGTGTCAATATAATAAAAAAGTTACATAAATACTCTGCAAGATAAAAAAAATATTCAAAATTAATTTATCATTCATCATTATTTACAAGCGGATGATATTAGTGATTAATGCATAAAATATACTTTATTTAGAGTAAAATGATAATTTCAATTAAAATGAGAAACTCATCCATATGGATCATATATATGAAAAATTACATATAAAAACCGGTTAACACCGGTTTTTTAGACATTGAGTCTAAATCAAAAAAAAAATATTAAAGTCCATCTCAAAAAAAAAAAAAAAATTCCAAATCCAAATATATAACCATAATTCTTAAAAATTAAAATTCAAGTTCTTGTCTGATCAAATTGGTTAATTGTATAGACAAGTTTAAACTCAATTTTAACCACCGAATTAACTGTTTTTTACTTTTCTCTCCAACCCTATGTGGTAGTAGTGCATATATATATTAAAGATGAAGATTAGATTTGAGAAAGCATTTTGTTCCATTTAACTTATGAATTTGTCGGCACAAATTTATATAAATTGAGCTAGCTACTAGTAAGTTTCAGATGGTCATGAAAAAAAAAATAATAAGAAGAATAGCAAATGAAGAAAACCAATCAAATGAGAGAAAATTTAATAAGAGATTCAGCTATCATAATCAATATGTGAAAGCACAAAGTCATAATCATAGAATAAAAACATATAATTAACAAATACTCCCTCCGTCCCACTTTAAAAGGCTATTATCCTTTTTTCACGGTAATTAAGAAAATAATTGAAATACATCAATTTCATAAAAAAATAATATAAAATGACAAGAATGTCCTTATTTATTACATTTGAAAAAAAAAAAAGTAAGTGATATATATTTAATAAATTATATAATAAATAGGGATAAATACGTAAATTTATTTCTTAAATTGCGAAAAGAACATTTGGAGTGGGACAAATAAAAAACAGCCTTTTAAAATGGGACGGAGGAGGGAGTAATAAAAACGTCTCGATATAAAGAAAGAGAGAGATTCAGTTTGTGTGGACTTGGGAAATGTCCTTTATGAAAGAATCAAAGTTAGTGTGAGTTGAACCACCTTTAGCTATTGCTGCTTGACAAACCTGTTTGAGTAGTTTTGCCTTTTGCCTTATTTCTATAGCCTCACTCTTTCCTGGATCCATAATATCCTTCACTAGTTTTGCAATTTGTTGTCTTGTCACCAAACCATCACCTAATTTACCACCTTCAAACACTCTGCACCCAATTTTCCAATCTTCCACAATAATTTTACAGTTAGTAGTTTGATCCGAAAATATAGGAGAAGCAAGTATCGGAATACCTGAAAAAACAGCTTCTAAAGTAGAATTAAAGCCACAGTGTGTCCAAAAACCTCCAATAGAAGGATGATTTAACACTCTCAATTGATCGCACCAAGGAACTACGAATCCCATTTCACCATACCCATCTTTAAATTCTACGATTTCACCCCGAGACACCCACAAGAACCGAACACCACTGCTGCAAATTCCGGCTATGATTTCTTCCATTTGGGTACTCGAAACAGAAAGAAAGCTTCCCATTGAGACATACAACACTGAATGTTTTGGTTGGGCGTTTAGCCAGTTTATGTAGTCAGGAATAGTTTGATCAAAATTAGTGCTTTCCAATTCAAAATAAGGAATGGCAGGGCCTAAAGCAAGCACAGGAAAAGGGAACTTGAATTTTAAAGCATCAATCACTTGGGATTCAAGCTCATATACACCACTGAATAAAAGGAATTGTGCTTCGGACACCATAGAAACACGTTTCAAAGCTCTTGGAAGCAATATTTGATCTTTTGCATCAAATGAAGTAGGAAGATCTGCTAAACGTGTTGGAGGAATTCCAGGTATGTAGTCTACAACCTCTTCTCGTCTTTCTGAGACACAACAACACTTGCTAATGATATAAATTTAATTATGATATTTTTCAATATTAATTAATTAGTTATTAAAATTCTCAGTTTGCTCTGTATATACATATAATCAAATATTGGAAAAAAAGGCAAAATGACCCTCAAACTAAGGATGCCTCAATTTCAACTTTTTGACCAAATCAAATCGTAACTTTCGGTTTCGGATCATTATGACTTGTTTCATCCCAAAATCTTTTCAGTTTCTCTTTTTTTTAAATGCTTTTTTCAATGAAGTTTTACAACCCCCATAAAATCAATACTACGAAAAATAATAATTTAATAATAAGGTAAATTTTTAGTAAGTTATCTATCACCAACAATTTTGAGGCCAAATTGCAATTTATTAAACAAATACTACTCTAAAACTGTTTCTCAAAGTTGAATTTTTAAATTTTTTAGTAAGGAAAAATAAAACTAAAATTAAAGATCCATAAGTTAATGCACATACCTGACGCTTTGATAGGGAAATGCCCATGTTGGAGGATTAAATCAAAATGATAGAAAAGAGAAAAAGAAGTAGCAGACATAGTCCACAAAGAAGCGACAGGAATGTTCCTGCGATTCCCAACTTTAACAACCCAATAAAGAAAAGTATCAGCTATGATAGCATTAATTGGAAAACCATCATTCTTAATCCCATCAAGAACTTGTTCAAAAGGAGATTCCATTTTTGTCGAAACTGCTTCCTGGAAAGCTGGGAGATCCTTAGCACGACCAAGCTCAGAGGGTATAACATTAGGGATTGTTCTAAATTGGATATTTGGGGGCTTTTTGTATGAGCTAATGAAGCTGTGCCACTCTTCTGTCACAACAAAGGTGAAGAGAATGTCTGGTTTTTTTAAGGTTATGAGTTTGCACAGATTCATCATTGGATTTACATGACCTCTGCCCGGATAAGGCATAGCCACCACATGGCAGGTACTGGCAGTTGTGGCGATGCAGCTCCTCTTGCTACTAATTTCTACTTTCAAGTTCTCAGTAGTTTCCATTTTCAAGTTCAATGAAGCAACTGGTGCTGCTTGTTGGAGACAAAGAAAAACAGAGGTAAACAGAGGAGAAGATAATACTTGGCTTGTCTATTAAAAACATTCTGAACAATATTTATAGGCATGTAAAAGTGACCTTTTGACATCCACCATAAAAGTTACGCACAATAACCAGATGCAATTGAAATTAGTAGGATCAACAATTATCAATGATAAAAAAATTTTAAAATTTTAAAATATTTTATTAAGATTAATTTTTAATATAAATATTTAAATATATTAGTGGGGTCAATTTTTAATGAAATCAATTATTAATGGGGCTATTTAGTGGGGTTAATTTAAAAAAAAAATAGCAAGGATATTTTAAAAACTTTTATAAATTGAGTAGGTCAATTGACCCCACTCAGTATGTTCTCCCTATGCCCCTGACAATAACCACACACGTTACACACTAAGGATAATAAAATATAGTTACTACAAGTTTAACTTCTCAAGACCCCCTCTTAAACTTGTAATCTAGCCTTTAACAACTCCAAGAACAGCTCTCAGTCTGCAGAAATCTTCAAACTTCAGAGCTTTAGTAAAAATGTCAGCTTCTCTCAAGCAAAAAGACAGTCGAAAATTTTTTGGGAAAAAATTTCAAAAAAAAAAAATTTTCAAGATTTATTTTTCTTTTCTTCTTTTCTCTCCAAAATTTTTCACTCTTGGTTTAGTTTAAACAAGGAGAATTAATTTCCTTTGCTTGATCTTTACATCAAAATTATTTTCTCAAGTTTTTTATTTGTTTAAAACTTAGATTTTATCAAATTTTTTGTGTTTATCCCTGCAAAAATCGACAAGGGGACGGATCAAGACACCGTTTTTTTCGATCTATAAACTCTGAGGTTAAACTTTTTTATACCCATTCCCATTTATTGTTGTTTATCATATATTGTTGTTAATATTGTTATTTTCTTGCTATTATTACCATGTCTATCATTTATTTCTAGCATTTTTAATGTAATTATTGTTGTTGTTGACATATTATTTATTACTTTAATTTAATTTATTTGTGGTTCCCGTTGCCTTTATTATTATAATTATTATTATTATTATTATTATTATTATTATTATTATTATTATTATTATTATTATGCCATCTCCATTATTGTTATCATTGTTTGTGTTGGTTGTTAATGTTTGTATGCTCATTATTATTATTATTATTATTATATTGATGTTCACTGTTGAATTTTTTCCTTCTTTTTTGTTGTTATTATTATTATTATTATTATTATTATTATTATTATCATTATCATTACTACTTTTGTGCTGCTCTCATCATCATTGTGTTGTTGTTGTTATTATTATTATTATTATTATTATTTTGTCATTATTTTTATTATTATCCTTATTTTTGGCATGGCTGATTTTTCATTCCCTTTGCATGTAAATTGTTCGTATATTAAATTTACATGTACTAATTTCTTAAAAAGATATTTATATTTGCAAATGGAATTAAATTAATTAATTAAAGATAAATATCTAAAAAAGATTTAATTTTAAGAAAAATAAAAAAAAAGAAAGGATTTGTTTTTTAAAAAACAGATAAAGATTCATTTAAAAAAACAAAAAGATAATTTGGATTATCTTTTGCGTGGCCATGTGAGGCCACAACTCAATTTATGAGTTGTGGCTTCACATTCATGAGCTGCGGCCACACATGAGGCCGCAGCTCAAATCCTCACTTGAGGCCGCGGCTCATTAGGCTGCAACTGTTGTGTCTTTCTTCGATTTTTGCAGTTTTAATCTGATTTTTGCAGTTTTAGGACTGCAAAAATCAGATTTTTTTCACGCTTTTTGAGGGTGTTGAAAAAATAAAATTAGGAAAGTTAATTAGATTTTTTCCACTTTGGAAATACAATGAAATTAAAAGGGATGGTCTTCTTTTTTCCAGGGGAGGCTGTTGGTTCAAAATAAAAAAAAAAAATTGTTTTCTTCTCTCAAACAAAATGGCAGCCGAAAATTTTTTGGGAAAAAATTTCAAAAAGAAAAAAGTTTTCAAGATTTATTTTTCTTTCCTTTTTTTCTCTCTTAAATTTTTCACTCTTGGTTTAGTTTGAGCAAGGAGAATTAATTTCCTTTGCTTGATCTTTACATCAAAATTATTTTCTCAAGTTTTTTATTTGTTTAAAACTTAGATTTTATTAAACATTTTGTGTGTTCATCACCGTAAAAATCGACAAGGGGACGGATCAAGACACTATTTTTTTCGATCTATAAACTTTGAGGGTAAACTTTTTTATACCCGTTCTCATTTATTTTTGTTTATCATTTATTATTGTTAATATTGTTATTTTCTTGCTATTATTACCATGTCTATCATTTATTTCTAGCATTTTTAATGTGATTATTGTTGCTGTTGACATATTATTTGTTGTTTTAATTTGATTTATTTGTGGTTCCCGTTGCCTTTATTATTATTATTATTATTATTATTATTATTATTATTATTATTATTATTATTATTATTATTATTATTATTATTATTCTGCCATCTCCATTATTGTTATCACCGTTTGTGTTGGTTGTTAATGTTTGTATGCTTATTATTATGTTCACTGTTGAATTTTTTTCCTTCTTTTTTGTTATGGTCATTTGGTTTCTATTATTATTATTATTATTGTTATTATTATTATTACTTTTGTGCTGCTCTCATCATCATTGTGTTGTTGTTATTATTATTATTATTATTATTATTATTATTATTATTATTATTTTGTCATTTTTTTTATTATTATCCTTTTTTTAGCATGGCTTATTTTTAATTCTTTTCGCATGTAAGTTGTTTGTATATTAAATTTACATGTCCTAATTTCATAAAAAGATATTTATATTTATAAATGGAATTAAATTAATTAATTAAAGGTAAATATTTAAAAAAGATTTAATCTTAAGAAAAAGAAAAAAAAAAGAAAAAAAGAAAAGATTTGATTTTAAAAGAAAAAAAAAAGAAGAAAAGATTTGTATTTTTTTTAAAAAAAGGTGTAGATTGATTTAAAAAAAAAAAAGATAATTTGGATAATCTTTTGCGTGGCCATGTGAGGCTGCAACTCAATTTATGAGTTGTGGCCTCACATTCATGAGCTGCGGCCTCATCAATTCCTCACTTGAGGCCGCAGCTCATTAGGCCCCAACTGTTGTGTCTTTACTTGATTTTTGTAGTCTTAGGACTGCAAAAATCAGGTTTTCTTTCTCTCTTTGGAGGGTTTTGAAAAAATAAAATTAGGAAACTTAATTAGATTTTTTCCATTTTGGAAATAAAATGAAATTAAAAGGGATGGTCTTCTTTTTTTCAGGGGAGGCTATTGGTTCAAAATCAAAAAAATGGTTTTCTTCTCTCAAGCAAAAAGACAACCGAAAATTTTTTGGGAAAAAATTTCAAAAAAAAAAAGAAGTTTTCAAGATTTATTTTTCTTTTCTTCTTTTCTCTCTAAAATTTTTCACTGTTAGTTTAGTTTGAGCAAGGAGAATTAATTTCCTTTGCTTAATCTTTACATCAAAATTATTTTCTCAAGTTTTTTATTTGTTTAAAACTTAGATTTTATCAAATTTTTTGTGTTTATCCCCGCGAAAATCGACAAGTGGACGGATCAAGACACCGTTTTTTTCGATCTATAAACTCTGAGGTTAAACTTTTTTATACCCAATCTCATTTATTGTTGTTTATCATTTATTGTTATTAATATTGTTATTTTCTTGCTATTATTACCATATCTATCATTTATTTCTAGCATTTTTAATGTGATTATTATTGCTGTTGACATATTATTTATTCCTTTAATTTGATTCATTTATTGTTCCCGTTGCCTTTATCATCATCATCATCATCATCATCATTATTATTATTATTATTATTATTATTATTATTATTATTATTATTATTATTATTATTATTATTCTGCCATCTCCATTATTGTTATCACCGTTTATGTTGATTGTTAATGTTTGTATGCTTATTATTATTATTATTATTATTATTATTATTATTATTATTATTATATTGATGTTCACTATTGAATTTTTTTCTTCTTTTTTGTTATGGTCATTTGGTTGTTATTATTATTATTATTATTATTATTATTATTATTATTATTATTATTATTATTATTATTATTATTATTACTTTTGTGCTGCTCTCATCATCATTGTGTTGTTGTTGTAGTAGTTGTTGTTATTATTATTATTATTATTATTATTATTATTATTATTATTATTTTGTCATTATTTTTATTATTATCCTTCTTTTTGGCATGGCTGATTTTTCATTCCCTTTGCATGTAAGTTGTTCGTATATTAAATTTACCTGTTCTAATTTCTTAAAAAGATATTTATATTTGCAAATAGAATTAAATGAATTAATTAAAGATAAATATTTAAAAAAGATTTAATTTTAAGAAAAATAAAAAAAAAGAAAAGTTTTGATTTTAAAAGAAAAAAAGATGAAAGGATTTGTTTTTCAAAAAACAAATAAAGATTGATTTTAAAAAAAAAAGATAATATGGATTATCTTTCACGTGGCCATGTGAGGCCACAACTCAATTTATGAGTTGTGGCCTCACATTCATGAGGCCGCAGCTCAATTCCTCACTTGAGGCCGCGGCTCATTAGGTCGCAACTGTTGTGTCTTTACTCGATTTTTACAGTTTTAGGACTGCAAAAATCAGATTTTTATTCACAATTTTGGAGGGTGTTGAAAAAATTAAATGAGGAAAGTTCATTAGGTTTTTTCCACTTTGGAAATACAATGAAATTAAAAGGGATGGTCTTCTTTTTCCAGGGGAGGATATTAGTTCAAAATAAATAAAAAAATAGTTTTCTTCTCTCAAGCAAAAAGGCAGCCAAAAAATTTTTGGGAAAAAATTAAAAAAAAAAAAAATTTCAAGATTTATTTTTCTTTTCTGCTTTTCTCTCTGAAATTTTTCACTCTTGATTTACTTTGAGTAAGGAGAATTAATTTCCTTTACTTGATCTTTACATCAAAATTATTTTCTCAAGTTTTTTATTTTTTTATAACTTAGATTTTATCAAACTTTTTGTTTGTTCATCACGGCAAAAATCGACAAGGGGACGGATCAAGATACCGTTTTTTTCGATCTATAAACTCTGAGGGTAAAATTTTTTATACCCGTTCTTATTTATTTTTGTTTATCATTTATTATTGTTAATATTGTTATTTTCGTGCTATTATTACCACGTCTATCATTTATTTCTAGCATTTTTAATGTGATTATTGTTGCTGTTGACATATTATTTGTTGTTTTAATTTGATTTATTTGTGATTCCCGTTGCCTTTATTATTATTATTATTATTATTATTATTATTATTATTATTATTATTATTATTATTATTATTATTATTATTATTATGCCATCTCCATTATTGTTATCACCGTTTGTGTTAGTTGTTAATATTTTTCTGCTCATTATTATTATTATTATTATTATTATTATTATTATTATTATTATTATCATTATCATTATCATTATCATTATCATTATTTTGTCATTGTTTTTATTATTATCCTTATTTTTAGCAAGGCTTATTTTTAATTCCCTTTGCATGTAAGTTGCTCGTATATTTGGATTATCTTTTGCGTGGCCATGTGAGGCCACAACTCAATTTATGAGTTGTGGCCTCACATTCATGAGCTGCGGCCTCATCAATTCCTCACTTGAGGCCGCAGCTCATTAGGCCGCAACTGTTGTGTCTTTACTCGATTTTTGCAGTTTTAGGACTACAAAAATCAGTTTTTTTCACCATTTTGGAGGCTTTTGAAAAAATAAAATTAGCAAAGTTAATTAGGTTTTTTCCATTTTGGAAATAAAATTAAATTAAAAGGGATGGTCTTCTTTTTTCCAGGGGAGGCTGTTGGTTCAAAATCAAAAAAAATGGTTTTCTTCTCTCAAGCAAAAAGATAGCCGAAAATTTTTTGGGAAAAAATTTCAAAAAAAAAAAAGTTTTCAAGATTTATTTTTCTTTTCTTTTTTTCTCTTTAAAATTTTTCACTCTTGGTTTAGTTCGAGCAAGGAGAATTAATTTTCTTTGCTTGATCTTTACATCAAAATTATTTTCTCAAGTTTTTTATTTGTTTAAAACATAGATTTTATCAAATTTTTTGTATTTATCCCCGCAAAAATCGACAAGGGAACGGATCAAGATACCGTTTTTTTTCGATCTATAAACTCTGAGGTTAAACTTTTTTATACCCATTCTCATTTATTGTTGTTTATCATTTATTATTGTTAATATTGTTATTTTCTTGCTATTATTACCATGTCTATCATTAGCATTTTTAATGTGATTATTGTTGTTGTTGACATATTATTTATTGCTTTAATTTGATTCATTTGTGGTTCCCGTTGCCTTTATTATTATTATTATTATTATTATTATTATTATTATTATTATTATTATTATTATTATTATTATTATTATTATTATGCCATCTCCATTATTGTTATCACCGTTTGTGTTGGTTGTTAATGTTTGTATGCTCATTATTATTATTATTATTATTATTATTATTATTATTATTATTATTATTATTATTATTATTATTATTATTATTATTATTATTATTATTATTATTATTATTATTATTATATTGAAGTTCACTATTGAATTTTTTTCTTCTTTTTTTGTTATGGTCATTTGGTTATTTTTATTGAAGGATTTATATACCAACATGACACATGCATATATGGAGGTAACATATATGGAGGTAACATAAACGAGTTATATGCTACCTACGTCTTGTAGCGTAGATACTTTGGCGGAGCGATTACAAGGATCCGTTTAAGAGCATAAAATAAAATAGCATTAAAGCATAAAAAGACGTAAATTAAATTTGCAATAATACTAAGGGTAGAATACAACCCTCATTTGTAAAAGTACAAGAAATACATAAAAACGGGATATTCATTTACTTTGAGGACTTTGGTCCTCACATGCATTCATTGTGAAAAACGATTTTTATGTGATGGTTTTATTGGATAAAAATAGAACATTGGTCCTGTTTTATTAACCAATATTTTATTTGGTAGAAAACATTTGTGTGGTGGTTCTTTTTAAGAGCGGTCAAAAATCATTTTATTATTACAGACCAAAAATACATAAAATAAAATAATAATTACATATTTCTAAATAAATAAATACATAAATAAATAACTAAATTCTAACAATAATCAATGATGATGATAATAATAATAATAATAATAATAATAATACATAAAATTAAATAATAATCACAAATCAATAAAATTAAATAACCATAGAACTCAATAATAATAATAATAATAATAATATTAATAATAAACAGAAATTAAATAAATATATAATAATAATAATATAAAAAACAGAAAATAAATAAATGTATATATATATATATATATATATATATATATATATATATATATATATATATATATATATATATATATATAAATAATATAAATTAAGGGAAAAGGAGGCCCACCGTCGCCGGAGGGTCGGGTTACCGTCACCTCCACCACCAGATCGGAGGCCAGGTCACCGGAGGAGGAGCGGGAGGCTTCACGCGTTGGAAAGTCGCCCATCGTCGCCGGAAAACGTGAAGAAACGCCCTGGACTTTTCTCCCTCACGCGCCGGCTTCCGGTCACCGGAGGAGGAACGGCTAGTGCGAGGGGCTTCGTCCGGAGGTGGCACTTCCGATGGTGGGGCGCGTGCCACCGTAGACGGCGGAGTTTGGCAGGCGGAGACAGCGGCAGTTTCTCTCTCTTCTCTCCTCTTTTCTTCTCTCCGGTCCGCCATTGGTTCACCTGGCTGTCCCTCTCTCTTTTTCCTTTCTTTGTTTATTTCTTCTTTCTTTCTTTGTTTGGCTCCCTCTCTTTCACTCTCTCTTTTCACTTTCTTTTCATTTTCTTTTTACTTTCCTTTGCCCTCCCTCTGTTTTTCTCTTGCTCTCACTTTCTTTTTCTGTTTTTCTTTTCCTTTGTTCTCGGCTCCTATGGCTTCTTCTTCCTATTTTCTTTCTCTTTTCTTTTTCTTTTTCTTTGCCTTTCTTTCTCTGTGTTTGCAATCCGAGAGAGCCCCCCTTTAATTTTCTTCATCTTCTTCTTTTTATACCCCTTAAATTAGGGCTAAGGGGTTATCAAGTAATTTCCTCCTCCATAATTCCCTCATTTTCTCTATTCTTAATTAATCTCACTTAATTCAAATTAACACACACATATATATACTAATTAATCAAACATTATATATCAATTACACATTACACATTAATACATCAATTAATCTACTTAATATATAATTTATCTAATTAATTAAACATTTAATCCATTTAAATTATCACATATATATATATATATATATATATATATATATATATATATATTATCTAATTAATTGTACACTTTAAACTTTAATTTTACATGCACTTTAATCACACAATAATATTAATTACTCAAGTAACTAACAACATTAACTAATTAATTACCTAATTTCACACACACATATTTATATATTTTTTTTATTTTTTTATTATTATTTTTTTTATTTTTTTCAGAGGGAATAATCGAGGATCAAAATCACCATTTTCATTTTATGCCGGAGTTCGGGACCCAGTGTCTATAGTTGCCCCCAATTTTGGTGAAGCTAGTGCATAGACACCTAGGTGAGCCAAAATTCAAAGAGGAAGAGAGAAGGGATTATATACCTGTGACGGAGACCTTTCCTTCTTGCCGGGAGTTGGATAAAGAGATGCCTCCTCAGAGGGCTTCGAGATTTGCCTCCTCAGAGGGCTTTGAGATTTTGCCTCCTCAGAGGGCTTTGATGTTTTGCCTCCTCAGAGGGTTTCGATGTTTTGAAGCGGTAGTGCCGTGGTCGTGCTAACACTCCTTAGAGTGGTAGTGCCGCCATCGTGCTAACCCTTCGGTGTTTTGAAGTGGTAGTGCCGTGGTCGTGCTAACCCTCCTTAGAGTGGTAGTGCCGCCATCGTGCTAACCCTTCGGTGTTTTGAAGTGGTAGTGCCGTGGTCGTGCTAACCCTCCTTAGAGTGGTAGTGCCTCCATCGTGCTAACCCTTTTGAAGTGGTAGTGCCGTGGTCGTGCTAACCCTCCGTAGAATGGTAGTGTCGCCATCGTGCAAACCGTTGAGAGATAGTGCACCCTGAAAGGTCTTGGGTTTGATTATGTGCCCCCTGAGAGGTCTTGGGTTGAGATATGCCCCCTGAGAGGTCTTGGGTTTGATTATCTTGATTGATGGTTGGAATGATGTCGTCACTCGGTTTCTGCCGGTGTCCGCATCGAGCCTCTTTTTCTGCAAGACTTAGAAAGGCAGATATACAGAAAAAAATGTGAGTATGCACGTGAGATGCATGTGTATGCAGCAATGCAGTATAAAAATTCATCCAAGTGAATTTGGAGGCGACAGCCGATTTGGTTGCAATTTGCAGTAAGACCAGTGCCTTTTGGAATTGCCTTTGAATTTCATGCTCTTTGAGGATCATGAGGTTCTCCTCTGAAATCTGTAGTCATTATTTTAAGGTAGTGCGTCCCTTGTGAATTTTCACACTAGCTTTTCTTGGCGAAAAATGCGTCCTTTCGGATTTTCACATGACCCTGTGCCTTATTTTTGCCTGGAAGGGACCCAACCCAATCCAACGGCTTTTCTTTTCTTTTCTTTTTTTTTTAAGGACAGACTGCCTGTTTTCAGGTTTTCACCCTGTCCTTTGCCCTAATTTTTGCTTAGAGTGCCAATTATGGTTTTCATCTCTAACGGCCTCTCTTTTTTTTCTTTTTTTTCTTTTTTTTTTCTTTTTTTTGGGGAAGTTGAAATTGTTACCAAATATCTTTTGGGTGTGACTGTCATGTGCTTGCGCCTCAAATCACAGTTGCACAGGCTTGATTCCTATCATGAAGCATAACTGTAGACACTGGCTTCACAGTTGACAACATGATGAGTTGATTGGCGTGCTTGAATGATGAGAGTAGCAGTGGATAGACAGTAACTTTGAGTATACAAGATGAACTGCTCTGGTTACATCAATATCATTGCATAAATGCACGTATTTCAATTTGATTTCATAATATATGATCATTATTTGGCATTAATCTCAACATACAAAACCTCATCTAATCTCGGGATGGATTTTGAAAGCATCAAGCTCCTATTATCAATCAGCTCTCTTTTTGATTCTCATGATCGAATATTTTCTCTCTGCTCTCATTTAATCTTTTGAATGCAAATTCTAGAAGCAATGTTGGAGACGAGACTTAACTCGAATGCATGAATGCACTCATGGCTTCTCGTTTGAAGCTCAAGAAATACCATAGGCCTCTTCTTACGTACCAAACCTTATTAAAAGGTCATCTCCGCTAATTGGATAAGACTGAACCCAGAATCAAGAGGTCTTACTTTGGTTGTAATGTTAGGCTTGGGTAGATGGCTGTCAAAAAAAGATCAAGTCGCTAGAGAAGAATGGCCGCAATATTTTCTCAACTGATGGATGACCGTTCTTGGCTCAAAAGTATTCTTGAATTTGGGCTCGATAACATTCTAGCTCCTTGAGATCAGAAGGGCAATCATTGAAACTAGTCAATTGGTCACCATTTTGAGCTCTCTTTTTTATTCTTCTTCTTTTTTTTTTTTCTTTCTTCGCTTCCTTTTCTTTCATTTTTCATTCATTTTTTCCTTTTTGGAATTTTCGCTTTTCTTTTTCTTTTTCTTCTTTTTGCTTTCGCTTCTCTTTTTTTTTTTTTTTAGCTCATGCCTTTCATGCATGATTAAACCCTCCTTCCAAAGTCTGAACTTGCTCTTATCAAGGCAATTATTGATAGCCCAAAAAATTGTTCAAATGTACATCCATCAGTCTTAGAGTGGCCACTCTTCTAAGGGGAAGCCAAAATCATTTTAGGCGAGGGGATAGTTTTAATGTGTGTAACAACAAAATTGGCACGCATTCAGCATACCTCCATAAAGGCTCAACGGGCTAGCAAGCGATTGCAGAATAAAGGTAGGAAATAGTCATGTTGAGAGCTATGCAAAGAAAAGATTGCCTAAATCATTTTCTTGGTTCTGTCTTATCCAGAGATCGCTTCGACGGGTAACCAGAAAGGTTCTAGTGCTCTTAGTGAGTTTTCATCCAGTCTCCTAATTGCAACTAGTTTTTTCTTTCTTATTTTTATTTTCTCTCTAAATTTCTCTCTCTACAGGAGTTATATCAGATGCTATCAAGATTTTCTTTGAATTTTCCAAAGTTCCAAGATTAAATGCAATAGTATTGATTGAATTAATGTCAAAATGGATGAATGTATCATGATCATAAGAAATGAAATCATTAGAAATAATATACAAGTACGCAATAATATAATTGAAATGACCAATATTGCATATGCGATTATTTAAAAAGCTCAAATATACAGACATCTCGTAGCAAAGCAGGCACTACAACCAATGTCTTTCATCTGCTATCGGCTTTTATTTCCCCATCTTCTCTGGGCCAACAATTTTTTTTATTGTCGATGAGATCTTGAACTCGGTTCCTCAGAATTTGGCATTGATCTGCTAACTGGCCAATGTTGGTGGAAAGCACAAAATTGCTCCATTCTATGAATAACTTCCCCTTGGTTTAAGGCAGGCTTAGCCGACAATGGATGTAATTTTCCCTTTTTGAAGCCTCTTTTTTTATCCTGGGTGCTCTACCCCTCACAGCTTGATAGACTATTGGCTCTTCATTTTTCTCCTCCATCACAAAATCATCATTGGGATTGGGAATCTTTTCCCTTCTAGGCTTAATAGGTGCCGCAGCTCCATGCTCATTGACAGGTTAACAGTAGCATTGCCAATAAAAAGAGCCTCTCCACCAGCAGGTGGTTCGGCTTGCCCCCAGCATGGGCTATTGGTTGTTGCGGGTCAACAGGTGGTTGTGGAATAGTAGGTGCTCGTGAATCATGAGGATGAGGTACTAGATGCTGAGAGTGGCTCAGGATCCCAATTAAGCACTAATTCCAGCAATCCAAAGGGCGAGTCTGTCCTTACTAATCGACCGTCGGGGCCTCTAATCCACTTGGATGAATCTATGATGGCTGAAAATTTAAATTGTTAGAATGATGCGTGTATGACAATATACAATGCATGATCGTGAATTGTGCAGATGGAGTGAAGAAATCAATAAATTGCAATTATGCGATGTAATGCATGAAAATAAATATACACGTGATGGTATATGTATGTGAAAAACAACATGCAGGCAAAAGGATATATAAACACAATATGAAATATATTTTTTATTTTTTTTTGTTTTTTTTTTGTTTTTTTTTACACGAATGACATGTGATGTATGAGCATGTTGTGTAGCATTCACAGCCACATGCAAGCAGGTAAATCCTTCCAACCTTATTTCTCCCACACATGGAGTCGTGCAGTCTCTTTCCGAGGTGGGCTTTATCCAAGGGTTAACAGGGAACCCAATGGACGCGTATAGTGTGCTCTAAAAAATCGGCAGGATAACAACTCTTAATTTAAATCACATGCGCATGGATGTTTGGCCATTATATATTTAAATAATTCAATTAAATCAAGATGGGCCCACTGGGGCATGAAAGCCATTAATGAAAACCATTTAATTTGATTGATTTTGTTCAATATATGATAGCCCAAATAGCAAGCACAATATTATGGTACATATCACCTATTGAAAGTTTCTATTGCCATTACATGAGCTTCGGTCAAAAGGTGGTGTTACTTTAGGGCTACCCAAGCATGATCCCTGCCGACGGGTCTAGCTCATCACGAGCGTAACGACCGATCGGATCATCATTTGGTATACCATTAATTGCATCCCTAACACTTCCCCAAATTGAGTGAAAATGAGGTCGTGCTTCAGGAACACACCGGGGCTAATAGAGGGACCAAACTAGCATAGTTCTAAGGCTCTAATGTGATGCAATGCAAATTTGAGAGAAAGCAAATTTATGAATTAAATTTTAATCATAAATGTTAAACGATGTATTTTTAAATTGAAATCTCGAACCATATCGTCCCCAGTGAAATCGCCACTGTGACGCGCGCCGGATCCCCGCGGCCGCCCGTTCGACCGCCCGCACGTGGGCTGGTCGGGGCATTTGTGGATCCGCTAACAGCTTGCAATAAATCGCAAGTGCGTCTATGTTGGGCAACAGAGAGGTTTCATGGAGTCGCCACCCAATAAAACATTGGCAAAGTTTCTCTCGCCTCGGAGAGCCTAAGACTGCGCTTAGTATCCATTTTGGGGCAGCCAAAGGGGTCTTGGAGGGTTAACCTCTCGCCCTAAGGAGCCTAGGATTAACACTAAAGTCTCGTGACACAAGAGGTGTCTTGGAGGGTAAACCTCTCGCCTCTTTAAGCCCAAAGACCAGACCCGGGTCCGGGATTTCTCATCTATTTCTATCTCGAATATTTTATGATTAAATTTTAATTAACATTAATTCGCTCTCTCTCCACACGATGCAATTGAATTGAAGGCACAATCATCCATTTAAGAGCGTAAAATAAAATAGCATTAAAGCACAAAAAGACATGAATTAAATTTGCAATAATACTAAGGGCAGAATATAACCCTCATTTGTAAAAGTACAAGACATACATAAAAATGGGATATTCATTTACTTTGAGGACTTTGGTCCTCACATGCATTCATTGTGAAAAACGATTTTTATGTGATGGTTTTATTGGATAAAAATAGGACATTGGTCCTGTTTTATTAACCAATATTTTATTTGGTAGAAAACATTTGTGTGGTGGTTCTTTTTAAGAGCAGTCAAAAATTATTTTATTATTACAGACCACAAATACATAAAACAAAATAATAATTACATATTTCTAAATAAATAAATAAATGAATACATAAATAAATAACTAAATTCTAATAATAATCAATGATGATAATAATAATAATAATAATACATAAAATTAAATAATAATCACAAATCAATAAAATTAAATAACCATAGAACTCAATAATAATAATAATAATAATAATATTAATAAACAGAAATTAAATAAATATATAATATTAATAATAATAATAATAAATAATATTAATAATATAAAAAACAGAAAATAAATAAATGTATATATATATATATATATAATAATATAAATTAAGGGAAAAGGAGGTTCACCGTCGCCGGAGCAAGGGGTTACCGTCACCTCCACCACCAGATCGGAGGCCAGGTCACCGGAGGAGGAGCGGGAGGCTTCACGCGCCGGAAAGTCGCCCACCGTCGCCGGAAAACGTGAAGAAATGCCCTGGACTTTTCTCCCTCACGCGCCGGCTGCCGGTCACCGGAGGAGGAACGGCTAGTGCAAGGGGCTTCGTCCGGAGGTGGCGCTTCCGATGGTGGGGCGCGTTCCACCGCAGGCGGCGGCGTTTGGTCGGCGGAGACAACGGTAATTTCTCTCTCCTCTCTCCTCTTTTCTTCTCTCCGATCCGGCGCGCGTCACAATGCCATCCATCAAGATTCAGCTCGCTTTTCTAGTCAGGTCCGCCAGACCGAAATTATTCCATGGCCTCTTAGAAACTAATTAAGCTAGCCACACTGAATCATACTTCAGGTATAAGTTAAGGGTTCTAAGGGTCGAAATATGGTAGGGTCTCACAATAGGAAAAGTTGAGATCAATAATATTGACTTCCCATCCCTTGGTCACATAAGCACACATGGTATAAAACATGTGTTATGGTGTTCATTCATTCCCTTAAAGGAGTGCATGTCTTACATTTAAAATGTATATATAACACCATACAGAAGCGTAAGGTTGCGATGCACCGAAGCATCCAACTTTAGTCCACTTACTTAAGGACTACTTCTGGCCTTTTTAGACAGAACATGGTAGTTACATATAACTTACCATCGGACTTCATACTATAATCCTTATTTGGATCTCAATCCAAAGCATACAACTTTATGTATGTCTTTATCTCACACCTTAACAAGATAAATCTTGTAATTTCTACAAGATGGCACTTTTATTTTGAACAGGCTCTCGAGCATTCTCATATGTTCAAAAATTGCCTCATCTTAGTCTTTGCCAACTATTTAACAAAATTAAGGTAAACACCCTTGTGAGTGGGCTACTTCTCTGTCTGACATGCTCAATCTCAAATAAATAACAGTAAATGTTTACAAATAAACATTCACACTTATGTATTGCCAACAATGAACTTTCGTTATTATTCGCAAATAATAATGTTAAGGGATTATATTAAAGTATAACAGTACCAATTAAATTCTACGCAAACCTCAAGATCTAATGTGTTCCTCAAAACACATCCCTTATTACAGGTTTACTCAACGGATCTGCATGCGTAGAAACGTACTGTAAGTTCACTTCTCTTCGTGCAACAATATTTCTCGTATATTGATACTTAAATGTCGATATGCTTAGCTTTACTATAAGCTATCAACAACTGACTGTCACTATAGACTGTCACTAATACCTCCGAGGCAGTTACTCTTAAATGGCTTACAAACCATTTAAGCCAAACTGTCTCTTATACCGTAGCTAAGGAAGCAACAAATTTAGCTTTCATTGTTGATAGGGCTATAAAGATTTATTTCTTGTTAATCCACAAGATGGCACTCTTGCCAAACAAGAATATAAAACCTTGAATGAATTTTCTTTCATCCATATCTCGTGCCTAATCAACATTTCTGTATTCTCTCAATTGCAAATCCTTACCTCAGAAAATAGAGAGAATAATCAGCTGTACTTTTGAGGTAGTTAAGTATCCTTTCAACTGCTTTCCAATATGCTTCGCCTAGGTTAAATTGATATCTGCTTACTATGCCCACTGCATAGCATATATCATATCTTGTATGCAATATTGCATATATAAGATTACCCACAGCACTGACATATGGAACGTTCCTCATACATTCCATCTTTTTCGACATCTTAGGACATATCTTTCTGATAAGAAACCGATTCTTAGCAATGGGGTATCAATGGGCTTGCAATTTCGCATATTAAATTGCTCAAGGTCTTTGTTGATATATTTCTCTCAAGAAACAGACAACAATCTTCTTGAATAATCTCTTGAAAACTTAACTTCAAGAATGTAATATGCTTGACCCATATCTTTTATCTCAAAGTTGGACAATAACCAATCTTTGAGTATATTTACGTATTTTTTGTCATTTTTAGCTATTAGTATATCGTCTACATACAATGTTAAAATGATAAAATTACTTTTAGAGCTTTTGTTATAAACGTAATGGTCTTCATCAATCATATAGAACGCATACGACATGATTGTATGATGAAGTTTCAAGAACCATTGTGTTGAAGACTGTTTAAGGCCATAGATTGATCTCTTCAATCTGCAAACCTTATGTTCGCTGCCTATTTCAATGAAACCTATAGGTTGATCCATGTAGATTTCTTCATACAATTCTCCATTGAGAAAAGTAGTCTTTACATCCATCTGATGTAGCTCTAGGTTTAAACTCGCCACTATGGCCAGAATTAACCGTATGTACGTAAATCTTACAACAGATGCGAAAGTCTCCTCATAGTCAATCCCTTCCTGTTGTGTAAACCCCTTAGCAACTAGCAAAACTTTATATCTTTCGATACCTCTTTCAGTCTTTCGCTTTACTTTGAGAATCCATTTATTCCCAATTGGTGTCCTTTCAGTAAATCAATCAGTTCTCAAACATGATTTGATTTCATGGATGCCATTTATTCTTCCATTGCTTTAATCCACTTTCCTTAGATGGGCATGGAAGAGCCTCTCGAATATTTTTAGGCTTTTCCTCATCTTGTGGGGCAACTAAAAGGAATGCTCCCATTGGAACCATGTTCCCTTACTCCCACTGGATTAGGAATACCATATTCTTTCCTCCCACTAGAGTCAAGAATACTCCCACTCGAATTAGGGTCTCGAACATCCGGATCGTTTGGAGGATAAAGGCCTTGAATTTTCCTCTAAATCCCTCCCACTCGGATGGAGTGATCCTGATATTCTCTTTCTGAGATTAATATAAAGTGAAATCTTAATTCATCTTGCCCAACTTTGAAAATTTATTTTCTAAGAATATGATGACTCGTGATCCGAATTCTGTCACAGTGCCATTTTTTTGCTCACCCATGAAAATGTATCCTTTTGATACTTCAGAATGTCTCACATAGATACTCTTTTTACCTCTTGGTCTCAAATTTACCAAATTGAGGTATCATGGACGTAAGCAGTACAACCCTAAGATCATAAATGGCTTAGGTCAGCTTGTCGACCAGTACACAACTCATAAGTTATAGATGTGACAGAGATAGAAGGCACTTGGTTTAAGAACATATGTGGCAGTCATTAAATTATCTCCTCGATAGGAGATTGGCAAATATGCCTCTGCCATTATAGATCTAACCATATCTAGGAGAGTCCTATTTTTCCTTTTCGCAACACCATTTTGTTGTGAATTTTTAGAATGAACAACTGATGTTCAATCCCTTTTTCATCACATAAAGCTTTAAATTCATATGAAAGATTTTCCTGACCTCGATCAGTTCTCAAAGCTTTAATCCTTATGTCTAATTGATTCTCAACTAAGTTCATAAAAGTTTTGAAGTAACACAATACTTCTGGCTAGTGAGCAATCAAATTGAAATGACCATACCTAGTACAATCATCTATAAAAGGTGATGAAATAGTAGGCCCCATGCCTTGCCCTCACATTCATTTGACCACATTCATCAAAATGAACTAACTGCAATAGAAATTTGGCTCTAGTTCCTTTATCGAATGATTTTCTAATTATTTTTCTCAAATAGTCATGGTATACATCCATAACAATAAAATCATTCAGCATTTAACCAGAACCATCATAATCATCATTTAAGTATAAGCATATACCGTTATCCTCAAAACATAAATTGAAAATAAATTTTAATAAAGTAAGAATAGAAACAGAACTCTTAACAAAGGTATTTGATCTCTTATTACATGATCCTTTGCTCTTGAATCTATCACTCACAAAGAATGAAATTCTGAGCTGGATACACGAATTTCACTCATTCTTGAGTCAAAATATTGTATCTGTTTGGGCACATGCAGCCTCTTGCATAGTGACCTTTCCGTTGGCAATTAAAGCATTTCACTCTCAAAATGTTTACCGTCCTTTTACATTTAGACCTCTTAAAATTCTGTTCTTTCTTTGCTTTTTAGGGCTATTGAGCCTTTTTCTTTATCCTTACTTTTAAAGCTTCTTATCTTATTCCAGTTAGAACTCATTTCACCAGAATTATACTGTGCCATATGCACAATGACATTGACCTTAATTAGTGTCAAATAGTCCTATTCAAGCTTCAAATGACAAGTGATATCCTCAAATGTCTCAATGCTTATCCGTTTGAGTTAGTTGCATCTTTATGTGCTCCTAACTTTTGGATAAGGAACGAATAACAGCTAGAACCTGTTGCTCATCAGTCAACTTATGACCAATCTCACTAAGCTTACTAATAATTTTCATCTCTCATAGATGTTTTTGCATCGAATAATCAGACTTTTTCTGATAAGTATCAAATTTGATCACTAATGATAAAAAAAACTTAGTTAGAGACATGACTCTAAACTTTTCTTGCAAAGCGATTCACGGATCCATTGCATTTTGATACTTACTGAACTACTTAGTGATATCATCTATTGCACTTAGAAAGATGACACGAGCAGTGAAATTCTTCTTTTTTTATGCCACATAGGCATTATGGTCTCGCCTATATTGTGATGTAGTGCCATTCTTAGGTTCAGCCATAACTGAACTTAAGGGTCTAAGAGCCTCTTGCTCTTCAAGCACACACTGGATTTTCATACTCCAGATTTCACAATCGTCACTATTCATCTTAATATCTTTATTAAGTTTTTGCAACAATTGAATTGGAAGCAGTATTCATTAAGATCCTCTGATCTCAAATGGAACAAAAAATCACAATTTTAAAGGAGATAAGGCAATACATGCTATTTACTATGCAATTGAAATAATAACCTAGTAAAATTTTCTATCAGGTTTCAATTCGAAAAGGCTACTAAAAGTAACCGATTACCCTCTAATTCCTAATGTCCAACCTTACAAGTCAAAATTTCATGCATAGTAAATCTGAATTATTGGATTATTAAGTTCTCAAACTTAAGAAGGGGATAATATTAGTTTAAATTTATTAAGCCTCCACTTAATAAACATGCAATCATTTTACTCATAAAATAATGCAAGGCAATTAACAGTTAAATAAACATATTTATTATAAAGTTAAATGCTATCATTATAAATAAACTCATTCATTCAACCAATATAAAAAATCCAATAATCCAAAATATGACACTCATGTCAAAAAATAATAAGAAACATAAATCACATTTAATAAAATTAAACGCTAACTAAAATTGACACTCATATCAACTAATATAAAAATCTAGATTTTCACAAAATCTTTCTTGACACTGGAACTGATTCTTTGACCATCTTCATTAATTTATCAGGTAACTTATAAGTTCGTTAATAAAGCCATAGACAATGGACATTACGTCCACTTCTCAATTTCATCACAGATGTCGTGTTGCTCCTCAACACTCCTCTTTTGGCAACTCTAGCCAAAAAATGGATGATAGATTTTCTATAAATTCTATCTCCAATATACCAGGTAGTTTCCAATAATTCCCTGAGTTTTGGATGATACACAAAGGAGTCAGTCAACGCTTTGATCAGAACTCTATCATCCTTTCCCATACTTAAACCACCTAACCAAATGCACTCCTGCATTTCTTCATGCATAAACATTATGTGATGCACTATTGCATCAATATTATCAGCTCAAATCTTCCTTCGCATTCTTATATTGCTTACTAAATGCACTTTTGCATTTCTTAAAGCAATCTCTAACGGAGTGCGAGGAACAATTGAAGTCCTTATCATCACCATTTCTATAACACATCATAGAAATAAAAAAGTAGTTAATACACTCATGTATAAACATATATGATTGAAACTCATTTCAACCAACAATAAGGACAGATTCACAAAAATTTTCAAAAATATTTTTCAAAATAAAAAAAAACACAGAAAACACATTTTCCATAATTTTTTATAATATTTTTAATAATTTAAAAATAAAAATTTATTTTCTGGTTATCAAAAAATTCTGGAAAAATGACCAAAAAATTAGAAAAATTTTGAAAAATGGTTTCGCAAAAAAACCAGAGCTGATTTGGTGGTGGGAGGAGACTGCACGCGCTCACAGGCGCCGCCAGGGGGAGGAGTGACGCGCTCACGAGCCTCCACGCGCCCACGCGCGCACCCCTTCGTCCCCGCCATGTGGCACAACCCTACTGTGCCACGTGTCACGTTATGGTTGGTCCACCTGTCTGCCACATGGCAGAGGTGGACACGTCAGCATCCACGCGGTATGACACACGTCAGCCACGTGGCATCGGTCCATTGGGCCACATGGCGGTGTTGACACGTCACTCGCTGACATGGCACGACACGTGGCACGATCCCATTCGTCCACGTGTCACCCCGGAGTGGTCCACGTGGCACCGACGCGTGACCTGTGGACCCTTACTGCCATGTGGCATGATCTAACTTAGCCACGTGGCCGAATCCCATTGGGCCACGTGTCCACAGCTATGGACCCGTGTTGCGCGCATGTGGGCCACCGCCCACGCGCATGCGCCCTTCGTCTGGTGGCGCGTGCAATCCACGCCGCCTTCCCGACAGATTTTGGACTCCGGGTTTTTTCCGATGGGGGTTTTTGGGGTCTGTGATTTCAATGATATGGTCAAAAATTACAAATCTCAATTTTAAGTCTAGCGTTTTGAATATCCATATTTATCCCCTCAATTTACGGTACACATACACGTATTTTTAGACCCGAAAAATATATACAAATATATATTTTAACACAAAATAAATATAGATCGGGTTTAAGCATTCTAGATCTACCAATTTTACACATAAAATTTTAGATCCAATTTTTAGCCATATGCCAGGATGCCAAAATTATTGGCTCTGATACCAATGAAGGATTTATATACCAACATGCCACATGCATATATGGAGGTAACATAAACGGGTTATATGCTACCTACCTCTTGTAGCGCAGATACTTTGAAGAAAGTGATTACAAGGATCCCTTCTGGCGTCACCGGTCTGGCTGATATCCACAAGCAGGATGACAACAGCTCGTTCACAGTCTAAAAGCCACTTGGAGTGCAAAAACCGGCGAGAGGTGAAACCGACAGAGTTTCGGTATCTACAAGTTTCTCTCCTTTCTTCCTCAAAGGAATATCCTCCTATTTATAGGCATACATCTCCCAAAGGAAATGAATGCCCCAAAAATAGGAGCACTAACTCCCATTAGGGGAGTTACGCCATTTAATTACATAATTAAAAGGGGAAGATGTAGGGTTAGGGAATATCAAGGGGCATAATCCCTTGATATTCCCCTAATATGGAATTCTTCCATATTAGTAGGATTCCCGGTCCTATACATATACATTCCGGGTCAACCCAAGAAGTCATGGTCGTATTCCGACTCCAACATTTATTATTATTATTATTATTATTATTATTATTATTATTATTATTATTATTATTATTATTATTACTACTTTTGTGCTGCTCTCATCATCATTGTGTTGTTGTTGTTGTTATTATTATTATTATTATTATTATTATTATTATTATTTTGTCATTGTTTTCAATATTATCCTTGTTTTTGGCATGGCTGATTTTTCATTACCTTTGCATGTCAGTTATTCGTATATTAAATTTACCTGTACTAATTTCTTTAAAAGATATTTATATTTGCAAATGGAATTAAATTAATTAATTAAAGTTAAATATTTAAAAATGATTTAATTTTAAGTAAATTATAAAATAAAAAAATAAAAAAAGAAAAGTTATGATTTTAAAAGAAAAAAAAAAGAAAGGATTTATTTTTTAAAAAACAGATAAAGATTGATTTAAAAAACAAAAAAGATAATTTGGATTATCTTTTGCATGGCCATGTGTGGCCACAACTCAATTTATGAGTTGTGGCCTCACATTCATGAGCTGCAGCCTCACATGAGGCCGTAGCTCAATTCCTCACTTGAGGCCATAGCACATTAGGTCACAACTGTTGTGTCTTTCCTCGATTTTTGCAGTTTTAGGACTGCAAAAATTAGATTTTTTTCATGCTTTTGAAGGGTGTTGAAAAAATAAAATTAGGAAAGTTAATTAGGTTTTTTCCACTTTGGAAATACAATGAAATTAAAAGGGATGGTCTTCTTTTCTTCAGGGGAGGCTGTTGGTTCAAAATAAAAAAAATGGTTTTCTTTTCTCAAGCAAAAAGGTAGCCGAAAATTTTTTGGGAAAAAATTTCAAAAAAAAAATTTTCAAGATTTATTTTTCTTTTCTTCTTTTCTCTCTGAAATTTTTCACTCTTGGTTTAGTTTGAGAAAGAAGAATTAATTCCCTTTGCTTGATCTTTACATCAAAATTATTTTCTCAAGTTTTTTATTTGTTTAAAACTTAGATTTTATCAAACATTTTGTGTGTTCATCACCGCAAAAATCGACAAGGGGACGGATAAAGACACCGTTTTTTTCGATCTATAAACTCTGAGGGTAAACTTTTTTATACCCGTTCTCATTTATTTTTGTTTATCATTTATCATTGTTAATATTGCTATTTTCTTGCTATTATTACCATGTCTATCATTTATTTCTAACATTTTTATTCTGATTATTGTTGCTGTTGACATATTATTTGTTGTTTTAATTTGATTTATTTGTGGTTCCCGTTGCCTTTATTATTATTATTATTATTATTATTATTATTATTATTATTATTATTATTATTATTATTATTATTATTATTATTCTACCATCTCCATTATTGTTATCCCTGTTTGTGTTGGTTGTTAATGTTTGTATGATTATTATTATTATTATTATTATTATTATTATTATTTTGTCATTATTTTTATCATTATCCTTATTTTTGGCATGGCTGATTTTTCATTCCCTTTGCATGTAAGTTGTTCGTATATTAAATTTACCTATACTAATTTCTTAAAAATATATTTATATTTGCAAATGGGATTAAATTAATTAATTAAAGATAAATATTTAAAAAAGATTTAATTTTAAGAAAAATAAAAAAAAAGAAAAAAGAAAAGATTTGATTATAAAAGAAAAAAAAAAGAAAGGATTTGTTTTTAAAAAACAGATAAAGATTGATTTAAAATAAAATAGATAATTTGGATTATCTTTTGCGTGGCCATGTGAGGCCACAACTCAATTTCTGAGTTGTGTCCTCACATTCATGAGCTGCGGCGTCATTTCATGAGCAGCGGCCTCATGTACTGCAGCTCAATTGCCTCACTTGAGGCCGCAGCTCATTAGGTCGCAGCTGTTGTTTCTTTACTCGATTTTTGCAATCTTAGGACTGGAAAAATTAGGTTTTTTTTCGCTCTTTTTGAGGGTTTTGAAAAAATAAAATTAGGAAAGTTAATTAGGTTTCATCCATTTTGGAAATACAATGAAATTAAAAGGGATGGTCTTCTTTTTTCCAGGGGAGGCTATTGGTTCAAAATCAAAAAACGGTTTTCTTCTCTCAAGCAAAAAGGCAGCCGAAAATTTTTTGGGAAAAAATTTAAAAAAAAAACGTCTTCAAGATTTATTTTTCTTTTCTTCTTTTCACTCTAAAATTTTTCACTCTTGGTTTAGTTTGAGCAAGGAGAATTAATTTCCTCTGCTTGATCTTTATATCAAAATTATTTTGTCAAGTTTGTTATTTGTTAAAACTTAGATTTTATCAAACTTTTTGTATGTTATCACCGCGAAAATCGACAAGCGGACGGATCAAGACACCGATTTTTTCGATCTATATACTCTTAGAGTAAATGTTTTTAGACCCGTTCTTATTTATTTTTGTTTATCATTTATTGCTGTTAATATTTTTATTTTCTTACTATTATAACCATGTCTATCATTTATTTCTAGCATTTTTAATGTGATTATTGTTGCTGTTGACATATTATTTGTTGTTTTAATTTGATTTATTTGTAGTTCCCATTGCCTTTATTATTATTATTATTATTATTATTATTATTATTATTATTATTATTATTATTATGCCATCTCCATTGTTGTTATCACCGTTTGTGTTGGTTGTTAATGTTTGTATGCTAATTATTATTATTATTATTATTATTATTATTATTATTATTATTATTATATTGATGTTCACTGTTGAATTTTTTCCTTCTTTTTTTGTTATGGTCATTTGGTTATTATTATTATTATTATTATTATTATTATTATTATTATTATTATTACTACTACTACTACTACTACTACTAATACTACTACTACAACTACAACAACAACAACAACTACTACTACTACTACTACTACTACTACTACTACTACTACTACTACTACTATTGTGCTACTCTCATTATCATTGTGTTGTTGTTGTTATTGTTGTTGTTATTATTATTATTATTATTTTGTCATTATTTTTATTATTATCCTTATTTTTGGCATGGCTTATTTTTCGTTCCCTTTGCATGTAAGTTGTTCGTATATTAAATTAACATGTCCTAATTTCTTAAAAAGATATTTATATTTGCAAATGGAATTAAATTAATTAATTAAAGATAAATATTTAAAAATGATTTAATTTTGAGAAAAAGAAAAAAAAGAAATATTTGATTTTAAAAGAAAAAGAAAAAAAAAGAAGAAAGGATATATTTAAAAAAAAAGAAGATAAAGATTGATTTAAAAAAAAGAAGATAATTTGGATTATCTTTAGCATGCCCATGTGAGGCCGCAACTCAATTTATGAGTTGTGGCCTCACATTCATAAGTTGCGGCCTCACATGCCGCAGCTCATGAATTGAGCTGCGGCCTCATGTACCGCAGCTCAATGAATTGAGCTGCGGCCTTACTTGAGGCCGTAGTTCATTAGACCGCAGCTGTTGTGTCTTTACTCGATTTTTGCAATTTTATGACTGCAAAAATCAGATTTTTTTTTCACTCTTTTGGAGGGTTTTGAAAAAATACAATTAGGAAAGTTAATTAGGATTTTTCCATTTTGGAAATACAATGAAATTAAAAGGGATGGTCATCTTTTTTCCTGGGGAAGTTGTTCGTTCAAAATCAAAAAATGGTTTTCTTCTCTCAAGCAAAAAGGCAGCCGAAAATTTTTAGTGAAAAAATTTCAAAAAAAAAAGTTTTCAAGATTTATTTTTCTTTTCTTCTTTTCACTCTAAAATTTTTCACTTTTGGTTTAGTTTGAGTAAGGAGAATTAATTTCATTTGCTTGATCTTTATATAGAATTTATTTCCTTAAGTTTTTTATTTGTTTAAAACTTCGATTTTATCAAACTTTTTGTGTGTTTATCACCGCAAAAATCGACAAGGGGACAGATCAAGACACCATTTTTTTCGATCTATAAACTCTGAGGGTAAACTTTTTTTGACCCGTTCTCATTTATTTTTGTTTATCATTTATTGTTGTTAATATTGTTATTTTCTTGCTATTATTACCATGTCTATCATTTATTTCTAGCATTTTTAATGTGATTATTGTTGCTATTGACATATTATTTATTGTTTTAATTTGATTTATTTGTGGTTCCCGTTGCCTTTATTATTATTATTATTATTATTATTATTATTATTATTATTATTATTATTATTATTATTAATGGCTATATATATATAACATACCCTTCCTGTAATTCAAACAATTTACAGTCACACACAGGGGCACAAAAATACAATAATTTATAAACCAAGTGATTCTTTTTTCATTTTTAAGCCAATTATGTAATTCTAAATTATTTCACTTACTTTCTAAACTCAATTTCTCCAAAAATTAATTTTATAATTCTTAAAATATATAAATTAGTCTCCCTGCAAAATTTCAGCTCAAACAGAGTCCGTTTCTCGATCTGATATATTTAAATCAGTCCGTTTTCGATAATTTTCAGTGTTACCAAAAAATTAATTTTTTGCCGTCAAAAAATTCTAAATATTAATCTAAGTTTATATATACCATTAAAATAATTTTTAGAGGTTATTTGCTATTTTTAGAGGTATAGTCAAATTTTGGTTAAACCGGTTACCCTTTAAAACGAGCCAGGCTTTTTTTTATTTTTGACTTTTGAAAATCTATTTGACCTCATTTTTTTTCCAAATTTTACCTTCGGACTCCTTATGACTAGTATTTTCCGATAGTCAAATAAAATATTTTTTACTCTCGGGTGTAATTTTTGTTCCCAGTGCACTATTTACCATCAAAAAATACTATTCACGACTAACCCGATAATTCGGCTATTACAAATCTAACAAACAAAATATGCATACACATTACACAATAATAATACAGCGGGACAGTATAATAAAAAAATCTTTTTCATTAAGACAAAAATTTTTAATATTCAAGAAATAATGAAAAAAAAAAAAACAAACACCCATTGGGTCAAGGGAGAATGACCCAATGGGTTGTATTTTATGTGGGTAGATTTTGGGTGGGTTTAAATGGGTAATTTTTTTAGTTGGGTTGGGTTTGGGTCAATTTTTATTGGGTGGGTTTGGGTGAGTTGTTGGGTTTGGGTTAATTTTGACATGTATAATTATTATTATTATTATTATGCCATTTCCATTATTGTTATCACCATTTGTGTTGGTCGTTAATGTTTGTATGCTCATTATTATTATTATTATTATTATTATTATTATTATTATTATTATATTAATGTTGATGTTAACCGTTGAATTTTTTCCTTCTTTTTTGTTATGGTCATTTGGTTGCTATTATTATTATTATTATTATTATTATTATTATTATTACTACTATTGTGCTACTCTCATCATCATTGTGTTGCTATTGTTGTTGTTGTTGTTGTTATTATTATTATTATTATTCTTCTTCTTCTTCTTCTTCTTCTTCTTCTTTTGTCATTATTTTTATTATTATCCTTATTTTTGGCATGACTTATTTTTCATTCCCTTTGCATGTAAGTTATTCGTATATTAAATTAACATGTCCTAATTTCTTAAAAAGATATTTATATTTGTAAGTGGAATTAAATTAATTAATTAAAGATAAATATTTAAAAAAGATTTAATTTTAAGAAAAAAAGAAAAAAAGAAAAGATTTGATTTTAAAAGGAAAAGAAAAAAAAAAAAGAAGAAAGTTTTTTTTTTTTAAAAAAGATAAAGATTGATTTAAAAAAAAAAAGAAAATTTGGATTATCTTTTGCGTGGCCATGTGAGGCCAAACTCAATTTATGAGTTATGGACTCACATTCATGAGCTGCGGCCTCACATGCCGCAGCTCATGAATTGAGCTGCGGCCTCATGTGCCGTAGCTCAATGAATTGAGTTGCTGCCTCACTTGAGGCTGCAACTCATTAGGCCGTAGCTGTTGTGTTTTTACTCGATTTTCGCAATGTTAGGACTGCAAAAATCAGATTTTTCCCCTCTTTTGGGGGGTTTTGAAAAAATAAAATTAGGAAAGTTAATTACATTTTTTAATTTTGGAAATACAATGAAATTAAAAGGGATGGTTTTCTTTTTGCCAGGGGAGGCTGTTGGTTCAAAATTAAAAAATAATTTTCTTCTCTCAAGCAAAAAGGCAGCAGAAAATTTTTTGGTAAAAAATTTTTTAAAAAAAAAGTTTTCAAGATTTATTTTTCTTTTCGTCTTTTCACTCTAAAATTTTTCACTCCCGGTTTAGTTTGAGCAAGGAGAATGAATTTCCTTTGCTTGATCTTTACATCGAAATTATTTTCTCAAGTTTTTTATTTGTTTAAAACATAGATTTTATCAAACTTTTTGTGTGTTTATCACCGCGAAAATCGACAACGGGACAGATAAAGACACCATTTTTTTTCGATCTATAAATTCTAAGAGTAAACCTTTTTAGACCTGTTCTCATTTATTTTTGTTAATATTGTTATTTTCTTGCTATTATTACCATTTCTATCATTTATTTCTAGCATTTTTAATGTGATTATTGTTGCTGGACATATTATTTGTTTATTTAATTTGATTTATTTGTGGTTCCCGTTGCCTTTATTATTATTATTATTATTATTATTATTATTATTATTATGCCATCCCCATTGTTGTTATCACCATTTGTGTTGGTTGTTAATTTTTATATGCTCATTATTATTATTATTATTATTATTATTATATTGATGTTCACTGTTGAATTTTTTCCTTCTTTTTGTTATGGTCATTTGGTTGCTATTATTATTATTATTATTGTGCTACTCTCATCATCATTGTGTTTTTTTTGTTGTTATTATTATTATTATTATTATTATTATTTTGCCATTTTTATATTATTATCCTTATTTTTCACATGGCTTATTTTTCATTCCCTTTGCATGTAAATTGTTCTTATATTAAATTAACGTGTCCTAATTTCTTAAAACGATATTTATATTTGTTCATGGAATTAAATTAATTAATTAAAGATAAATATTTAAAAATTATTTAAATTTAAGAAAAAGAAAAAAAAAGAAAAAAAGAAAAGATTTGATTTTAAAAGAAAAGGAAAAAAAAAAAGAAGAAAGGATTTGTTTTTTTTTTTTAAAAAAATGATTAATTTAAAAAAGATAATCTAGATTATCTTTTGTGCGGCCATGTGAGGCCACAACTCAATTTATGAGTTGTGGCCTCACATTCATGAGCTGCGGCCTGATATGCCGCAGCTCAAGGAATTGAGCTGCTGCCTCACTTGAGACCGCAGCTCACACTATAAAAAAAAGGGAATTAGCGACGAAAATTTTCGTCGCTAATCCCTTAAATTTAGTCGCTAATCAATTTTAGCGATGAAACGACTAACCGTCGCTATTACGACCGTTGCAAGCATATTTGCGACTAAAACATATTTTAGTCGCTAAAAATAGCGACGAAAAAAATCGTCGCTATTTACAAAAATTTCGTCGCTAATTAACCTCCGAAATTAGGCAGATTAAATATTAAAAATTTATTAGCGACAGGTAATCCGTTGCTATTCCGTCGATAAAAATATTAATTTTTTTTATTTTTTAATTTATTATTATTATTATTATTATTAGTTATAATCCAATTTATTTTTTTTTATCAAATCCATTGACAGTTTCTAATGTCAATATAAATTATAAAAAAACTAAGACAAAAAAACTTTATAATCTATTCATTATGCTAGATAATAAAATAAAGAAATAACTGTACATATCATAACTTGAATTCAAATCCTGTACAATCATAACTTGAGACAACTATACATATCATAACTTGAATTTAAAATAAACAAACAACTGTACATATCTCTTTCACTCCATCCAAATCCTTTGAATTCAAGATCCTTAAGGGAATACTGCAAGCACTTGATCTCTATCTTCTCTTTCGAGGCCTTGGGAGCTACTGTGTGACTGCAAACCTAGGCAAAACAAATATTTCTATTAGCTTCCTATTTCTAAAAGCACCACATGTATATAGTAATACAGATATTCTATATGGGATATTAACCTTATTGATGAGTATGCAAACTTTCAATTTTGGCAAGGTTGCAAGTATATCAGGAAAAATCGACAATTCATTTCCACAACATTTCAGCTCCATATTGGTCACATAATAAAATCGAAACCATTGATGATAAGAACTGTCAACCAAAGCCCAAAGACTAAAATATATTTAGCTCTAATTCAATGGCCAATAATAACTAAATTTAAACATGATAGATATGGCTATTAATAACTTACTTTCAATATTATAATATATATTTGATAGCATCAATGCAATTTTTAATATTATAATATATATTAATCAATGCAATTATGGTTTTTGAAGAATAACAAAATATGAGAAAATACAAGGAACTTACTCCTTTGCACAATTTCATTAACTTAACCAAATCTATCTTGAATTTCTGCCACCAAATGTAATTTTTAAGCTTCACGTTTTCTCTTTTACATTGTTTTAGCCTTGCAAGATGTTGCATCCAAAATTCTGATATCTGAAATTTTGTTTCTTTAGCAAGTTAAGCAAATTTCTATAGCAGTGAAGTTCTTTTATATCATAACAAATATATATATATATATATATATATATATATATATATATATATATATATATATATATATATATATATAACACAATAGAGTCCTTGAATTTTAACTTTCCTAAGCTTCAAGATTCACAAACTCAACTTTCCTAAGTTTCAAGATTCACAAACTCTTATGCAATTCATTCTACATATTGCATCAATACACAGAATCACTCCATTAATGAAATAGCTGAGTTTTAATAGCAGGAGAGGTTTTTCCCATCAATTGTGCTAAAATACCAAGAACCACTGATAGCTTAGAAATAGCAGAAAAGGTTTTCCCCATCAACTGTGCATAAAACCAGAGTTTTGATCGCAATCAATTATGTTGTAATGGCAAGTACAATTATCTTTTAGCTTTTTATACTACGCCCTCAGACTCCATCATAAATAGAAGATGCTTTAAAAGTTAATAAAATGGAGTGAATAGAACAAAAGGAAGATTAATTGCAATTTGGGGAGAAACAGAATGAAGATTTCTCAGTACTAGTTAATTAATTTTACCTTGGCTTTTGCAGTTTGCGACCAACAAGATCAATAAATTTAAGTTTAGGAGCATGAACAAAAACCTTGCATCGATCCATGTTTATCATTGAATTTTTTAGCAAAAAGCTTTTCAATGATGAGGTTTTAGGTTGTAAAATCTGGTAATTCCAAGGAAATATCTTAGGTTATTATAATCTAAAACCTAATTTATAACCAAGAAGTTGAACAAATCCTTGGTGTGCATGCATTGAACTGGAATTGGGGAAAAAAAAGAGGCTACTCTAAAAACCAATTACAGAAACAACTCCCAGCCTAATTCAATCTGCGGCAGCATCTACCCAGCAAGGAAACAAATAACAATACACATAGCAACAGAAACCCAGCAAAAAAATAATTACAATACCCATTACAAATAAAACACCAAACCCAGCAAGAAAAAGCAATCACCCTAAAAAACATACCCCTGTCAACTGAGAAGGACAACTCAAACACACACAAATCTCAAAATTACGCAATAAAAGAAAAAAAAACAAATCATAGAAAGGACCTAGATAGCGAAATCGATTTCTTCAAAGATGCGTTAGTGGAGTTGTACCGTTGGCTAGAGGTGCGCTCAATCTACGCGGCTGCTGCTGGGTCGGGGTTGACGGAGGCGTGACGTGACAGGCTAGGGTGGTAGCAGCTGGACACAATGAGGCGACGAGGGAGAGAAGAGAAAAGGAGGCACAAGCTTCAGCTTCGATCAATAGCAAGAGCGAGAGAGGACGGCGGGGAGGTAGCTTGGATGGAGAGAGAGATGCCGGCGGCCAGGCAATGGAGATACAGGCAGTGGCGCAAGCTAGGGCGACAGAGAGTGTAAGAGATAGAGAGAGATCAAGATGGGGAAAATATTAGCTGATTTAGGGCTTTTAATTGATATAGAGTTTAGGAATGGTTTTAATAGTTAAGAAATTTGATACTTTTTTAGCGACGGAAAAATCCGTCGCTATTTAGTCGGTAAAATTGCAAATAAAATTGAAATTATGTATTTTCACAATAAATTTAAAAAATCGTCGCTAATTAGCGACTAAAAAATTCAGTCGCTAAATTCAGTCGCAAAAAAGGGCGCCATCTATTACCGCCAAAAAATTAGCGACTGTTTTTTATTTTCGTCGCTATTTAGTCGCTAAAATTAGAAAAAATGGAAATTTACGACTAATATTGAATTCTGTCGCAAATTAGTCGCTAATTAGCGACGAAAATATATCAGTCGCTAATTTAAGTTTTTTTTGTAGTGTCATTAGGCCGCAGCTGTTATTATTATTATTATTATTATTATTATTATTATGCCATCTCCATTGTTGTTATCACCGTTTGTGTTGGTTGTTAATGTTTGTATGCACATTATTATTATTATTATTATTATTATTATTATTATTATTATTTTGATGTTCACTGTTGAATTTTTTTCCTTCTTTTTTGTTATGGTCATTTGGTTGCTATTATTATTATTATTATTATTATTACTATTATTATTATTATTATTATTATTATTATTATTATTATCATTACTACTATTGTGCTACTCTCATCATAATTGTGTTGTTGTTGTTGTTGTTGTTATTATTATTATTATTATTATTTTGTAATTATTTTTATTATTTTTCTTATTTTTGGCATGGCTTATTTTTAATTTCCTTTGCATGTTAGTTGTTCGTATATTAAATTAAGATGTCCTAATTTCTTAAAAAGATATTTATATTTGTAAATGGAATTAAATTAATTAATTAAAGATAAATATTTAAAAAAGATTTAATTTTAAGAAAAAGAAAAAAAAAAGAAAAAAAGAAAAGATTTGATTTGATTTTAAAAGAAAAAAAAAAGAAGAAAAGATTTGTTTTTTTTTTTTAAAAAATGTTAAAGATTGATTTAAAAAAAAAAAGATAATTTGGATTATCTTTTGCGTGGCCATGTGAGGCCACAACTCAATTTATGAGTTGTGGCCTCACATTCATGAGCTGCGAGGCCGCAGCTCAATGATTTGAGCTACTGCCTCACTTGTGGCCGCAGTTCATTAGGTTGTAGCTGTTGTGTCTTTGCTCGATTTTTGCAGTTTTACGAGTGGAAAAATCAGTTTTTTTTTCACTTTTTTGGAGGGTTTTTAAAAAATAAAATTAGGAAAGTTAATTAGGTTTTTTCCATTTTGGAAATACAATAAAATTAAAAGGGATGGTCTTCTTTTTTCCAGGGGAGGCTGTTGGTTCAAAATCAAAAAAATGGTTTTCTTCTCTCAAGCAAAAAGGCAGCCGAAAATATTTTGGGAAAAAATTTCAAAAACAAAATGTTTTCAAGATTTATTTTTCTTTTCTTCCTTTCTCTCTAAATTTTTTCACTCTTGGTTTAGTTTGAGCAAAGAGAATTAATTTCCTTTGCTTGATCTTTACATCAAAATTATTTTCTCAAGTTTTTTATTTGTTTAAAACATAGATTTTATCAAACTTTTTGTGTGTTTATCACCTCGAAAATCGATAAGGGGACGGATCAAGACACCGTTTTTTTCGATCTATAAATTCTGAGGGTAAACTTTTTTGGACCCATTCTCATTTATTTTTATTTATAATTTATTGTTGTTAATATTGTTATTTTCTTGCTATTATATTACAATGTCTATCATTTATTTCTAGCATTTTTAATGTGATTATTGTTGCTGTTGACATATTATTTGTTATTTTAATTTGATTTATTTGTGGTTCCCGTTGCCTTTATTATTATTATTATTATTATTATTATTATTATTATTATTATTATTATTATGCCATCTCCATTGTTGTTATCACCGTTTGTTTGTGTTGGTTGTTAATGTTTGTATGCTCATTATTATTATTATTATTATTATTATTATTATTATTATTATTATTATTATTATTATTATTATTATTATATTGATGTTCCCTGTTGAATTTTTTCCTTCTTTTTTGTTATGGCCATTTGGTTGCTATTATTATTATTATTATTATTATTATTATTATTATTATTATTATTATTATTATTATTATTATTATTATTATTATTATTATTATCATTATCATTACTACTATTGTGATACTCTCATCATCATTTTGTTGTTGTTGTTATTATTATTATTTTGTCATTATTTTTATTATTATCCTTATTTTTGGCATGACTTATTTTTAATTTTCTTCGCATGTAAGTTGTTCGTATATTAAATTAATATGTCCTACATTTATTTTGTGTTTATTTGATTAATTTTTTAGAATTATTACTAATATCTTTTGATGTTATTTTGTTTGGTGATTTAAATGTGAATTTGCTTTGTGTGAGCATTTCCGTGACCACACGGAAGGGTCACGACGCGTAGAGGACTACGTCCTTTGGGTGAGATCTTTCCTATTTCCTTGTTTGTGTTGTATTTGCTTGCAAATAAATATTTTGTTTATGCACGCGTGACATAAAAAATCAAAACAATATTTTTACAACTAAATTGGAATTTCATTAATAAAGTTGGGACCAATGTCCCTCGTTTTAGCCAAAGAATGTAAAACGTCATGATTAAAATGAAGAGTTAATTTTCTCCTAAAATAGGATCACTCATTCTGGTTTTCAATCCAATAATTAAAGCAACTCTTCAATCCCTTTTTAAATGAGCGCGAAGGAACCAATCTTCCTAAACCAAACAAATATCCCGATTTATGTATGTTCTTCTTATATTTGATTTTGTTTACTTGTTTAAATTCATGTTCATACATTTCGAGCCCTTGTAATTAATTTTGGGGCAATATTATTTAGTTTTCATCCGGGATGGTATTCCGTCCCAATTTACATTTTTAATCTTCTTTCATTTGGGGTTGTATTCCGCCCCAATTTCTCTTGTAATTGTGTGCTTGACGTGTTCATTGCTTTCCTTTATCACTTTATTTACCGCTTTTCCTTATAACTTTTATTTATTGCTTTTGAATGCTTGCAATGCGCTTTTAATTAAATACATTAATTGTGTGAGATAAGAGGTAGAATTTTAGCAAATTAAAAACTCATTTATAATTAACCAAAACCTAAATAAGAGTGAAGTCTCGAACACTAATCTTTGGTTTAGACCAATAGAGGTTAGAGACCTTTCCCAATTTCTTGTAAATTGGGTGGCGACTCCAAAATACCTCAAAGGTGCCTAAAGGTGCGTGAGGCTAGATGATCCTTTCCAATATTCTATTGGGAAGGAAGCATCCAAAATATCTCATGGCACCTAAGATCAAATAGACGCGAACCAATCTCTCGAGCCCTAAAAGTCGGTCTTGCCTACAAGGGCCTTTGCTAGGTTCGGCGTGCGTCATAGTGGCAACTCTGCTAGGGACACTTCGTGACTTCGCTCTGAAAGTATTTTAGTTAAAATGTATAATTGAGTTTTTAAAACTTAAAATTCTATCTTTTTTCAAAAATTGCATTGCATTTTAGAGCCTTAGAATTATGTTAGTTGGTCCCCTATCTTACCTCGGTACGTTTCCGAAACACGGCCCTACTTTCATTCATTGTAGGGAAGTGTCAAGAATAATCACCAGCCCAATCCTCGTACCATTAATGGCATATCAAATAGAGACCCGATTGGTCGCTATGCTCGTGATGAGCTAGACCTATTGGCAGGGACCATTCTTGGGTAGCCCTAAAGTATCATCACCTTGACCGAAGCCCATGTAATGGCAAATAAAAACTTCCACTAGGTGGCATGATCCTTAATACGATGCTTGTGATGTGGGCCGTTATGTATTGGACAAAATCAACAAAATTAAGTGGTCTTTTATCAAGGCTTTTATGCCCCGATAGGCCCATCTTAACGAAATTGAAGTGTTCAAATACATAATGGCCAAAACTCATGCGAATGTACATTGGATAAGAGATGTTATGCTGCCGGTTTTTCACTATGTATTTTACGCGTCCATTGGGTTCCCCGTTAATCCATGAATTAAGCCCACCTAGGAAAGAGACTGCACGACCTCGTGTGCTAGAGTGATAAGGTTGGAAGGATCTATCTACTTGCATGTGGTTGTGGATGCTGTACAGCATGCTTGTGCATCATGTGTCATTCATGCATGTTAATAAAAAATAAAAAAAATAAATAAAAACATACGCATTTCATTATGCGTGTGTGTATCCTTTTGCCTGCATATTATTTTTCACATGTACATACCATCCTGCATACAGTTTTTTCCATGCATCGTATCGTATCACTGTAATCTATTGATCTTTCACTCATCGAGGACCATCTGCATATCACGATCAAGCATTACATGACATTCATGCATCATTCAAACCCCCTAATTTTTAGCCATGGTAGACCATTTGCTTGGGTGGTTTTGGGATCCCCATAATTGCCCGAAAAGCAAGCAGAGTTCGAATTAGTTGGCAGAGATCTAGCACCTTTATCAGAACATTCACAGTCATTAAGAATGGCTGATCCTTCACGACAGGTTGAAAAAACTCGTGCCTTAATTGTCCAAGAGATAGATGGAATGATGGAAGAGCTTGAAAAGAGGTTGTTAGCCACGATTAAGGAAAGGATGGATGCCATGGCATTAGTTCTTCAAGCTCAACTTATGGCGACTACCCTTAACCATATTGGGCCAGCTACTGTCGAGGAGGCCTATACAGCGACGACGTCTCCTTTTACTTCCAAGCCCAAAGGCGAGGTTCCACTTGTTTCACCAGTCGAGCAAAGAGGAGATATGGGATCTATGCTAGGATGGGACATTGTGCCTGAAGAGGGTGGAGATACGGTGAGGATGCATGCTCTAGAAAGTGAAAGCCCGGGTATCCACAACAACAATAAGGGCAATGTTAGGAGGATAGGAGTGCCAACTATGAAAACGATCAAAGGCACTATTCTGATTTGGGCAGATCCTTATCACGGGTTTTTAAGAAGCTGATGAAGGAAGGGATGTTACAATCGAAGCCTTCTAAGCTCGCCAGAAGCCAGGGACATTCCAATCACAGAGCAGATCAATATTGTGCCTTCCACCAGCACCCTGGGCATTTGACAGATTATTATCAAACTTTAAGGGATCGGTTTTAAGACCTCATTGATAGCAAATAGATCTCTGATCTAGAAGAGTGAAAGAAGGAGAGGAAGACAAATTGAGTACCTAAGTGAAGAATGAAGGTGGTTCCCACGGATGGTGATGAACCATTGGCCGAAACAGCTGTGCTAGTGGAAATAGGAGGGTGTTAACTATTCAAATGTTCTTTTTATTTTTGAATTATTTAATGATGATGTTTTTAATTCTAGTTTTCTATTAAATGAAATGAATGGTTTTACTTATCTGTGTGATATTTTCTCGTGATTTCATTATGCATGATCATAACACATTCATACTTAATAATAATTCAAATGATGCCTTTTCATTTAATCTCAGAACTTTGGGGAACCCAAAGAAAATATTGATAGCATCTGTTATGACTCTTGAAGAGAGATTAAAATTTGAGAGAATGAAAAAAAAAATAAAATAAAAAAAGTCTTTGCCTAGACCTATGAAGACATGCCAAGAGATGATTATGAAGCCTCCGAACATGCTATGCCAGTGTATCCCGATGATAGACGAGTCAAGCAGAAGCTCAAAAGATTCAAGCCAGGAGGGACAAAAAAGGTTAAAAGAAGGAATCCACAAGCAGAAGTGAGGTTAAATTTTTTATCGGAATATAACACTCGACTTGGATGGCCAACGTTATCCCAATAGTTAAGAAAGGAAGTGCGTGCATGTATGAACTATCAGGATTTGAACTAGGCTTGTCTAAAAAAAAAATAAACAAACAAAAAAAACAAAAAAAAAACAAAAAACAAAAACAAATAGAAAAAAAAAGAGGTAAAAAAAACAAAAAAACGGAAAGGAAGAAAAGTCATCTTTGGGGTAAGCTTTATTCGAATCCCGTTAATTCACACATACCCGTGCTCTACCATTCTTCTTGGCCTCCAAAAAGGACCGAAAGGATTCTATTGACCTACAATGGATACGGATTGCTCGAGTTTGGGGAATAGATATCTTAAGGGAAGTGTGCCCTACGGCCTCCAATGGACATAGGTCCACTATAATTGCTATCGCCTACTTCACTGAGTGGGTGAAAGCCGAGTCCCTCATGAAAGTTGGCGCTTGGGATATGGATAAGCTCATCAAAAGGAGTCTGATTTGTCAACACAGTCCCCCGCACCACATTGTGTTCAAGGACGGGGGCGCAGTTTGTGCCTAAAGCTAGGGAGTTGCTCCAGAAATATGGCATTAAGCATCATAAGTCCTCTCCGTATTGCCCTCAAGGCCAATGGGGTGATAGGGGGTGCTAACAAGAATGTCAAGAAGATCTTGGTCAAGATGGTTCGAATGATTGCAACATTTGAACCTATTAGACAAGAACAGGTCGCAGGGTTATTGTCACAACCGAATCTATCAGAAAAGACTTGCTCGATCATTTAGAAAGAAATTCAGGAAGCACTCGCTGAAAGAAGGAGATTCAATCCCTAGGCAAATGAAGCCAAGCATTCCGAACATACGAGGTAAATTCGGGCCGACATAGGAAGGTTTGTTCTTAAGATGTTGGTATCCAAAGGAGCAGCAACTCTAACAGATAACAAGGGAAGCCAGTTCAAAGAATCGGTTAGCATCGACAGACCTAAGAGGTTCCATGGCTAAAGACTAAAAATAAAAAGAAGATAATAAATGCCCCACGGGTTGAAAATCGAAAAAAGGCGGCCTTACTAAAATTGGACGCCTCGTCGGGGTGAAAACCGAAAAAAGGCGCTCTGGGGAAAAATTAGAGGCTTGAGAGAAAATCACTACAAGAAAATCATAATTTAGCGATGGAGTAATTTCCATCACTATTTATCCAATTTACCGACGGTTTTAATTTTTCGTCGTAATTTAGCAACGGAATTTAATATCCATCGCTAAATAGCGGCGGTAAACAAATACTGTCGGCAAAAATAGCGCCAACAATTCCCTCCAAATGCGCAGACCGAAATTAGCGACGATTATTATACACCGTCGCTAAAAATAGCGACGGAAAAATACTTCCGTCACAAAAAAAATTAATAAATAATATAATTTTATTTAGCGACGAAAATTAATATTCTATCACTATAGTTGGCGACGGATTTTTTTATTCCGTCGCAAAATTAATATTAATAATTAATTTAGCGACAGAATAAAAAACTGTCGCTAAAATTTGCGACGGTTTGATATGATCCGTCGCCAAAAATTTTGATTTTTTATTTTTAACGACGGGATGAATAATCCGTCGCTAAAGATACCAATGGAATCTTGCTATCCGTCACTAAAAATCAATATTAGCGACGGAAGGAATATTTCGTAGCTAAATGTAGCGATGGAAAGAATATTCTGTCGCTAAATATATCGACGAAAGATTCCTCCCGTCGCTAAAAGCTTTTAAAATCTATGTCTTCCCCTCTTTCTTCTTTCTCTCTCCTCCCTCTCCCTGCCCTCTCCCTTTCCCCGATTCTGCTCTTCCCCCCACCCGACCCGACCACCAGCAAAGCCCCCCCTGCTGCACCGCCATGCCCCCTTCCCTCCGGCCCTGATCCGGCGCCTTTCTTCCTCCCCTCCCCTCCCCTCCCCTTCCCTCCCTCCCCTCCCCTCTTGCTCCTTTCTCCCTCCTCCGTGCGGCGCGTCGTCTCTGCCGGCGTTAAAGACCAGCGCTTAGCCGTTGGACGGCCTCCCCTCCTCCTCCTCCTCCCTCCCCTCCTCCTCCAGCATCAGGTATGTAGATCTGGAAAATTTTTAAGAAAAAAAAAGACAAATATTTAAAAAAGATTTAATTTTAAGAAAAAGAAAAAAAGAAAAGATTTGATTTTAAAAGAAAAAGATAAAAAAAAGAAGAAAATATTTGTTTATTTTTTTAAAAAAAAAAGATAATTTGGATTATCTTTTGCGTGGCCATATGAGGACACAACTCAATTTATGAGCTGTGGCCTCACATTCATGAGCTGAAGCCTCACATGAGGCCGCAGCTTATTCCTCATGTGTCGCAGCTCAATGAATTGAGCTACTGCCTCACTTGAGGCCGCAACTGTTGTGTCTTTAGTCAATTTTTGCAGTCTTAGGACTGCAAAAATTAGGTTTTTTTTCACTCTTTTGGAGGGTTTTGAAAAACTAAAATTAGGAAAGTTAATTAGGTTTTTTTCTCTTTGGAAATACAATGAAATTAAAAGGGATGGTCTTTTTTTTTTTCCAGGGGAGGCTATTGGTTCAAAATCAAAAAAATGGTTTTCTTCTCTCAAGCAAAAAGGCAGCCAAAATTTTTTTGGGAAAAAATTACAAAAGAAAAGTTTTCAAGATTTATTTTTCTTTTCTTCTTTTCACTCTAAAATTTTTCACTCTTGGTTTAGTTTGAGCAATGAGAATTAATTTTCTTTGCTTGATCTTTACATCAAAATTATTTTCTCAAGTTTTTTATTTGTTTAAAACTTAGATTTTATCAAACTTTTTGTGTGTTTATCACCGCGAAAATCGACAAGGGGATGGATGAAGACACCATTTTTTTCGATCTATAAACTCTGAGAGTAAACTTTTTTAGACCCGTTATCATATATTTTTGTTTATCATTTATTGTTGTTAATATTGTTATTTTCTTGCTATTATTACCATGTCTATAATTTGTTTCTAGCATTTTTAATGTGATTATTGTTGCTGTTGACATATTATTTGTTGTTTTTATTTGATTTATTTGTGGTTCCCGTTGCCTTTGTTGTTGTTGTTGTTGTTGTTGTTATTATTATTATTATTATTATTATTATTATTATTATTATTATTATTATTATTATTATTATTATTATTATTATTATTCTGCCATCTCCATTGTTGTTATCACCATTTGTGTTGGTTGTTAATGTTTGTATGCTCATTATTATTATTATTATTATTATTATTATTATTATTATTATTATTATTATTATTATTATTATTATATTGATGTTCACTGTTGAATTTTTTCCTTCTTTTTTGTTATGGTCATTTGGTTGCTATTATTATTATTATTATTATTATTATTATTATTATTATTATTATTGTGCTACTCTCATCATCATTGTGTTGTTGTTGTTGTTGTTGTTATTGTAGTTGTTGTTGTTGTTATTATTATTATTATTATTATTATTTCATTGTTTTTATTATTATCCTTATTTTTGGCATGGCTTATTTTTAATTCCCTTTGCATGTAAGTTGTTCGTATATTAAATTAACAAGTCCTACATTTATTTTGTCTTTATTTGATTAATTTTTTAGAATTATTACTAATATCTTTTGATGTTATTTTTCACTACAAGAAAAAAGTATTTTCCCGACGGAAAACATGTAATTTCCGTCGGGAAATAAAAATGCCGACGGAAAATGATTCCGTCGGCATATTACGCGTAGGGAAATTTCCCGACGGAAAAGGTATTTCCTTCGGGAAAGTTCTCGATGGAATAATAATTCCGTCAAGAAATTATCGATAGAAAAGGTATTTTCATCGGTAATTTTCTGACGGAATGCCGCAGTCCATCAGTAAAATTTATCGACGAAAATTGGTTTTCCGTCGATAAATTCCCGACGAAAATACCTTTTCCATCGGTACTTTTCAAGAAAATTTAAAAATTAGATTTTTTTTATTTTGTTTTTATGCAGATATAAGCTTTAAAATTAATTGCAAAATAATGAAAAAATGAAGATAATATCTAAATTTTAATATCCAATAATAGTCGAATTTAATAATTGTGCTAATTATAAAGTTATTAATTATTTAACAACATAATATCCATATATGTCTAATACAAAATTATAACTAAGCTGATGGCGGCGGCAGCGGCTGAGAAGTACGATCAGACTGATGCGATGATGAGGCAAACATACCCTTTAAATTTGCCATCTCATTGCGTAGCTCAGATAAATTTGCCATCTCATTGCGTAGTTCAGACATGTAGTCGAGAGATTGTCGCCATCGAGCCTCTGAGTCTTGCCATCGAGTCTGTGACTGTTGCAATTCCGATCTCAGCTCACTTACAGTATTTCGAAGTTCAAGTACTTCCCTAGATGCAGACCGTCTATTAGATGCGGCAGTACTTGAACTTGAGGAATGCGAGTAACAGGATTTGGCCAAAGAACCTAAGCCAAATACCCTTTCTCGCTGATCTCTACCACCAGCCACTTCATAATAGATCTGATTCGCATCAACATGATTAGAAGTCTGTGAGCGTTGCTGAATTGCATCTTGAACTTGTTCCTATCGTAGGACAAATGTTTTACAATAAGTAATGATTAATAATAACTAATCTTTAAAATTTGTAAAATATAGTAATTTGGACATACATGTAAAACCCTTGACCGAGAATTGACGAACGTTTGACCATCATGCTTGTTAGTGTGGGTGTGTAAGAATACCTCAGCGTGGGTAGCCGGTCGACCCATCAATGCTCCCTGCAAACATAAAAAGAATTAAAGGCGAACTATAATTTATTGACTATTCGTACAAGTTTTTACTAAAATTTTGGCAGAGTTTCCCTTATATTTAGAGCATACCTCCTGTACACAAAGACAGAAAAACACTTTAAATTTCGAGACTATGCTACCATCCAACATTCAACAACAATGCAAACTCCTCACACAAGTAATATTCCCATCCTCTTGTATGGTAATGAGATAAATTTTAGACATTTTAACCACTAATTACAGTGGTAACAGTAATATTTTGTAATACTTACAAGTCTATCTGCATGTTCCCGATGGGACATCGACCCTCCAGTGTGCAAGCATGAACTGAGTCCATCAGGTCCTCCCCGTCTGTTACTAGAATTCCACTCTGAAATGGAAATGGCTTTAGGGGTCATCCAATACTGTCTCCAATGTGCCCATAAATCTTCGGTCATGTAGCGAGGTCGGACAACACCATCCTTTAACAAGCAGACTAAATCTCTGTAACGTGCCCGCGCACGAGTCTCCCACACAGAATACATGATCTCGTCAAACGCCGGGTCCCAATAACATTTTTTCTTATGAAACAGACAGAACAAAAAAAATGTAAGTAAGAGTAAAATATAATTTGTTATGTAACAAAATTTATCGTAAATTTTTTACCTTGAATTCTTCGAAATAAAAATTCTTTGTTTCCTCTGACACATTCTTCCAAACAAACCCATCGTATTCAATTCTGTTTCTGAAAGAGGTTGTCATTATGCGTGAGCACTTTCCTGGAGGATTCAATCTAAGATACAACAATGTGAATAATGTTAGTACAAGTAATAACTGTCATTGAAATCATAATAAAGTGAAATATTAATCACTTACTCCTCAGCTGTGATGTTGATGTACATTCTTCCATTAACTCCAATCGAGCCAGGCGTAGGTTCCTCCGCTTGTTCTGTTCCTAACACTTGAGGTGGCATAGAATCAGGGTGTGCCATATGAGTGGAATCAGTGGAAGGAGTGGTAGATGGTGCAACAGTTGGGATGGTCGGTGATGCGGCACCCTCAGTGCTGGCATTGAGCCCATGCGATGGGGATCCTCTATCACCAGTACTGTTACCGCCATCATGCAACCTGAGTCATGGAGGAATCCATGTTCTCTTCTTTCGCTTAAACATTCTTCAACCTGACATTATAAGGAAAATGCATATTATCAGATAATAGAAAATAATTACATTGTAATAAGCATATTAAACTAAAAACCAAGTCAGTGCAATATTAATTGTTCTCACATGATAAGCAAGTAGGTAAATAAATTATTCGCTATCGTCACTAAGCTGTAAATCATAATTCAATTCATCCTCATTTTTCGATGTATAATAGGAAAATTCTGGCTCCTCATCAGATCCATCGCCAACCAAAGTTTCCTCATCATCCTCACAGTCAATGTCAACAAATTCATTGTCTGCATAGTTCAATGGTTCGTTATCTTCAAAATTCAGAGAGTTATTAATTTCATGAACTTCCGGTTCTTCCTCCTGAAATGCATCATTATTTTCATAACGTGCACTTTGTCCGGCGCCTTTCCTTTCATAAATGCCTCTTGGTTTTACTTTGCATGCTGCTAACTATTCCAACCTGTCTCGGTTTACGCTTGGATAAGAGACATAATATACCTGACCCACTTGCATTGCCAACACAAATGGTTCAAAGTTCCTCAATCTTCTACGCTGGTTCACATCAACTAAATTATATCTGGTATGTATTTTTGTTCCAACGTTAATAGTTGGATCATACCATTCGCACTTGAATAATACACAGTGCTTTATTGGCAACGCGGGATACTCAACTTCAATTATATCAACAATTTTCCCATAATAATCCATCAGCTCTCCTTGAATGCAAACCCCACTGTTTACCGTTTCTTTGTTATGACCATGACTCTGTGTATGAAATTTATATCCATTCATGAAATACATCGAAAATGATTTAACATATCGCAAAGGTCCTTTTGCAAGATCAATGATGTACTTATTGTCAATTGCATTTGTTAATGCCTACATATTCCAATAAGCTAACATTATTTAAATCATATATTTCATATATAATTGTATGTATGGATTTGGATGGTGAAAATCACAACTTACATATGTCTTGAACCAATGATGAAAGTGCTTTTCGACTTCCTTGTTCACCTCATTTTCATTTTTTTCAGGCATTAGCTCCCGTATCCATTCCTCAAATAATCTAAAATGCCAAAATACAGCATATATATTACACTCTTGATATAGTAAAACAAATGAACAATTTAGCGTATATATTAAACTTACCTCACAAAAGGCCGAACTTCCTCGCAATTCAATAAAATATAACTATGGGCCGCTATTAATTCATCATCCATTAGCATTTTCCTTATTGACCGGCCATGTAAATGCCTAGGATATGTAAAAATGGATAAGTTTCCGTCCTGGTTACTTGATTCCCTACCATCATCATTACGTGGTACTTTCTGCTGTCTCGTGACTATATGAGGCTCAAAATAATGCGAACAAAAAGTATTTGCTTCTTCGACCAAATAAGCATTACATATTGAACCTTCAACTCTAGCTTTATTTTTTACATTTTTCTTCAAGTGAAACAAATACCTACATGATATATCTTAATGCCATTAATTAGCATACAAAAGTCTAATATAATTGCAATTGAAGGTCATAGATAGTTACCACTCAAATGGATACATCCAACGATATTGAATAGGACCAGCGAGTTTTGCCTCATGTGCTAAATGCACGGGTAGATGCTCCATATAGTCAAAAAAGCTTGGAGGAAAAATTGCTTCAAGTTTGCACAGGATTACTGGAATTTCTATTTCCAATCTTGCCATATCTACCGCATTTATCTCGCATGACGTTAATGTTCTGAAGAACATACTTAGCTCTATTATAGCTTCCCATACTTTTGTAGGCAAAAACTCTCAAAATGCTATTGGGAGTAGCCTCTGCATAAAAATGTGACAATCATGACTTTTCATACCGAATAGTTTGTACTTTCTCATGTCGACGCACCTTGCCAAGTTGGAGACGTAACCATCCGAAAACTTTAGTCTTTTTAACCAATCACACAATACTTCCTTTTGTTTTTTGTCCAAAGTGTAGTATCCTTTGGGATATTTTCCGGTTAAGTAATCTTTATCTAACTCAGGCCTCCTACATAACAATTTCAAATCTGCTCGTGATTTTGCATTGTCCTTGGTCTTCCCTTTTATATTCATAATGGTGTTGAACACATTATCAAAAATATTTTTTTCAATGTACATCACATCTAGATTATGCCGTAACAAATTAGTCTTCCAATACGGCAAATCCCAAAAAATGCTTCTTTTCCTCCAACCAAAGTTTTTGTTGGTTCTTCCATTAACTTCATCAGCATTAAATTCTGTTACCTTAAGTAAACCCAACTCATCAATGTCTTGTAAAATTTGCTCACTGCTTCTGATAACTGGAGGACTAGCAAGAACAACTCTATTCTTAATAAATTTATTCTTATTTCATTGGAACGGGTGATCAGGTGGAAGGAATTTCCTGTGGTTGTCAAACCAAGAAGTTTTGCACCTATATTGAAAATAAAACACATCTGAATCATCACCACAGTAAGGACATGCTAGTTTTCCAGCCGTACTCCAACCCGACAACATAGCATAAGCAGGGAAGTCACTGACCATCCACATTAATGCCACTTTCATCATGAAATTCTGTTTAAGTGATGCATCATACGTTTCAACACCGACATCCCAAAGCTGTTGCAACTAATAAATCAACGGCTGCAAATATACATCAATTCTGTGCTTCGAATTTCTAGGTCCTGGAATAATAACTGTCAAGAACATATATGCCTCATTAATACACATCCATGGAGGCAAATTATAAGGAGTAATTATGATTGGCCATGACGAATATTATTGCCCTGATTGACCAAAAGGTTGAAATCCGTCAGTGCTCAAACACAGCCGAACATTTCGAGATTCAGCAGTAAAATCAGGATGGGTGTTACTGAAATGTTTCCATGCAACTGCATCGCATGAATGGCTCATTATTCCACTTGTACTTTCGTGCTCATCATGCCATCTCATGTGAGGTGCAGTAACTTCGGATGCATATAGTCTTTGAAGCCTGGGAGTCAATGGAAAAAAATACATATGTTTCCAAGGTACCAATTTCTATTAATTACCACCACTTTTAGATTTGTACCTAGGTTGACTACAAAATTTGCACTCCTGTAAATTGATGTCATCCCTCCAAAATAACATATATCCCAACCGATAACAGTCAATTTTCTCAACAGGCAAACCTAAACCACTTATCAGTTTCTTCACATTGTACAAATTATCAACCATTTTATGGTCAGGAGGCAATGATTCATTATACCAAGCAAGTATTTGGTCAAAACTTCGATCCGAAATATGGCCTTCTAATTTTATATTCAATATCCGAGCTACAGAAGATAACTGAGTTATGTTATCACAGCCTGGCCATAACTCCTGATCTGCTGAATTTAGCAAATCATAACATTTTGTTGCATTTTCGTTGGGTTCTTCCAGCATTGGTGTACTTTCCCTAAAATCATGCCCAGCTGCATCATAAACCATTTGAACATATGGATTATCAGTCATCCCTATATCATCGGCTCCAAATTCCCCCTCTCTTTCAAATTCACCCTCAGTTGTCGACATGTTACCCACATTTCCCATCGATGTACTGCAGATTGATGGTTCTCCGTGTCGTGTCTACTCAAAATAATTTTGAACAAATCTCTTTCTTAACAGGTGGAAATACACTTCATCGACTGACAGATAACTTAGGTGTTGGCACTTTTTGCATGGACATCTTATTTTAGCCCCGTCCATATGTGCAGGTTGAGAACTGGCATATTTAATAAATGACTGAACCCCTTCTACAAATTCAGGATTAATGTAACCATCCCTTGTTTTCCGTCTATACATCCAAGATCTATCTATGTTACACATAATTAATTCCAAAACTGACACATGAACAAGAAGACATCTCAATTACAATTATAAAAATCTAATTCCCAAAAAAAATAACTTAATATATTAGATAATAAAACTACTAACAACATGAAGAATACTATTAACACATTTAATAGTATCATTTAAATTAATAAACTCATAAAAAAGAAAAAATATATATATACAATAAAAACAAAAAAAACAAATTTCTCATGGTTTCTTTTTTTGTTTTTCTATTTTTTATGTAGGAATTTTAATTTTTGTCCATTGTTATTAGTTTTGGATATTTTATGTTTGATACAATGTTAATTTTTTGTGTACTCCTCCTTAACAATATGAATGTTATATTTGAATTTAATTGTATTCTACAATGATTCATAACAAATTTATTTCAATTACTTTTATTTCTTAATATTATTTCAGTGAATTGTTTTAATAAATATTTTATTTTATGGTTGAGTATAGGTTGATATGTAATAATCTAAACAATTTTTCCATAAAACAGTCGGTCTTTAACAAAATGAGAGAAATGCATTGAATTTCTTGTAACTTATCTGCACTGTTTGAAATGGTAGTAGAATAATTTTGAAATAAGAAGTGCTTTTTCATATAATTGATTTGGATATGGAATATTAGGAAAATTTTCAATTACTAATTTATTTTTTTGAAAAATTCAATTATTAATTTTTTATTGATTTTGAGGTTATGTAATAGTGATAATTAATATATCTGATATAAGAAAAATGTGGCAGTATGATTTATGTTTTTGGTCCATAAGAGTCATGATCCTTTAACTTAATATTCATAACCAATTATCATAACAGTCAGGCAAATATATATATATATATACTAATTTTAATTAACCATAATCCTACTAATACTAATATCTATTTCAACAAATGTTTAACATTCTAACAACAATTAACACTAATTAATTCATTGTATTATTTAACATAAATAATTTAAATTAATTCTAACAATAATTAACACTAATTAAAAATTAATTTCTCATTCAACCAATATTTAATACTTAATATTTAACAATGTCTAATTAAGTTAAATAAATTAATAATAACAATAATAATAATAATAATAATAACAAAATTTCCTAATAATAATAATAATTAAAAATAATAACAGAGAGAGGGAGAGATCGGCTTACCTGATGCCGGAGGAGAGGAGGAGGAGGAGGAGGAGGAGGGAGGAGGACGAGGCGGAGGAGGAGAGGCGGCCCACATCGGAGCAACGATGGTCAATACCGGCGGAGAGGAGATAGCGCACGGAGGGAGGGACAGAAGAGGGAAGAACGGAGCGGGAAAAGAGGGAAGAGAGGAGGAGGAGGAGGGGAGGGGACCGGCGATCGGAGGGGAGGGGCGGATCGGCAGCAGGGGGCGGTGGTCGGCAGCGTGAGGGCAGGGGAGCAAAAACCAGAGGGCTGAGTGAGGGGAGAGGGAGGAGAGAGAGAGAATCGGGGGGGGAGGAGGGGACGGTGTGTAATTTTAATTTCATTTTCCCGACAAAATGAGTTTTCCGTTGCTACAAATAGCGACGGAAATCCAATTCCGTCGGTAATTACCGGCGGAATAGTATTTCCATCGCTAAAAATAGCGACGGAACAAAATTCCGTTGCGAAACGTAAATTAATTTTTTTTCTTTTTTTTTTACTGACGGAATTATATTTTCGTCGCTAAATTCTATCGGCATTTCTGGAGGGAAAGTTTGGCGCCATTTTTAGCGACAAAAAATAATTTCCATCGCTATTTATCAACGGAAAATAAATTTCGTCTGTAAATAGCGACGAAAAATCATTTTCGTCGCTATATAGCGACGGTATCAATTCCGTCGGTAAATTTCCGTCGCCATTTATCCAATTTCTTGTAGTGTTTGTTTGGTGATTTAAATGTGAATTTGCTTTAGGTGAGAATTTTCGTGACCACTCGGAGGGGTCACGACACATAAAGGACTACGTCGTTTGGGTGAGATCTTTCCTATTTCCTTTTTTTGTGTTGTGTTTGCTTGTAAATAAATATTTTATTTATGCACGCGTGAGATAAAAAAATCACAAAAATATTTTTACAACTAAATTGGGATTTCATTAATAAAGTTGGGACCAATGTCCCTCGTTTTAGCCAAAGAATGTAAAACATTATGATTAAAATGAAGAGTTAATTTTCTCCAAAAATAAGATCACTCATCCCGGTTTTCAATCCAATAATCAAAGCAACTCTTCGATCTCCTTTTAAATGAGTGCAAAGGAACCAATGTTCCTAAACCAAACGAATGTCCCGATTTATGTATGTTTTTCTTATATTTGATTTTTTTTACTTGTTTACATTCATGTTCATACATTTCGGGCCCTTGTAATTAATTTTGGGGCACTATTATTTAGTTTCATTTGGGATGGTATTCCGTCCCAATTTACATTTTTAATCTTCTTTCATTTGAGGTTGTATTCCGCCCCAATTTCTCTTGTAATTGTGTGCTTGATGTGTTTATTACTTTTCTTTATCGCTTTATTTACCGCTTTTCCTTATAGATTTTATTTATTGCTTTTGAATGCTTGCAATGCGCTTTTAATTAAATGCATCAATCGTGTGAGATAAGAGGTAGAATTTTAGAAAATTAAAAATTCATTTATAATTAATCAAAACATAAATAAGAGTGAAGTCCCGAACACCAATCTCTAGTTTAGACCAATAGAGATTAGAAACCTTTCTCAATTTCTTGTAAATTGGGTGGCAACTCCAAAATACCTCAAAAGTGCCTAAAGGCGTCGTGAGGCTAGATGATCCTTTTCAATGTTCTATTGGGAAGGAGGCATCCAAAATGTCTCATGGTGCCCAAGATCAAAAAAACGCGAACCCATCCCTCGAGCCCTAAAAGCGGGTCTCATGTGGCAGCACGTGTATGGACACATGGATCAATGGGTCAATGCCATGTGGCTGGTGACCTTTACACACGCGTGGTGGAGCGTGTCAGCATGTTTGAACCTCTTTCGTTGGCATGTGAGCCCGATTCCTGCCACAAAATTAGCTCTAATTTTTTTATGAATTAATTTTTTATAATTATTTTGTCATTTTTTTAAAATTTTTTAATGACTAGAAAATAAATTTTTATTTTTTAAATATAAAAATATTATAAAATTGCAGAATGTGTTTTTTACCTTTAGATATTTTAAAAATATTTTAATTTATTTTTTAGGTTATATCCTTAATTATTGATTTAAATGTATTTCAATCATGTGTGTTTATATATGAGTGTATAGAATTTTCTATAATATGTTGCAAAAATATTGATAAAGACACCCTTTATTCCTTAAACTCCACATGAGGTTGCTTTAAAAAATGTAAGAGTACAATTAATAAGCAACATAAGAATGTGAAGGAAGATTCGGGCTGATGATGTTGATGCAATAGTGTATCATATAGTGCATGTGTAAGAACAAATGCAAGAGTGCATTTGGCTTGGTGGTCTGAGTATGAAAAGGATGATATAGTTTTAATCAAAGTGTTGATTGATTCCTTAGAATATCATCTAGAATTTAGAAACTTATTTGAATCTATCTGGTTCATAGGAGATAGATTTTATAGAAAATCTATTGTCCATTTTTTTGTTAGAGTTGCCAAAAGATGAGTGTTGAGAAGCAACATTAAATCTATGATGACATTGATGAATAGACATAAAGTGCATCATCCATAGATTAAGCAAACTAATGGTTTACCGGATTAGTTGGTTAAACATAGTCAAAGAAACATTCCCAATATTAAGAAAGATTTTATGGAATCTGAACTTCTAGGATAGTTGACATAAGTGTCAATTTTGGTTAACATTTTTTTGAGATAGGATTTGGGTTTCCTATTTTAAACATTAGTGTCTAAATAATGAATTATTGTATTTATTTTTGAATAAATGTATGAGAAATTTATTAAATATTTGGTGGCTTTTAACTTTTTAATGAATGTTTTTATTTAATTGTTAATTGCATTGCAATATTTTATGAGTAATGATTACATGTTTATTAAGTAGAGACTTAATGAACCAAAACCAATAAAATTTTCGTCATAAGTTTGAGAACTTAATATTCAATAATTCAGATTTACTATGTAAGGCCCCAACTTGTACCCTAGTCGTATTGGATACGCTCAGGGTACAAGAGAGGTTGAGTTTGTACTTTTCGGTTGAGTTTTTACATGTTGGGACATAGCTGGTATTAATTATTTTGTTAGGGGTAGTTTCATCTTTTGACCTTTTTAGGCTAGATTGCATTAATTAAGTTTTGTAGTTGGGTCATACTTGAATTAGGTTGACTTAACGGACTTGTGTATGAGTTTTAATGGGTCAAAGGACTATTAAGAAGTTTGACTTGTGGACCAATCAAAGGGTACCATTTGGTGGAGTGGGATTGGATGAGCTTGGGAAGGGATTTGCATGGCTTTAATAACCATGAAGTTGGTCCATTTCGGAGCCAAGAATCTGGCCTCCCTTCTCTCCCATTTCAACCATCTTTTTGTCCCTTAAAGTTCATTTAAACTCCATTAAAATTTTGCTCAAACTCCTTATAGCCAATCAAGGGATTCAAGTGTGTTTTTAAGCTTTATAGGTAACTTTCTTCTTCTTTTTCTTCTCCTTCTTCCTCTGTGAGTTGAGGGTGAGGATTTGTGAGTTTTGTGTGTTGATGGCTATATTATGATGCTTTTGTAGAAGGAAGTGGAGCTAAAGTTAAAGGAAATGAGAAAATTGGTGCAAGTAGAGCCAATTGAAGAATTTTGAACAAGGTAGGAAAAAATTCATTTGGATGTGTTCTTGATGCTAAATTTATGTTTTGGGGTATATGTGAATGAATTATGTATTGTGTATTGTTGAGTTGCCTTGTTGTGGTTAGGTTTGATTAAGTAGTTAATTTGGGTAAGTACAGTTTTTAGGGGAAACTCTGCTCAAATTTTGCCAGACCTCTGTGTGATGTTTTACTCATAAGTGGAGTTTTTGAACTTCAAATCAAGTGATTCAAGTGTCGTTAGAACCATGACTTCCATATCTAAAAAACTCCTAGAAATGATAATGAGAAAATTCTAGCTCTAAGAATCTTAAAAGTAGCCAAAACAGAGGTGTCTCTACTTTGGCCGGTTCCTAGGTTGTTTAAATCATATTTGAGATTTTGGATGTCCAAATAAACTAAATTGGTGTGATTTGAAACTTAACATCTTAGGGAATAATTGTTAAGAAGGAAGTTTTACCTAAATTTGAAGTTTAGATATTGGTTTAGGCTGTGCAAAATATACTAGTGAAGCAGTCATGAGATTCTGCTTCTGTAAAGTAAAATTTTTGGACCTCACGTTCAGCACCAAAACCTTGCCACCATGACCCGTGCCTATAGACTTCTGTTTTGCTTATTTTTGGGTGTCACGATCGGCACAAAACCTTGCCCACCGTGACCCATGCTCTTGGACTTCTGTTTTGATTATTTTTGGGACCTCACAGTCAGCACCAAAACCTTGCCACCGTGACCCTCTCCTATTTTAGCCATTAATTTGCTTAATGTGTGTTCTGTCTTCTACAAGTTGATTGATTAATACTTTATACAAGTAATTATGTGTTGGTAATAGCTCTGAGCTGTTATCCATTTCATGTGTTTTCCCAACTAAGCCTTCACGCTTAGCACTAGTATTGCATCCGTGTAGGTACCGAAGATACGGTGATTTTGAAGGACACCCCCATGAAGCCAACACAATAGGGGTTCATTTCTGTAGGTTTTTGTATAGTGTTGTGTAGAACTTTGTAAATGTAACTTTTGAGCGGGTATATTATAGTTTATAGTTTACAATAACAAGGATGTTTATACAGGCCTGTAATTCTATCATAATGCAATACTGTAATATTGTAATGGGACCTTTACTGCTATAATATTATAAAAGCGTGATGGTTTTTGCATGCCAATTCATATGATTTCAAGTTAATAACAGGAAATTTTATAATTCAGCTTTTAAGAACTTAAGTGTTTGATTAGAGCTTTTGTTGTGTGGCATTCCTCACCTGACTTGGTAACCCACTACGTGCGGGTAAAGGGGTGTTACATACTATGCATGAGATTTTAACCTATAAAGTCGGATATTAGAACTTAGAGGGTAATTGGATACTATTAGTAGCTTTTTCGAATTGAGCCTAATAGAAAACTTTACTAGGTTATTATTTCAGATGCATAGTAAATTACATGTATTGCCTTATCTCCTTTAAAAATTTGCAACATTATTCCATTTAAAAGCAGAAGATTAAAATAGATACTGCTTGAAAAGAAAGAGGCTATTGAATCATTAAATTCGGTTATTGCTGAACTTGAGGATGGCACTACAGCCAAGCATAGGCGGGACCAAAATGCCTATATGGCCTAGAAAAAGAAGCATTCCACTGTTCGAATAATCTTTCTTAGTACAATGGATGTTGATATCACTAAATAGTTCCACAAGTATCAAAATGCAATGGATCTGTGAATCGCTTTGTGAAAGAGGTTCGGAGGTGTGACTCTAACTAAATTTGATACTAATCAAAAGAAGTTTGATCATTCGATGCGAAAACATCTGAGAGAGTTAGAAATTATGATAAGTGAGATTAGTGAGTATGGTCATAAGTTGACTAGCGAGCAGTAGGTCTAAGCTATTATCCGTTCTTTACCTAAGAGTTAGGAGCATATGAAGATGCAACTAACTCATATGGATATATAACATCAAGACGTTTGAAGATATCACTCATCATTTGGAGCTTGAAGAGGACCAACTGGCAACGATTAAGGTCAATGTCGAAGTGCATATGGTACAGTCTCATTCTGGTGGAATGAGTTCTAACCAGAACAAGGAAAGAAGCTTCAAAAGTAAGGATAAGGAAAAGGCTCAAGAGCCTAAAAATAAAAGGTAAAATAGAATAACTATAAGTCCAAAGGCAAAAAAAGGTAAACATTTTAAGAGTAAAATGTTTCAATTGCCTACAGAAAGGATACTATGCAAGAGACTGCAATGTACCCAAAAGGATACACTATTTTGACTCAAGAGTGAGTGAAATTTGTGTATCCAGTTCTAAATTTTATCCTTTGTGAGTGATAGATTCAGGAGCAATACACTGTATAACAAGGAATAAAAATGCATTTGTTAGGAATTTAGGTTTTGTTCTTACTTTATTAAAACTTGATTTCAATTTACATTTGAAGGATGAAGATGTACGCCTATGCTTAAATAATGTTTATTATGGTTCTAGTTATGTGCTGAACGATTTGATTGTTATGGATGTTGATCATGACTATTTGAATAAAACTAGTTTTTCCTTTTATTTCTTCTTTTTTCACATAGTTATGAGAACAATGTGAAATTATGGCATGCTAGATTAAATAATATCAGGCAGAAACGAATGAGTCTGCTAGCCAAAGTTGGTTTATAAGGTAATTTAAATGAGGTCGAATTGCCTACGTGTGAGCATTGCCTAAAAGAAAAATTAGTTAGAAAACCGTTCAGAAAAGAAACTTGTAACACCCTGATTTGGACCCTAGTAGAATTTTCAGTGTTAATTGGATTAATTAAGGATTTTATTGAAAAAGGAATAAAAGTGATTAAGTGAAGTTTTTATTTAGTGACTAATTGGATTTATGCCAAGGACCAAAGTGATAAAAGAGAAGGATTTAATAAGTTAAACCAATGAGTTGGTGACACCTAGAGTTAGTAGTTGGGGAGCATTAAATGAAAAAGGAAGAAAAGAAGGGAAGAGAGAGGGAAAATCAGATTTTCCTCTTTCCTGTTCTCCTCTTCTTGCGTTCCTGTCTCTTCTTCTTCTTCTTCTTCTTCTTCTTCTTCTTCTTCTTCTTCTTATGTTCCTCACTTCTTTCCTTTGGTGTTTCTTCAAGAGTTTGTGTTGGATTTTAAAGGTAAGTGATTGGATTTTTGGGTGTATGCTTTTCAGTTCTTCCTCTTCTTTTTTCGTTTTGATGAAGTATTTGGGTATTTGAGTGTTTAGATTATGAGTTATTTGGTTTGATTTGTGCAAGAATTGGTGATCAAGAGTAAGAACAAGGGCAAAGAGAAGCTTGGACCTTGAAGAGAAGAGTGGGTTGTACTCCATTTTGAGGTTTGGGAGTTGTCTTGCATGTTTTGGGTTTTTCTCTTGTTTTTGAAATATTGGTAAATGAGTTGCTAAATATGTTGATATGCATGTGTTTAGTTGAGTCTTTGCATTTATATGAAGTATGATGAATAATTTGATATATGTATATAAGTTGAATGTGGAATTGCATGATTTTAGACAAATTTCTGGGTTTGTTCTTTTTATGTACATTTTGTCAATTTAATTGTTCTAGCAAGTGTTTATAGTTTTTAATATGATTATTAGCATATTTAAAATGCATATGTTACATGAATTGAGGTTGTATGCATGATAGATTGATGTTGGGTTGAGTTTTGCATGAGTTATATTAGAGTTTGGCATTTTCAGGTTTGGGAGTTCGTCTCTATCGCGAGCGTGACGTAGAGCTCGGGTTTCGAACTGGGGTGAGAGCTCGGGTTTTGGACTGGGCCAAAAGCTAGAGCTTCAAGCATTTTTCGAGCGTGCTCTATCGTGAGCGCGACAGAGAGTGTGGTAGCCAGGCTTTTGCCGAACGATCCTTGTCGCGAACGTGCTGTTGTGCATGGGCGCGATCGAGGCCCCTGCCTTCTGTCGTGAGTGCGACTGCTCGTCGCAACATACTCCCTGTTTGGCAAATGTTTTCTTTTGAAATTCTTTGCATGGTTTCTCGCTTTCGATTGGGTTATGTTTTGAGGTGTGAGCTATTGTGTATTAATTTCATGTTTGTCTTAATTGACTAATGCATTAATTGTTCATATGCTCGGTTAAGAGTAAAGTTGTGACTTTTGAGTAGAGTTTTTAGTTAAGTTTGAAAGGTCATGGTAGTGGATAGATAAGCATTCTTATAAAGAGTTTAAGCGCAGCTGCTTCTGTTGGCCTCATTTGGGTCTTAATGCCGGCCCCGTTTGGGTCTTAATGCCGGCCCCATTTGGGTCTTAGTGATTTGTTTTAGAGACTTCAGTCTCTTCTGCTACCTTCGGGTATAAAACGTTTTGGGACTTATGTCTTTTATGTGTTCAGATGCTGTGTCCTATCAGTATCTTCTGTACCCGTATCCACTGTTGATGTGAACTCGGGCTAATAAATGTTATGTGTGCAAGTATCTGAGTATAGTATTAAATGTAGTGAATTAATGTTTTGATGTGACGTCGTGATATGTTAAGAATGTTTATGTATTCAAATGTTTTGGAGTGGTATAGCTATGTTATTGCATAATCGTCATGATGCGTGTACAATGTATAATTTTATGAATTATTCGTGTGTGATTAGATGCATATGTTCCTTACAATTTCGCATTATAGTCTTTATTTATTTTAATTATGATTGTTCCTTGATCATATTTTTATTATATTATTCATGTTATTTGTGACTTCGTTAGAAGTGTTTTGTCTCTGTTTCTCCCCACTAAGTTTTATCGCTTAGCACGGGTGTTTTCCCGTATAGGTGACAGGTTCGTTCTCGGTATTGGGCATCTGCAGGTCGGCCACTAGGAGTTTCAGTTATTGTATTTTTTTGTATATGATTATGTAAAAGAGAAAGAGTGGCCAAGTTTTGTATGCATAGATGTAAATAGTTTTTGTATATGTAATTGTTGAGGATCCTTTTGTAATTTTGTTATATATATATATATATATATATATATATATATATATATATATATATATATATATATTATATTTTTTTATGCTTAGTTAATGCTTTCACTTATGATGTATGTATGTGTATTGTTTGTGCGTAATGCTCTGATATCCTTATAAGGGGTATTGGGGTGTTACAGAACTAGAGCCAAATTTCCATTGCAGTTGATTCATAACATAATATACTATGCTCATATTATGAACAATTTTTTTTTTTAAAAAATTGTCAATATATCATAAATGGTAATGACTAGATTTGAAGAATCTTTTCGTCTTTTGGGATTCCATAGAATTTTTTGATTTTTATATTCATGAAACATTCATTCTAATCGCCATTATCCATTATATGCCATTATCAGTTATAATTAATATAATTCATTTATATTTTAATTTTTTATTTAATTATTATATTAATTCTAATCTATTAGATATTATAATTTATTAGAGTTAGAAATTAGGATCTAATTATTCTAATATTATTAGAAGAATTAGAATATATAATTTAAAATATTTATTAATTGAATAATTTATATTTTAACTATTCTAATATCAACTTTATATATATATAATTTATAATTAAAAAATCGATTAACGAAAGATTTTTTTAGAGAATGGTTAATTTACCAAAAAGCCAGAAAATAGAGTTAAAAACCTCATTTCTTTCGCAATCGTTCATTAATTCACTGATTGTTAAGATAAATAAACATATATCAATCAAATGAATTTCATTATATTGTAGTCAATCAGATTCGGCCATGAAAAATTCATTACATTAATATTTAGCAAATTCAATATCAATAAACGATAATTTTTTACCTTTATTTACTCTATACTCACTAGGTAAATTAAATATTGATTATGAATGAACTATTATGAGTATACTTCCTATACTTGGGATAAGTTATTTAATATATTTAGTACAATTTATAATTGTATAATTTCTAATTTGAATATTATAAGATTATTTATTATAATTTAATATTTCTATAATATTATATTCTATCTAATTAATATTATTATTCTAATATAGTTACTTACTTTATATCTATTTTCTTTATATTATTTAATAATCTATTTTCATAGATCTATGTTATCTGCGTAGTGGCTCATGTAGGAGGAATTGAACCAAATGGGACCCTTTTACTCAATAGTAGAGTAACGTCATCGTAAGGCGTAAGTCATTGGTTCAAATCCAATAAGGGGCTTTGGCTGTTTTGGATAGTATTTCTATTTGAAGAAAGACTAGAAGTTTGATTTTTGTAATAACAAAAGTAAGAAACTCTATAATTTGAATTAATTCTAAAATTCAAAAATTTTTCTAAATTAACATTAGATTAGAGATTAGAATGATTTATTTTATACTATTCTAATTTATTATTATTTTATAATTATACCTTTATAATATATTTTATTTTAGAAGATATTCTTTTTTTATATTCTATATCATATATTTTCAGAATATATTTTATATATTATTTTATATTAGAATATTAGAATATATTATAAATAATATAATAATATTATAGTATTAGTACATTTTATATAGTTTATGTATATTTTATATGGTTTATAGTCATTTTATATAGTTATTTCTATAATTTATTTTATAGATGGAGTCTGGATACGCCTATTACTCTCGATATGGATCCGAATCCATATCAATATGGGAATTACACAGGTATGGAAAAAGTTTCACATTAGATCCTTTAATTCAAAGTTTTTCCCGTAATTAAATGGATTAAATAAGGTAAGTTACATATTAATTTCTTAATTAAAAGTTGTAACTGTCCATTTAATTTTCATTAATTTTGTAATTTTCATTTCCTATTAATTACCTTAATTAATAGCCCTCCTAATTAAGAGCATAAGACTCTCTATATATAGGGTTAAGATAAAGATAAGAAATAAGAAGAAAAAAATTCTTATATCGAAACTCTGTCAGTTTTTTCTCTTGCTTACTTTTCACTCAAAGAGGCTTTTAGACTGTGATTTAGTTGCCGTTATCCCGCTCGTGGATATCAGCCGGATCAGTGACACCAGAAGGGATCCTTGTAAATGCTTCCGCCAAAGTATCCGCGCTACAAGAGTTAGGTAGTATATAACCCGATTATGTTATCTCCATATATGCATATGCCATGTTATTTTCCTTTCATTTTATATAGTTATTATATAATTATAAATCGAGTTATGTTATAAAGTTGAACATTTGTTTAGTAGTTTATTGTATAATGATAAATTGGCTCTTAAATTGCCAACGCGGATGTGAATAGAAAAGGAACCGTTCGAATTGCAGCTTGAATACCACTTATAAATAATCCAAGGAACATGACAGGTATAGGAACCACTGAATGTACTAAAGAACTAAGAACCCATCATTTTTAAGACCAAATAGTAGGTGGAAAGGAAGGGGGAGCTCCTTTCCGTTCAAATTTAAGCCAAAATACCAAATGAAAGTGGATTTTTTTTTTCATTCCCGAGAAAGTGCGTATTTTACTTGAATCTTCTTCCCTAATGGTGCGAAATAATAGTATCATTAGAGTATATATACAAATTACTTTAAATACAAGAAGTCGAGTTGGCAGATTAGTCCAAGTGGAGAGAAAAAAAAATTGAACTTAAAATCTTTTATGGAGATATCTATTTTTCAGGAGTTGACTCCATTTTATATGAGAGAACGTGTAGAGATTTTTTTATCATTCAAAGGACCTATTCGTAAGAATTTAACTTTATTTGTTTTGTCTTCCTTCTTTTTTATTTTTTTTTCCAAAGAGAAATTATAAATAGAAATCCACGCATGAAATAAAAAATATTAGAAAATCAATATTCTTAAAAAAATAAATTCAGTGTTACATTTTCACATCAAAGTGAAAATAGAGTGCTTAATCTTTATTATTATTATTTTTTTTTTCCATTTATTACCTATTATTGGTGATCCAAAAGTCCCTTTTACGCCCTTCTTATTCCCATTCTTTTTCGTACGGGCTCTTACTCTTCTACCATGATTACAATTGTAATTTCCAGCAAGATTCTTCTTCCTGTTCTTCTTATAGTAAATCTTTTATATATATAATATCTTCTTTCATTCTTTAGAGAACGTTAATTTTTATAATTTATGTTTCCATAGCCTATTTTATTAAATTCAGTTAATTAATATTAGTTTTTTAAAATTGAAGTCCAAATTCAGTGCATTAATAATATGTTAACTGATAAATATAGTTGTTTGATTAGTTAACTATCGGTTAACCATAAAAAAAAAATTAAACATATATAATTTTCTTTTAACTCATAAAGAAAAACATGCAATCATAAAATTAAAATATAAGTTCTAGATGTTTTAAATATAAAAATACAAATAAAATTACTAATCATTAAAATTTAGTGTCAATATAATAAAAAAGTTACATAAATACTCTGCAAGATAAAAAAAATATTCAAAATTAATTTATCATTCATCATTATTTACAAGCGGATGATATTAGTGATTAATGCATAAAATATACTTTATTTAGAGTAAAATGATAATTTCAATTAAAATGAGAAACTCATCCATATGGATCATATATATGAAAAATTACATATAAAAACCGGTTAACACCGGTTTTTTAGACATTGAGTCTAAATCAAAAAAAAAATATTAAAGTCCATCTCAAAAAAAAAAAAAAAATTCCAAATCCAAATATATAACCATAATTCTTAAAAATTAAAATTCAAGTTCTTGTCTGATCAAATTGGTTAATTGTATAGACAAGTTTAAACTCAATTTTAACCACCGAATTAACTGTTTTTTACTTTTCTCTCCAACCCTATGTGGTAGTAGTGCATATATATATTAAAGATGAAGATTAGATTTGAGAAAGCATTTTGTTCCATTTAACTTATGAATTTGTCGGCACAAATTTATATAAATTGAGCTAGCTACTAGTAAGTTTCAGATGGTCATGAAAAAAAAAATAATAAGAAGAATAGCAAATGAAGAAAACCAATCAAATGAGAGAAAATTTAATAAGAGATTCAGCTATCATAATCAATATGTGAAAGCACAAAGTCATAATCATAGAATAAAAACATATAATTAACAAATACTCCCTCCGTCCCACTTTAAAAGGCTATTATCCTTTTTTCACGGTAATTAAGAAAATAATTGAAATACATCAATTTCATAAAAAAATAATATAAAATGACAAGAATGTCCTTATTTATTACATTTGAAAAAAAAAAGTAAGTGATATATATTTAATAAATTATATAATAAATAGGGATAAATACGTAAATTTATTTCTTAAATTGCGAAAAAAACATTTGGAGTGGGACAAATAAAAAATAGCCTTTTAAAATGGGACGGAGGAGGGAGTAATAAAAACGTCTCGATATAAAGAAAGAGAGAGATTCAGTTTGTGTGGACTTGGGAAATGTCCTTTATGAAAGAATCAAAGTTAGTGTGAGTTGAACCACCTTTAGCTATTGCTGCTTGACAAACCTGTTTGAGTAGTTTTGCCTTTTGCCTTATTTCTATAGCCTCACTCTTTCCTGGATCCATAATATCCTTCACTAGTTTTGCAATTTGTTGTCTTGTCACCAAACCATCACCTAATTTACCACCTTCAAACACTCTGCACCCAATTTTCCAATCTTCCACAATAATTTTACAGTTAGTAGTTTGATCCGAAAATATAGGAGAAGCAAGTATCGGAATACCTGAAAAAACAGCTTCTAAAGTAGAATTAAAGCCACAGTGTGTCCAAAAACCTCCAATAGAAGGATGATTTAACACTCTCAATTGATCGCACCAAGGAACTACGAATCCCATTTCACCATACCCATCTTTAAATTCTACGATTTCACCCCGAGACACCCACAAGAACCGAACACCACTGCTGCAAATTCCGGCTATGATTTCTTCCATTTGGGTACTCGAAACAGAAAGAAAGCTTCCCATTGAGACATACAACACTGAATGTTTTGGTTGGGCGTTTAGCCAGTTTATGTAGTCAGGAATAGTTTGATCAAAATTAGTGCTTTCCAATTCAAAATAAGGAATGGCAGGGCCTAAAGCAAGCACAGGAAAAGGGAACTTGAATTTTAAAGCATCAATCACTTGGGATTCAAGCTCATATACACCACTGAATAAAAGGAATTGTGCTTCGGACACCATAGAAACACGTTTCAAAGCTCTTGGAAGCAATATTTGATCTTTTGCATCAAATGAAGTAGGAAGATCTGCTAAACGTGTTGGAGGAATTCCAGGTATGTAGTCTACAACCTCTTCTCGTCTTTCTGAGACACAACAACACTTGCTAATGATATAAATTTAATTATGATATTTTTCAATATTAATTAATTAGTTATTAAAATTCTCAGTTTGCTCTGTATATACATATAATCAAATATTGGAAAAAAAGGCAAAATGACCCTCAAACTAAGGATGCCTCAATTTCAACTTTTTGACCAAATCAAATCGTAACTTTCGGTTTCGGATCATTATGACTTGTTTCATCCCAAAATCTTTTCAGTTTCTCTTTTTTTTAAATGCTTTTTTCAATGAAGTTTTACAACCCCCATAAAATCAATACTACGAAAAATAATAATTTAATAATAAGGTAAATTTTTAGTAAGTTATCTATCACCAACAATTTTGAGGCCAAATTGCAATTTATTAAACAAATACTACTCTAAAACTGTTTCTCAAAGTTGAATTTTTAAATTTTTTAGTAAGGAAAAATAAAACTAAAATTAAAGATCCATAAGTTAATGCACATACCTGACGCTTTGATAGGGAAATGCCCATGTTGGAGGATTAAATCAAAATGATAGAAAAGAGAAAAAGAAGTAGCAGACATAGTCCACAAAGAAGCGACAGGAATGTTCCTGCGATTCCCAACTTTAACAACCCAATAAAGAAAAGTATCAGCTATGATAGCATTAATTGGAAAACCATCATTCTTAATCCCATCAAGAACTTGTTCAAAAGGAGATTCCATTTTTGTCGAAACTGCTTCCTGGAAAGCTGGGAGATCCTTAGCACGACCAAGCTCAGAGGGTATAACATTAGGGATTGTTCTAAATTGGATATTTGGGGGCTTTTTGTATGAGCTAATGAAGCTGTGCCACTCTTCTGTCACAACAAAGGTGAAGAGAATGTCTGGTTTTTTTAAGGTTATGAGTTTGCACAGATTCATCATTGGATTTACATGACCTCTGCCCGGATAAGGCATAGCCACCACATGGCAGGTACTGGCAGTTGTGGCGATGCAGCTCCTCTTGCTACTAATTTCTACTTTCAAGTTCTCAGTAGTTTCCATTTTCAAGTTCAATGAAGCAACTGGTGCTGCTTGTTGGAGACAAAGAAAAACAGAGGTAAACAGAGGAGAAGATAATACTTGGCTTGTCTATTAAAAACATTCTGAACAATATTTATAGGCATGTAAAAGTGACCTTTTGACATCCACCATAAAAGTTACGCACAATAACCAGATGCAATTGAAATTAGTAGGATCAACAATTATCAATGATAAAAAAATTTTAAAATTTTAAAATATTTTATTAAGATTAATTTTTAATATAAATATTTAAATATATTAGCGGGGTCAATTTTTAATGAAATCAATTATTAATGGGGCTATTTAGTGGGGTTAATTTAAAAAAAAAATAGCAAGGATATTTTAAAAACTTTTATAAATTGAGTAGGTCAATTGACCCCACTCAGTATGTTCTCCCTACGCCCCTGACAATAACCACACACGTTACACACTAAGGATAATAAAATATAGTTACTACAAGTTTAACTTCTCAAGACCCCCTCTTAAACTTGTAATCTAGCCTTTAACAACTCCAAGAACAGCTCTCAGTCTGCAGAAATCTTCAAACTTCAGAGCTTTAGTAAAAATGTCAGCTTCTCTCAAGCAAAAAGACAGTCGAAAATTTTTTGGGAAAAAATTTCAAAAAAAAAAAATATTCAAGATTTATTTTTCTTTTCTTCTTTTCTCTCCAAAATTTTTCACTCTTGGTTTAGTTTAAACAAGGAGAATTAATTTCCTTTGCTTGATCTTTACATCAAAATTATTTTCTCAAGTTTTTTATTTGTTTAAAACTTAGATTTTATCAAATTTTTTGTGTTTATCCCTGCAAAAATCGACAAGGGGACGGATCAAGACACCGTTTTTTTCGATCTATAAACTCTGAGGTTAAACTTTTTTATACCCATTCCCATTTATTGTTGTTTATCATATATTGTTGTTAATATTGTTATTTTCTTGCTATTATTACCATGTCTATCATTTATTTCTAGCATTTTTAATGTAATTATTGTTGTTGTTGACATATTATTTATTACTTTAATTTAATTTATTTGTGGTTCCCGTTGCCTTTATTATTATTATTATTATTATTATTATTATTATTATTATGCCATCTCCATTATTGTTATCATTGTTTGTGTTGGTTGTTAATGTTTGTATGCTCATTATTATTATTATTATTATTATTATATTGATGTTCACTGTTGAATTTTTTCCTTCTTTTTTGTTGTTATTATTATTATTATTATTATTATTATTATTATTATTATCATTATCATTACTACTTTTGTGCTGCTCTCATCATCATTGTGTTGTTGTTGTTATTATTATTATTATTATTATTATTTTGTCATTATTTTTATTATTATCCTTATTTTTGGCATGGCTGATTTTTCATTCCCTTTGCATGTAAATTGTTCGTATATTAAATTTACATGTACTAATTTCTTAAAAAGATATTTATATTTGCAAATGGAATTAAATTAATTAATTAAAGATAAATATCTAAAAAAGATTTAATTTTAAGAAAAATAAAAAAAAAAGAAATGATTTGTTTTTTAAAAAACAGATAAAGATTCATTTAAAAAAACAAAAAGATAATTTGGATTATCTTTTGCGTGGCCATGTGAGGCCACAACTCAATTTATGAGTTGTGGCTTCACATTCATGAGCTGCGGCCACACATGAGGCCGCAGCTCAAATCCTCACTTGAGGCCGCGGCTCATTAGGCTGCAACTGTTGTGTCTTTCCTCGATTTTTGCAGTTTTAATCTGATTTTTGCAGTTTTAGGACTGCAAAAATCAGATTTTTTTTCACGCTTTTTGAGGGTGTTGAAAAAATAAAATTAGGAAAGTTAATTAGATTTTTTCCACTTTGGAAATACAATGAAATTAAAAGGGATGGTCTTCTTTTTTCCAGGGGAGGCTGTTGGTTCAAAATAAAAAAAAAAATTGTTTTCTTCTCTCAAACAAAACGGCAGCCGAAAATTTTTTGGGAAAAAATTTCAAAAAGAAAAAAGTTTTCAAGATTTATTTTTCTTTCCTTTTTTTCTCTCTTAAATTTTTCACTCTTGGTTTAGTTTGAGCAAGGAGAATTAATTTCCTTTGCTTGATCTTTACATCAAAATTATTTTCTCAAGTTTTTTATTTGTTTAAAACTTAGATTTTATTAAACATTTTGTGTGTTCATCACCGTAAAAATCGACAAGGGGACGGATCAAGACACTATTTTTTTCGATCTATAAACTTTGAGGGTAAACTTTTTTATACCCGTTCTCATTTATTTTTGTTTATAATTTATTATTGTTAATATTGTTATTTTCTTGCTATTATTACCATGTCTATCATTTATTTCTAGCATTTTTAATGTGATTATTGTTGCTGTTGACATATTATTTGTTGTTTTAATTTGATTTATTTGTGGTTCCCGTTGCCTTTATTATTATTATTATTATTATTATTATTATTATTATTATTATTATTATTATTATTATTCTGCCATCTCCATTATTGTTATCACCGTTTGTGTTGGTTGTTAATGTTTGTATGCTTATTATTATGTTCACTGTTGAATTTTTTTCCTTCTTTTTTGTTATGGTCATTTGGTTTCTATTATTATTATTATTATTGTTATTATTATTATTACTTTTGTGCTGCTCTCATCATCATTGTGTTGTTATTATTATTATTATTATTATTATTATTATTATTATTATTATTATTTTGTCATTTTTTTTATTATTATCCTTTTTTTAGCATGGCTTATTTTTAATTCTTTTCGCATGTAAGTTGTTTGTATATTAAATTTACATGTCCTAATTTCATAAAAAGATATTTATATTTATAAATGGAATTAAATTAATTAATTAAAGGTAAATATTTAAAAAAGATTTAATCTTAAGAAAAAGAAAAAAAAAAGAAAAAAAGAAAAGATTTGATTTTAAAAGAAAAAAAAAAAGAAGAAAAGATTTGTATTTTTTTTAAAAAAAGGTGTAGATTGATTTTAAAAAAAAAAAGATAATTTGGATAATCTTTTGCGTGGCCATGTGAGGCTGCAACTCAATTTATGAGTTGTGGCCTCACATTCATGAGCTGCGGCCTCATCAATTCCTCACTTGAGGCCGCAGCTCATTAGGCCCCAACTGTTGTGTCTTTACTTGATTTTTGTAGTCTTAGGACTGCAAAAATCAGGTTTTCTTTCTCTCTTTGGAGGGTTTTGAAAAAATAAAATTAGGAAACTTAATTAGATTTTTTCCATTTTGGAAATAAAATGAAATTAAAAGGGATGGTCTTCTTTTTTTCAGGGGAGGCTATTGGTTCAAAATCAAAAAAATGGTTTTCTTCTCTCAAGCAAAAAGACAACCGAAAATTTTTTGGGAAAAAATTTCAAAAAAAAAAAGAAGTTTTCAAGATTTATTTTTCTTTTCTTCTTTTCTCTCTAAAATTTTTCACTGTTAGTTTAGTTTGAGCAAGGAGAATTAATTTCCTTTGCTTAATCTTTACATCAAAATTATTTTCTCAAGTTTTTTATTTGTTTAAAACTTAGATTTTATCAAATTTTTTGTGTTTATCCCCGCGAAAATCGACAAGTGGACGGATCAAGACACCGTTTTTTTCGATCTATAAACTCTGAGGTTAAACTTTTTTATACCCAATCTCATTTATTGTTGTTTATCATTTATTGTTATTAATATTGTTATTTTCTTGCTATTATTACCATATCTATCATTTATTTCTAGCATTTTTAATGTGATTATTATTGCTGTTGACATATTATTTATTCCTTTAATTTGATTCATTTATTGTTCCCGTTGCCTTTATCATCATCATCATTATTATTATTATTATTATTATTATTATTATTATTATTATTATTATTATTATTATTCTGCCATCTCCATTATTGTTATCACCGTTTATGTTGATTGTTAATGTTTGTATGCTTATTATTATTATTATTATTATTATTATTATTATTATTATTATTATTATTATTATTATATTGATGTTCACTATTGAATTTTTTTCTTCTTTTTTGTTATGGTCATTTGGTTGTTATTATTATTATTATTATTATTATTATTATTATTATTATTATTATTATTATTACTTTTGTGCTGCTCTCATCATCATTGTGTTGTTGTTGTAGTAGTTGTTGTTGTTGTTATTATTATTATTATTATTATTATTATTATTATTATTATTATTATTATTATTATTATTATTATTATTATTATTATTATTATTTTGTCATTATTTTTATTATTATCCTTCTTTTTGGCATGGCTGATTTTTCATTCCCTTTGCATGTAAGTTGTTCGTATATTAAATTTACCTGTTCTAATTTCTTAAAAAGATATTTATATTTGCAAATAGAATTAAATGAATTAATTAAAGATAAATATTTAAAAAAGATTTAATTTTAAGAAAAATAAAAAAAAAAAAGAAAAGTTTTGATTTTAAAAGAAAAAAAGAAGAAAGGATTTGTTTTTCAAAAAACAAATAAAGATTGATTTTAAAAAAAAAAAGATAATATGGATTATCTTTCACGTGGCCATGTGAGGCCACAACTCAATTTATGAGTTGTGGCCTCACATTCATGAGGCCGCAGCTCAATTCCTCACTTGAGGCCGCGGCTCATTAGGTCGCAACTGTTGTGTCTTTACTCGATTTTTACAGTTTTAGGACTGCAAAAATCAGATTTTTATTCACAATTTTGGAGGGTGTTGAAAAAATTAAATGAGGAAAGTTCATTAGGTTTTTTCCACTTTGGAAATACAATGAAATTAAAAGGGATGGTCTTCTTTTTCCAGGGGAGGATATTAGTTCAAAATAAATAAAAAAATAGTTTTCTTCTCTCAAGCAAAAAGGCAGCCAAAAAATTTTTGGGAAAAAATTTAAAAAAAAAAAATTTTCAAGATTTATTTTTCTTTTCTGCTTTTCTCTCTGAAATTTTTCACTCTTGATTTACTTTGAGTAAGGAGAATTAATTTCCTTTACTTGATCTTTACATCAAAATTATTTTCTCAAGTTTTTTATTTTTTTATAACTTAGATTTTATCAAACTTTTTGTTTGTTCATCACGGCAAAAATCGACAAGGGGACGGATCAAGATACCGTTTTTTTCGATCTATAAACTCTGAGGGTAAAATTTTTTATACCCGTTCTTATTTATTTTTGTTTATCATTTATTATTGTTAATATTGTTATTTTCGTGCTATTATTACCACGTCTATCATTTATTTCTAGCATTTTTAATGTGATTATTGTTGCTGTTGACATATTATTTGTTGTTTTAATTTGATTTATTTGTGATTCCCGTTGCCTTTATTATTATTATTATTATTATTATTATTATTATTATTATTATGCCATCTCCATTATTGTTATCACCGTTTGTGTTAGTTGTTAATATTTTTCTGCTCATTATTATTATTATTATTATTATTATTATTATTATTATTATTATCATTATCATTATCATTATCATTATTTTGTCATTGTTTTTATTATTATCCTTATTTTTAGCAAGGCTTATTTTTAATTCCCTTTGCATGTAAGTTGCTCGTATATTTGGATTATCTTTTGCGTGGCCATGTGAGGCCACAACTCAATTTATGAGTTGTGGCCTCACATTCATGAGCTGCGGCCTCATCAATTCCTCACTTGAGGCCGCAGCTCATTAGGCCGCAACTGTTGTGTCTTTACTCGATTTTTGCAGTTTTAGGACTACAAAAATCAGTTTTTTTCACCATTTTGGAGGCTTTTGAAAAAATAAAATTAGCAAAGTTAATTAGGTTTTTTCCATTTTGGAAATAAAATTAAATTAAAAGGGATGGTCTTCTTTTTTCCAGGGGAGGCTGTTGGTTCAAAATCAAAAAAAAATGGTTTTCTTCTCTCAAGCAAAAAGATAGCCGAAAATTTTTTGGGAAAAAATTTCAAAAAAAAAAAAGTTTTCAAGATTTATTTTTCTTTTCTTTTTTTCTCTTTAAAATTTTTCACTCTTGGTTTAGTTCGAGCAAGGAGAATTAATTTTCTTTGCTTGATCTTTACATCAAAATTATTTTCTCAAGTTTTTTATTTGTTTAAAACATAGATTTTATCAAATTTTTTGTATTTATCCCCGCAAAAATCGACAAGGGGACGGATCAAGATACCGTTTTTTTTCGATCTATAAACTCTGAGGTTAAACTTTTTTATACCCATTCTCATTTATTGTTGTTTATCATTTATTATTGTTAATATTGTTATTTTCTTGCTATTATTATCATGTCTATCATTTATTTCTAGCATTTTTAATGTGATTATTGTTGTTGTTGACATATTATTTATTGCTTTAATTTGATTCATTTGTGGTTCCCGTTGCCTTTATTATTATTATTATTATTATTATTATTATTATTATTATTATTATTATTATTATTATTATTATTATTATGCCATCTCCATTATTGTTATCACCGTTTGTGTTGGTTGTTAATGTTTGTATGCTCATTATTATTATTATTATTATTATTATTATTATTATTATTATTATTATTATATTGAAGTTCACTATTGAATTTTTTTCTTCTTTTTTTGTTATGGTCATTTGGTTATTTTTATTGAAGGATTTATATACCAACATGACACATGCATATATGGAGGTAACATATATGGAGGTAACATAAACGAGTTATATGCTACCTACGTCTTGTAGCGTAGATACTTTGGCGGAGCGATTACAAGGATCCGTTTAAGAGCATAAAATAAAATAGCATTAAAGCATAAAAAGACGTAAATTAAATTTGCAATAATACTAAGGGTAGAATACAACCCTCATTTGTAAAAGTACAAGAAATACATAAAAACGGGATATTCATTTACTTTGAGGACTTTGGTCCTCACATGCATTCATTGTGAAAAACGATTTTTATGTGATGGTTTTATTGGATAAAAATAGAACATTGGTCCTGTTTTATTAACCAATATTTTATTTGGTAGAAAACATTTGTGTGGTGGTTCTTTTTAAGAGCAGTCAAAAATCATTTTATTATTACAGACCAAAAATACATAAAATAAAATAATAATTACATATTTCTAAATAAATAAATACATAAATAAATAACTAAATTCTAACAATAATCAATGATGATGATAATAATAATAATAATAATAATAATAATAATAATAATAATAATAATACATAAAATTAAATAATAATCACAAATCAATAAAATTAAATAACCATAGAACTCAATAATAATAATAATAATAATAATATTAATAATAAACAGAAATTAAATAAATATATAATAATAATAATATAAAAAACAGAAAATAAATAAATGTATATATATATATATATATATATATATATATATATATATATAAAATAATATAAATTAAGGGAAAAGGAGGCCCACCGTCGCCGGAGGGTCGGGTTACCGTCACCTCCACCACCAGATCGGAGGCCAGGTCACCGGAGGAGGAGCGGGAGGCTTCACGCGTCGGAAAGTCGCCCATCGTCGCCGGAAAACGTGAAGAAACGCCCTGGACTTTTCTCCCTCACGCGCCGGCTTCCGGTCACCGGAGGAGGAACGGCTAGTGCGAGGGGCTTCGTCCGGAGGTGGCACTTCCGATGGTGGGGCGCGTGCCACCGTAGACGGCGGAGTTTGGCAGGCGAAGACAGCGGCAGTTTCTCTCTCTTCTCTCCTCTTTTCTTCTCTCCGGTCCGCCATTGGTTCACCTGGCTGTCCCTCTCTCTTTTTCCTTTCTTTGTTTATTTCTTCTTTCTTTCTTTGTTTGGCTCCCTCTCTTTCACTCTCTCTTTTCACTTTCTTTTCATTTTCTTTTTACTTTCCTTTGCCCTCCCTCTGTTTTTCTCTTGCTCTCACTTTCTTTTTCTGTTTTTCTTTTCCTTTGTTCTCGGCTCCTATGGCTTCTTCTTCCTATTTTCTTTCTCTTTTCTTTTTCTTTTTCTTTGCCTTTCTTTCTCTGTGTTTGCAATCCGAGAGAGCCCCCCTTTAATTTTCTTCATCTTCTTCTTTTTATACCCCTTAAATTAGGGCTAAGGGGTTATCAAGTAATTTCCTCCTCCATAATTCCCTCATTTTCTCTATTCTTAATTAATCTCACTTAATTCAAATTAACACACACATATATATACTAATTAATCAAACATTATATATCAATTACACATTACACATTAATACATCAATTAATCTACTTAATATATAATTTATCTAATTAATTAAACATTTAATCCATTTAAATTATCACACATATATATATATATATATATATATATATATTATCTAATTAATTGTACACTTTAAACTTTAATTTTACATGCACTTTAATCACACAATAATATTAATTACTCAAGTAACTAACAACATTAACTAATTAATTACCTAATTTCACACACACATATTTATATATTTTTTTTATTTTTTTATTATTATTTTTTTTATTTTTTTCAGAGGGAATAATCGAGGATCAAAATCACCATTTTCATTTTATGCCGGAGTTCGGGACCCAGTGTCTATAGTTGCCCCCAATTTTGGTGAAGCTAGTGCATAGACACCTAGGTGAGCCAAAATTCAAAGAGGAAGAGAGAAGGGATTATATACCTGTGACGGAGACCTTTCCTTCTTGCCGGGAGTTGGATAAAGAGATGCCTCCTCAGAGGGCTTCGAGATTTGCCTCCTCAGAGGGCTTTGAGATTTTGCCTCCTCAGAGGGCTTTGATGTTTTGCCTCCTCAGAGGGTTTCGATGTTTTGAAGCGGTAGTGCCGTGGTCGTGCTAACACTCCTTAGAGTGGTAGTGCCGCCATCGTGCTAACCCTTCGGTGTTTTGAAGTGGTAGTGCCGTGGTCGTGCTAACCCTCCTTAGAGTGGTAGTGCCGCCATCGTGCTAACCCTTCGGTGTTTTGAAGTGGTAGTGCCGTGGTCGTGCTAACCCTCCTTAGAGTGGTAGTGCCGCCATCGTGCTAACCCTTTTGAAGTGGTAGTGCCGTGGTCGTGCTAACCCTCCGTAGAATGGTAGTGTCGCCATCGTGCAAACCGTTGAGAGATAGTGCACCCTGAAAGGTCTTGGGTTTGATTATGTGCCCCCTGAGAGGTCTTGGGTTGAGATATGCCCCCTGAGAGGTCTTGGGTTTGATTATCTTGATTGATGGTTGGAATGATGTCGTCACTCGGTTTCTGCCGGTGTCCGCATCGAGCCTCTTTTTCTGCAAGACTTAGAAAGGCAGATATACAGAAAAAAATGTGAGTATGCACGTGAGATGCATGTGTATGCAGCAATGCAGTATAAAAATTCATCCAAGTGAATTTGGAGGCGACAGCCGATTTGGTTGCAATTTGCAGTAAGACCAGTGCCTTTTGGAATTGCCTTTGAATTTCATGCTCTTTGAGGATCATGAGGTTCTCCTCTGAAATCTGTAGTCATTATTTTAAGGTAGTGCGTCCCTTGTGAATTTTCACACTAGCTTTTCTTGGCGAAAAATGCGTCCTTTCGGATTTTCACATGACCCTGTGCCTTATTTTTGCCTGGAAGGGACCCAACTCAATCCAACGGCTTTTCTTTTCTTTTTTTTTTTAAGGACAGACTGCCTGTTTTCAGGTTTTCACCCTGTCCTTTGCCCTAATTTTTGCTTAGAGTGCCAATTACAGTTTTCATCTCTAACGGCCTCTCTTTTTTTTCTTTTTTTTCTTTTTTTTTTCTTTTTTTTGGGGAAGTTGAAATTGTTACCAAATATCTTTTGGGTGTGACTGTCATGTGCTTGCGCCTCAAATCACAGTTGCACAGGCTTGATTCCTATCATGAAGCATAACTTTAGACACTGGCTTCACAGTTGACAACATGATGAGTTGATTGGCGTGCTTGAATGATGAGAGTCGCAGTGGATAGACAGTAACTTTGAGTATACAAGATGAACTGCTCTGGTTACATCAATATCATTGCATAAATGCACGTATTTCAATTTGATTTCATAATATATGATCATTATTTGGCATTAATCTCAAGATACAAAACCTCATCTAATCTCGAGATGGATTTTGAAAGCATCAAGCTCCTATTATCAATCAGCTCTCTTTTTTATTCTCATGATCGAATATTTTCTCTCTGCTCTCATTTAATCTTTTGAATGCAAATTCTAGAAGCAATGTTGGAGACGAGACTTAACTCGAATGCATGAATGCACTCATGGCTTCTCGTTTGAAGCTCAAGAAATACCATAGGCCTCTTCTTACGTACCAAACCTTATTAAAAGGTCATCTCCGCTAATTGGATAAGACTGAACCCAGAATCAAGAGGTCTTACTTTGGTTGTAATGTTAGGCTTGGGTAGATGGCTGTCAAAAAAAGATCAAGTCGCTAGAGAAGAATGGCCGCAATATTTTCTCAACTGATGGATGACCATTCTTGGCTCAAAAGTATTCTTGAATTTGGGCTCGATAACATTCTAGCTCCTTGAGATCAGAAGGGCAATCATTGAAACTAGTCAATTGGTCACCATTTTGAGCTCTCTTTTTTATTCTTCTTCTTTTTTTTTTCTTTCTTCGCTTCCTTTTCTTTCATTTTTCATTCATTTTTTCCTTTTTGGAATTTTCGCTTTTCTTTTTCTTTTTCTTCTTTTTGCTTTCGCTTCTCTTTTTTTTTTTTTTAGCTCATGCCTTTCATGCATGACTAAACCCTCCTTCCAAAGTCTGAACTTGCTCTTATCAAGGCAATTATTGATAGCCCAAAAAATTGTTCAAATGTACATCCATCAGTCTTAGAGTGGCCACTCTTCTAAGGGGAAGCCAAAATCATTTTAGGCGAGGGGATAGTTTTAATGTGTGTAACAACAAAATTGGCACGCATTCAGCATACCTCCATAAAGGCTCAACGGGCTAGCAAGCGATTGCAGAATAAAGGTAGGAAATAGTCATGTTGAGAGCTATGCAAAGAAAAGATTGCCTAAATCATTTTCTTGGTTCTGTCTTATCCAGAGATCGCTTCGACGGGTAACCAGAAAGGTTCTAGTGCTCTTAGTGAGTTTTCATCCAGTCTCCTAATTGCAACTAGTTTTTTCTTTCTTATTTTTATTTTCTCTCTAAATTTCTCTCTCTACAGGAGTTATATCAGATGCTATCAAGATTTTCTTTGAATTTTCCAAAGTTCCAAGATTAAATGCAATAGTATTGATTGAATTAATGTCAAAATGGATGAATGTATCATGATCATAAGAAATGAAATCATTAGAAATAATATACAAGTACGCAATAATATAATTGAAATGACCAATATTGCATATGCGATTATTTAAAAAGCTCAAATATACAGACATCTCGTAGCAAAGCAGGCACTACAACCAATGTCTTTCATCTGCTATCGGCTTTTATTTCCCCATCTTCTCTGGGCCAACAATTTTTTTTATTGTCGATGAGATCTTGAACTCGGTTCCTCAGAATTTGGCATTGATCTGCTAACTGGCCAATGTTGGTGGAAAGCACAAAATTGCTCCATTCTATGAATAACTTCCCCTTGGTTTAAGGCAGGCTTAGCCGACAATGGATGTAATTTTCCCTTTTTGAAGCCTCTTTTTTTATCCTGGGTGCTCTACCCCTCACAGCTTGATAGACTATTGGCTCTTCATTTTTCTCCTCCATCACAAAATCATCATTGGGATTGGGAATCTTTTCCCTTCTAGGCTTAATAGGTGCCGCAGCTCCATGCTCATTGACAGGTTAACAGTAGCATTGCCAATAAAAAGAGCCTCTCCACCAGCAGGTGGTTCGGCTTGCCCCCAGCATGGGCTATTGGTTGTTGCGGGTCAACAGGTGGTTGTGGAATAGTAGGTGCTCGTGAATCATGAGGATGAGGTACTAGATGCTGAGAGTGGCTCAGGATCCCAATTAAGCACTAATTCCAGCAATCCAAAGGGCGAGTCTGTCCTTACTAATCGACCGTCGGGGCCTCTAATCCACTTGGATGAATCTATGATGGCTGAAAATTTAAATTGTTAGAATGATGCGTGTATGACAATATACAATGTATGATCGTGAATTGTGCAGATGGAGTGAAGAAATCAATAAATTGCAATTATGCGATGCAATGCATGAAAATAAATATACACGTGATGGTATATGTATGTGAAAAACAACATCCAGGCAAAAGGATATATAAACACAATATGAAATATATTTTTTATTTTTTTTGTTTTTTTTTTTTTATTTTTTTTTACACGAATGACATGTGATGTATGAGCATGTTGTGTAGCATTCACAGCCACATGCAAGCAGGTAAATCCTTCCAACCTTATTTCTCCCACACATGGAGTCGTGCAGTCTCTTTCCGAGGTGGGCTTTATCCAAGGGTTAACAGGGAACCCAATGGACGCGTATAGTGTGCTCTAAAAAATCGGCAGGATAACAACTCTTAATTTAAATCACATGCGCATGGATGTTTGGCCATTATATATTTAAATAATTCAATTAAATCAAGATGGGCCCACTGGGGCATGAAAGCCATTAATGAAAACCATTTAATTTGATTGATTTTGTTCAATATATGATAGCCCAAATAGCAAGCACAATATTATGGTACATATCACCTATTGAAAGTTTCTATTGCCATTACATGAGCTTCGGTCAAAAGGTGGTGTTACTTTAGGGCTACCCAAGCATGATCCCTACCGACGGGTCTAGCTCATCACGAACGTAACGACCGATCGGATCATCATTTGGTATACCATTAATGGCACGAGACTTGGGCTGGTGATTATCCCTAACACTTCCCCAAATTGAGTGAAAATGAGGTCGTGCTTCAGGAACACACCGGGGCTAATAGAGGGACCAAACTAGCATAGTTCTAAGGCTCTAATGTGATGCAATGCAAATTTGAGAGAAAGCAAATTTATGAATTAAATTTTAATCATAAATGTTAAACGATGTATTTTTAAATTGAAATCTCGAACCATATCGTCCCCAGTGAAATCGCCACTGTGACGCGCGCCGGATCCCCGCGGCCGCCCGTTCGACCGCCCGCACGTGGGCTGGTCGGGGCATTTGTGGATCCGCTAACAGCTTGCAATAAATCGCAAGTGCGTCTATGTTGGGCAACAGAGAGGTTTCATGGAGTCGCCACCCAATAGAACATTGGGAAAGTTTCTCTCGCCTCGGAGAGCCTAAGACTGCGCTTAGTATCCATTTTGGGGCAGCCAAAGGGGTCTTGGAGGGTTAACCTCTCGCCCTAAGGAGCCTAGGATTAACACTAAAGTCTCGTGACACAAGAGGTGTCTTGGAGGGTAAACCTCTCGCCTCTTTAAGCCCAAAGACCAGACCTGGGTCCGGGATTTCTCATCTATTTCTATCTCGAATATTTTATGATTAAATTTTAATTAACATTGATTCGCTCTCTCTCCACACGATGCAATTGAATTGAAGGCACAATCATCCATTTAAGAGCGTAAAATAAAATAGCATTAAAGCATAAAAAGACATGAATTAAATTTGCAATAATACTAAGGGCAGAATATAACCCTCATTTGTAAAAGTACAAGACATACATAAAAATGGGATATTCATTTACTTTGAGGACTTTGGTCCTCACATGCATTCATTGTGAAAAACGATTTTTATGTGATGGTTTTATTGGATAAAAATAGGACATTGGTCCTGTTTTATTAACCAATATTTTATTTGGTAGAAAACATTTGTGTGGTGGTTCTTTTTAAGAGCGGTCAAAAATTATTTTATTATTACAGACCACAAATACATAAAACAAAATAATAATTACATATTTCTAAATAAATAAATAAATGAATACATAAATAAATAACTAAATTCTAATAATAATCAATGATGATAATAATAATAATAATAATACATAAAATTAAATAATAATCACAAATCAATAAAATTAAATAACCATAGAACTCAATAATAATAATAATAATAATAATATTAATAAACAGAAATTAAATAAATATATAATATTAATAATAATAATAATAAATAATATTAATAATATAAAAAACAGAAAATAAATAAATGTATATATATATATATATATATATATATATAATAATAATATAAATTAAGGGAAAAGGAGGTTCACCGTCGCCGGAGCAAGGGGTTACCGTCACCTCCACCACCAGATCGGAGGCCAGGTCACCGGAGGAGGAGCGGGAGGCTTCACGCGCCGGAAAGTCGCCCACCGTCGCCGGAAAACGTGAAGAAATGCCCTGGACTTTTCTCCCTCACGCGCCGGCTGCCGGTCACCGGAGGAGGAACGGCTAGTGCAAGGGGCTTCGTCCGGAGGTGGCGCTTCCGATGGTGGGGCGCGTTCCACCGCAGGCGGCGGCGTTTGGTCGGCGGAGACAACGGTAATTTCTCTCTCCTCTCTCCTCTTTTCTTCTCTCCGATCCGGCGCGCGTCACAATGCCATCCATCAAGATTCAGCTCGCTTTTCTAGTCAGGTCCGCCAGACCGAAATTATTCCATGGCCTCTTAGAAACTAATTAAGCTAGCCACACTGAATCATACTTCAGGTATAAGTTAAGGGTTCTAAGGGTCGAAATATGGTAGGGTCTCACAATAGGAAAAGTTGAGATCAATAATATTGACTTCCCATCCCTTGGTCACATAAGCACACATGGTATAAAACATGTGTTATGGTGTTCATTCATTCCCTTAAAGGAGCGCATGTCTTACATTTAAAATGTATATATAACACCATACAGAAGCGTAAGGTTGCGATGCACCGAAGCATCCAACTTTAGTCCACTTACTTAAGGACTACTTCTGGCCTTTTTAGACAGAACATGGTAGTTACATATAACTTACCATCGGACTTCATACTATAATCCTTATTTGGATCTCAATCCAAAGCATACAACTTTATGTATGTCTTTATCTCACACCTTAACAAGATAAATCTTGTAATTTCTACAAGATGGCACTTTTATTTTGAACAGGCTCTCGAGCATTCTCATATGTTCAAAAATTGCCTCATCTTAGTCTTTGCCAACTATTTAACAAAATTAAGGTAAACACCCTTGTGAGTGGGCTACTTCTCTGTCTGACATGCTCAATCTCAAATAAATAACAGTAAATGTTTACAAATAAACATTCACACTTATGTATTGCCAACAATGAACTTTCGTTATTATTCGCAAATAATAATGTTAAGGGATTATATTAAAGTATAACAGTACCAATTAAATTCTACGCAAACCTCAAGATCTAATGTGTTCCTCAAAACACATCCCTTATTACAGGTTTACTCAACGGATCTGCATGCGTAGAAACGTACTGTAAGTTCACTTCTCTTCGTGCAACAATATTTCTCGTATATTGATACTTAAATGTCGATATGCTTAGCTTTACTATAAGCTATCAACGACTGACTGTCACTAATACCTCCGAGGCAGTTACTCTTAAATGGCTTACAAACCATTTAAGCCAAACTGTCTCTTATACCGTAGCTAAGGAAGCAACAAATTTAGCTTTCATTGTTGATAGAGCTATAAAGGTTTATTTCTTGTTAATCCACAAGATGGCACTCTTGCCAAACAAGAATATAAAACCTTGAATGAATTTTCTTTCATCCATATCTCCTGCCTAATCAACATTTCTGTATTCTCTCAATTGCAAATCCTTGCCTCAGAAAATAGAGAGAATAATCAGCTGTACTTTTGAGGTAGTTAAGTATCCTTTCAACTGCTTTCCAATATGCTTCGCCTAGGTTAAATTGATATCTGCTTACTATGCCCACTGCATAGCATATATCATATCTTGTATGCAATATTGCATATATAAGATTACCCACAGCACTGACATATGGAACGTTCCTCATACATTCCATCTTTTTCGACATCTTAGGACATATCTTTCTGATAAGAAACCGATTCTTAGCAATGGGGTATCAATGGGCTTGCAATTTCGCATATTAAATTGCTCAAGGTCTTTGTTGATATATTTCTCTCAAGAAACAGACAACAATCTTCTTGAATAATCTCTTGAAAACTTAACTTCAAGAATGTAATATGCTTGACCCATATCTTTTATCTCAAAGTTGGACAATAACCAATCTTTGAGTATATTTACGTATTTTTTGTCATTTTTAGCTATTAGTATATCGTCTACATACAATGTTAAAATGATAAAATTACTTTTAGAGCTTTTGTTATAAACGTAATGGTCTTCATCAATCATATTGAACACATTCGACATGATTGTATGATGAAGTTTCAAGAACCATTGTGTTGAAGACTGTTTAAGGCCATAGATTGATCTCTTCAATCTGCAAACCTTATGTTCGCTGCCTATTTCAATGAAACCTATAGGTTAATCCATGTAGATTTCTTCATACAATTCTCCATTGAGAAAAGTAGTCTTTACATCCATCTGATGTAGCTCTAGGTTCAAACTCGCCACTATGGCCAGAATTAACCGTATGTACGTAAATCTTACAACAGATGCGAAAGTCTCCTCATAGTCAATCCCTTCCTGTTGTGTAAACCCCTTAGCAACTAGCAAAACTTTATATCTTTCGATACCTCTTTCAGTCTTTCGCTTTACTTTGAGAATCCATTTATTCCCAATTGGTGTCCTTTCAGTAAATCAATCAGTTCTCAAACATGATTTGATTTCATGGATGCCATTTATTCTTCCATTGCTTTAATCCACTTTCCTTAGATGGGCATGGAAGAGCCTCTCGAATATTTTTAGGCTTTTCCTCATCTTGTGGGGCAACTAAAAGGAATGATCCCATTGGAACCATGTTCCCTTACTCCCACTGGATTAGGAATACCATATTCTTTCCTCCCACTAGAGTCAAGAATACTCCCACTCGAATTAGGGTCTCGAACATCCGGATCGTTTGGAGGATAAAGGCCTTGAATTTTCCTCTAAATCCCTCCCACTCGGATGGAGTGATCCTGATATTCTCTTTCTGAGATTAATATAAAGTGAAATCTTAATTCATCTTGCCCAACTTTGAAAATTTATTTTCTAAGAATATGATGACTCGTGATCCGAATTCTGTCACAGTGCCATTTTTTTGCTCACCCATGAAAATGTATCCTTTTGATACTTCAGAATGTCTCACATAGATACTCTTTTTACCTCTTGGTCTCAAATTTACCAAATTGAGGTATCATGGACGTAAGCAGTACAACCCTAAGATCATAAATGGCTTAGGTCAGCTTGTCGACCAGTACACAACTCATAAGTTATAGATGTGACAGAGATAGAAGGCACTTGGTTTAAGAACATATGTGGCAGTCATTAAATTATCTCCTCGATAGGAGATTGGCAAATATGCCTCTGCCATTATAGATCTAACCATATCTAGGAGAGTCCTATTTTTCCTTTTCGCAACACCATTTTGTTGTGAATTTTTAGAATGAACAACTGATGTTCAATCCCTTTTTCATCACATAAAGCTTTAAATTCATATGAAAGATTTTCCTGACCTCGATCAGTTCTCATAGCTTTAATCCTTATGTCTAATTGATTCTCAACTAAGTTCATAAAAGTTTTGAAGTAACACAATACTTCTGGCTAGTGAGCAATCAAATTGAAATGACCATACCTAGTACAGTCATCTATAAAAGGTGATGAAATAGTAGGCCCCATGCCTTGCCCTCACATTCATTTGACCACATTCATCAAAATGAACTAACTGCAATAGAAATTTGGCTCTAGTTCCTTTATCGAATGATTTTCTAATTATTTTTCTCAAATAGTCATGGTATACATCCATAACAATAAAATCATTCAGCATTTAACCAGAACCATCATAATCATCATTTAAGTATAAGCATATACCGTTATCCTCAAAACATAAATTGAAAATAAATTTTAATAAAGTAAGAATAGAAACAGAACTCTTAACAAAGGTATTTGATCTCTTATTACATGATCCTTTGCTCTTGAATCTATCACTCACAAAGAATGAAATTCTGAGCTGGATACACGAATTTCACTCATTCTTGAGTCAAAATATTGTATCTGTTTGGGCACAGTGCAGCCTCTTGCATAGTGACCTTTCCGTTGGCAATTAAAGCATTTCACTCTCAAAATGTTTACCGTCCTTTTACATTTAGACCTCTTAAAATTCTGTTCTTTCTTTGCTTTTTAGGGCTATTGAGCCTTTTTCTTTATCCTTACTTTTAAAGCTTCTTATCTTATTCCAGTTAGAACTCATTTCACCAGAATTATACTGTGCCATATGCACAATGACATTGACCTTAATTAGTGTCAAATAGTCCTATTCAAGCTTCAAATGACAAGCGATATCCTCAAATGTCTCAATGCTTATCCGTTTGAGTTAGTTGCATCTTTATGTGCTCCTAACTTTTGGATAAGGAACGAATAACAGCTAGAACCTGTTGCTCATCAGTCAACTTATGACCAATCTCACTAAGCTTACTAATAATTTTCATCTCTCATAGATGTTTTTGCATCGAATAATCAGACTTTTTCTGATAAGTATCAAATTTGATCACTAATGATAAAAAAACTTAGTTAGAGACATGACTCTAAACTTTTCTTGCAAAGCGATTCACGGATCCATTGCATTTTGATACTTACTGAACTACTTAGTGATATCATCTATTGCACTTAGAAAGATGACACGAGCAGTGAAATTCTTCTTTTTTTATGCCACATAGGCATTATGGTCTCGCCTATATTGTGATGTAGTGCCATTCTTAGGTTCAGCCATAACTGAACTTAAGGGTCTAAGAGCCTCTTGCTCTTCAAGCACACACTGGATTTTCATACTCCAGATTTCACAATCGTCACTATTCATCTTAATATCTTTATTAAGTTTTTGCAACAATTGAATTGGAAGCAATATTCATTAAGATCCTCTGATCTCAAATGGAACAAAAAATCACAATTTTAAAGGAGATAAGGCAATACATGCTATTTACTATGCAATTGAAATAATAACCTAGTAAAATTTTCTATCAGGTTTCAATTCGAAAAGGCTACTAAAAGTAACCGATTACCCTCTAATTCCTAATGTCCAACCTTACAAGTCAAAATTTCATGCATAGTAAATCTGAATTATTGGATTATTAAGTTCTCAAACTTAAGAAGGGGATAATATTAGTTTAAATTTATTAAGCCTCCACTTAATAAACATGCAATCATTTTACTCATAAAATAATGCAAGGCAATTAACAGTTAAATAAACATATTTATTATAAAGTTAAATGCTATCATTATAAATAAACTCATTCATTCAACCAATATAAAAAATCCAATAATCCAAAATATGACACTCATGTCAAAAAATAATAAGAAACATAAATCACATTTAATAAAATTAAACGCTAACTAAAATTGACACTCATATCAACTAATATAAAAATCTAGATTTTCACAAAATCTTTCTTGACACTGGAACTGATTCTTTGACCATCTTCATTAATTTATCAGGTAACTTATAAGTTCGTTAATAAAGCCATAGACAATGGACATTACGTCCACTTCTCAATTTCATCACAGATGTCGTATTGCTCCTCAACACTCCTCTTTTGGCAACTCTAGCCAAAAAATGGATGATAGATTTTCTATAAATTCTATCTCCAATATACCAGGTAGTTTCCAATAATTCCCTGAGTTTTGGATGATACACAAAGGAGTCAGTCAACGCTTTGATCAGAACTCTATCATCCTTTCCCATACTTAAACCACCTAACCAAATGCACTCCTGCATTTCTTCATGCATAAACATTATGTGATGCACTATTGCATCAATATTATCAGCTCAAATCTTCCTTCGCATTCTTATATTGCTTACTAAATGCACTTTTGCATTTCTTAAAGCAATCTCTAACGGAGTGCGAGGAACAATTGAAGTCCTTATCATCACCATTTCTATAACACATCATAGAAATAAAAAAGTAGTTAATACACTCATGTATAAACATATATGATTGAAACTCATTTCAACCAACAATAAGGACAGATTCACAAAAATTTTCAAAAATATTTTTCAAAATAAAAAAAAAACACAGAAAACACATTTTACATAATTTTTTATAATATTTTTAATAATTTAAAAATAAAAATTTATTTTCTGGTTATCAAAAAATTCTGGAAAAATGACCAAAAAATTAGAAAAATTTTGAAAAATGGTTTCGCAAAAAAACCAGAGCTGATTTGGTGGTGGGAGGAGACTGCACGCGCTCACAGGCGCCACCAGGGGGAGGAGTGACGCGCTCACGAGCCTCCACGCGCGCACCCCTTCGTCCCCGCCACGTGGCACAACCCTACCGTGCCACGTGTCACATTATGGTTGGTCCACCTGTCTGCCACATGGCAGAGGTGGACACGTCAGCACCCACGCGGTATGACACACGTCAGCCACGTGGCATCGGTCCATTGGGCCACATGGCGGTGTTGACACGTCACTCGCTGACATGGCACGACACGTGGCACGATCCCATTCGTCCACGTGTCACCCCGTAGTGGTCCACGTGGCACCGATGCGTGACCTGTGGACCCTTACTGCCATGTGGCATGATCTAACTTAGCCACGTGGCCGAATCCCATTGGGCCACGTGTCCACAGCTATGGACCCGTGTTGCGCGCATGTGGGCCACCGCCCACGCGCACGCGCCCTTCGTCTGGTGGCGCGTGCAATCCACGCCGCCTTCCCGACAGATTTTGGACTCCGGGTTTTTTCCGATGGGGGTTTTTGGGGTCTATGATTTCAATGATATGGTCAAAAATTACAAATCTCAATTTTAAGTCTAGCGTTTTGAATATCCATATTTATCCCCTCAATTTACGGTACACATACACGTATTTTTAGACCCGAAAAATATATACAAATATATATTTTAACACAAAATAAATATAGATCGGGTTTAAGCATTCTAGATCTACCAATTTTACACATAAAATTTTAGATCCAATTTTTAGCCATATGCCAGGATGCCAAAATTATTGGCTCTGATACCAATTAAGGATTTATATACCAACATGCCACATGCATATATGGAGGTAACATAAACGGGTTATATGCTACCTACCTCTTGTAGCGCAGATACTTTGAAGAAAGTGATTACAAGGATCCCTTCTGGCGTCACCGGTCTGGCTGATATCCACAAGCAGGATGACAACAGCTCGTTCACAGTCTAAAAGCCACTTGGAGTGCAAAAACCGGCGAGAGGTGAAACCGACAGAGTTTCGGTATCTACAAGTTTCTCTCCTTTCTTCCTCAAAGGAATATCCTCCTATTTATAGGCATACATCTCCCAAAGGAAATGAATGCCCCAAAAATAGGAGCACTAACTCCCATTAGGGGAGTTACGCCATTTAATTACATAATTAAAAGGGGAAGATGTAGGGTTAGGGAATATCAAGGGGCATAATCCCTTGATATTCCCCTAATATGGAATTCTTCCATATTAGTAGGATTCCCGGTCCTATACATATACATTCCGGGTCAACCCAAGAAGTCATGGTCGTATTCCGACTCCAACATTTATTATTATTATTATTATTATTATTATTATTATTATTATTATTATTATTATTATTATTATTATTATTATTATTATTATTATTATTATTATTATTATTATTATTATTATTATTATCATCATTACTACTTTTGTGCTGCTCTCATCATCATTGTGTTGTTGTTGTTGTTGTTATTATTATTATTATTATTATTATTATTATTTTGTCATTGTTTTCAATATTATCCTTGTTTTTGGCATGGCTGATTTTTCATTACCTTTGCATGTCAGTTATTCGTATATTAAATTTACCTGTACTAATTTCTTTAAAAGATATTTATATTTGCAAATGGAATTAAATTAATTAATTAAAGTTAAATATTTAAAAATGATTTAATTTTAAGTAAATTATAAAAAAAAAAAGAAAAAAAGAAAAGTTATGATTTTAAAAGAAAAAAAAAAGAAAGGATTTATTTTTTAAAAAACAGATAAAGATTGATTTAAAAAACAAAAAAGATAATTTGGATTATCTTTTGCATGGCCATGTGTGGCCACAACTCAATTTATGAGTTGTGGCCTCACATTCATGAGCTGCAGCCTCACATGAGGCCATAGCTCAATTCCTCACTTGAGGCCATAGCACATTAGGTCACAACTGTTGTGTCTTTCCTCGATTTTTGCAGTTTTAGGACTGCAAAAATTAGATTTTTTTCATGCTTTTGAAGGGTGTTGAAAAAATAAAATTAGGAAAGTTAATTAGGTTTTTTCCACTTTGGAAATACAATGAAATTAAAAGGGATGGTCTTCTTTTCTTCAGGGGAGGCTGTTGGTTCAAAATAAAAAAAATGGTTTTCTTTTCTCAAGCAAAAAGGTAGCCGAAAATTTTTTGGGAAAAAATTTAAAAAAAAAAATTTTCAAGATTTATTTTTCTTTTCTTCTTTTCTCTCTGAAATTTTTCACTCTTGGTTTAGTTTGAGCAAGAAGAATTAATTCCCTTTGCTTGATCTTTACATCAAAATTATTTTCTCAAGTTTTTTATTTGTTTAAAACTTAGATTTTATCAAACATTTTGTGTGTTCATCACCGCAAAAATCGACAAGGGGACGGATAAAGACACCGTTTTTTTCGATCTATAAACTCTGAGGGTAAACTTTTTTATACCCGTTCTCATTTATTTTTGTTTATCATTTATCATTGTTAATATTGCTATTTTCTTGCTATTATTACCATGTCTATCATTTATTTCTAACATTTTTATTCTGATTATTGTTGCTGTTGACATATTATTTGTTGTTTTAATTTGATTTATTTGTGGTTCCCGTTGCCTTTATTATTATTATTATTATTATTATTATTATTATTATTATTATTCTGCCATCTCCATTATTGTTATCCCTGTTTGTGTTGGTTGTTAATGTTTGTATGATTATTATTATTATTATTATTATTATTATTATTATTATTATTATTATTATTATTATTATTATTATTATTATTATTATTATTATCATTACTACTTGTGTGCTTCTCTCATCATCATTGTGTTGTTGTTGTTGTTGTTGTTGTTATTATTATTATTATTATTATTATTATTATTATTATTATTATTATTATTTTGTCATTATTTTTATCATTATCCTTATTTTTGGCATGGCTGATTTTTCATTCCCTTTGCATGTAAGTTGTTCGTATATTAAATTTACCTATACTAATTTCTTAAAAATATATTTATATTTGCAAATGGGATTAAATTAATTAATTAAAGATAAATATTTAAAAAAGATTTAATTTTAAGAAAAATAAAAAAAAAAAGAAAAAAGAAAAGATTTGATTATAAAAGAAAAAAAAAAGAAAGGATTTGTTTTTTAAAAAACAGATAAAGATTGATTTAAAATAAAATAGATAATTTGGATTATCTTTTGCGTGGCCATGTGAGGCCACAACTCAATTTCTGAGTTGTGTCCTCACATTCATGAGCTGCGGCGTCATTTCATGAGCAGCGGCCTCATGTACTGCAGCTCAATTGCCTCACTTGAGGCCGCAGCTCATTAGGTCGCAGCTGTTGTTTCTTTACTCGATTTTTGCAATCTTAGGACTGGAAAAATTAGGTTTTTTTTCGCTCTTTTTGAGGGTTTTGAAAAAATAAAATTAGGAAAGTTAATTAGGTTTCATCCATTTTGGAAATACAATGAAATTAAAAGGGATGGTCTTCTTTTTTCCAGGGGAGGCTATTGGTTCAAAATCAAAAAACGGTTTTCTTCTCTCAAGCAAAAAGGCAGCCGAAAATTTTTTGGGAAAAAATTTAAAAAAAAAACGTCTTCAAGATTTATTTTTCTTTTCTTCTTTTCACTCTAAAATTTTTCACTCTTGGTTTAGTTTGAGCAAGGAGAATTAATTTCCTCTGCTTGATCTTTATATCAAAATTATTTTGTCAAGTTTGTTATTTGTTAAAACTTAGATTTTATCAAACTTTTTGTATGTTATCACCGCGAAAATCGACAAGCGGACGGATCAAGACACCGATTTTTTCGATCTATATACTCTTAGAGTAAATGTTTTTAGACCGGTTCTTATTTATTTTTGTTTATCATTTATTGCTGTTAATATTTTTATTTTCTTACTATTATAACCATGTCTATCATTTATTTCTAGCATTTTTAATGTGATTATTGTTGCTGTTGACATATTATTTGTTGTTTTAATTTGATTTATTTGTAGTTCCCATTGCCTTTATTATTATTATTATTATTATTATTATTATTATTATTATTATGCCATCTCCATTGTTGTTATCACCGTTTGTGTTGGTTGTTAATGTTTGTATGCTAATTATTATTATTATTATTATTATTATTATTATTATTATTATTATTGATGTTCACTGTTGAATTTTTTCCTTCTTTTTTTGTTATGGTCATTTGGTTATTATAATTATTATTATTATTATTATTATTATTATTATTATTATTATTATTATTATTACTACTACTACTACTACTAATACTACTACTACAACTACAACAACAACAACTACTACTACTACTACTACTACTACTACTACTACTACTACTACTACTATTGTGCTACTCTCATTATCATTGTGTTGTTGTTGTTATTGTTGTTGTTATTATTATTATTATTATTATTTTGTCATTATTTTTATTATTATCCTTATTTTTGGCATGGCTTATTTTTCGTTCCCTTTGCATGTAAGTTGTTCGTATATTAAATTAACATGTCCTAATTTCTTAAAAAGATATTTATATTTGCAAATGGAATTAAATTAATTAATTAAAGATAAATATTTAAAAATGATTTAATTTTGAGAAAAAGAAAAAAAAGAAATATTTGATTTTAAAAGAAAAAGAAAAAAAAAGAAGAAAGGATATATTTAAAAAAAAGAAGATAAAGATTGATTTAAAAAAAAAAGAAGATAATTTGGATTATCTTTAGCATGCCCATGTGAGGCCGCAACTCAATTTATGAGTTGTGGCCTCACATTCATAAGCTGCGGCCTCACATGCCGCAGCTCATGAATTGAGCTGCGGCCTCATGTACCGCAGCTCAATGAATTGAGCTGCGGCCTTACTTGAGGCCGTAGTTCATTAGACCGCAGCTGTTGTGTCTTTACTCGATTTTTGCAATTTTATGACTGCAAAAATCAGATTTTTTTTTCACTCTTTTGGAGGGTTTTGAAAAAATACAATTAGGAAAGTTAATTAGGATTTTTCCATTTTGGAAATACAATGAAATTAAAAGGGATGGTCATCTTTTTTCCTGGGGAAGTTGTTCGTTCAAAATCAAAAAATGGTTTTCTTCTCTCAAGCAAAAAGGCAGCCGAAAATTTTTAGTGAAAAAATTTCAAAAAAAAAAGTTTTCAAGATTTATTTTTCTTTTCTTCTTTTCACTCTAAAATTTTTCACTTTTGGTTTAGTTTGAGTAAGGAGAATTAATTTCATTTGCTTGATCTTTATATAGAATTTATTTCCTTAAGTTTTTTATTTGTTTAAAACTTCGATTTTATCAAACTTTTTGTGTGTTTATCACCGCAAAAATCGACAAGGGGACAGATCAAGACACCATTTTTTTCGATCTATAAACTCTGAGGGTAAACTTTTTTTGACCCGTTCTCATTTATTTTTGTTTATCATTTATTGTTGTTAATATTGTTATTTTCTTGCTATTATTACCATGTCTATCATTTATTTCTAGCATTTTTAATGTGATTATTGTTGCTATTGACATATTATTTATTGTTTTAATTTGATTTATTTGTGGTTCCCGTTGCCTTTATTATTATTATTATTATTATTATTATTATTATTATTATTATTATTATTATTAATGGCTATATATATATAACATACCCTTCCTGTAATTCAAACAATTTACAGTCACACACAGGGGCACAAAAATACAATAATTTATAAACCAAGTGATTCTTTTTTCATTTTTAAGCCAATTATGTAATTCTAAATTATTTCACTTACTTTCTAAACTCAATTTCTCCAAAAATTAATTTTATAATTCTTAAAATATATAAATTAGTCTCCCTGCAAAATTTCAGCTCAAACAGAGTCCGTTTCTCGATCTGGTATATTTAAATCAGTCCGTTTTCGATAATTTTCAGTGTTACCAAAAAATTAATTTTTTGCCGTCAAAAAATTCTAAATATTAATCTAAGTTTATATATACCATTAAAATAATTTTTAGAGGTTATTTGCTATTTTTAGAGGTATAGTCAAATTTTGGTTAAACCGGTTACCCTTTAAAACGAGCCAGGCTTTTTTTTATTTTTGACTTTTGGAAATCTATTTGACCTCATTTTTTTTCCAAATTTTACCTTCGGACTCCTTATGACTAGTATTTTCCGATAGTCAAATAAAATATTTTTTACTCTCGGGTGTAATTTTTGTTCCCAGTGCACTATTTACCATCAAAAAATACTATTCACGACTAACCCGATAATTCGGCTATTACAAATCTAACAAACAAAATATGCATACACATTACACAATAATAATACAGCGGGACAGTATAATAAAAAAATCTTTTTCATTAAGACAAAAATTTTTAATATTCAAGAAATAATGAAAAAAAAAAACAAACACCCATTGGGTCAAGGGAGAATGACCCAATGGGTTGTATTTTATGTGGGTAGATTTTGGGTGGGTTTAAATGGGTAATTTTTTTAGTTGGGTTGGGTTTGGGTCAATTTTTATTGGGTGGGTTTGGGTGAGTTGTTGGGTTTGGGTTAATTTTGACATGTATAATTATTATTATTATTATTATGCCATTTCCATTATTGTTATCACCATTTGTGTTGGTCGTTAATGTTTGTATGCTCATTATTATTATTATTATTATTATTATTATTATTATTATATTAATGTTGATGTTAACCGTTGAATTTTTTCCTTCTTTTTTGTTATGGTCATTTGGTTGCTATTATTATTATTATTATTATTATTATTATTATTACTACTATTGTGCTACTCTCATCATCATTGTGTTGCTATTGTTGTTGTTGTTATTATTATTATTATTATTCTTCTTCTTCTTCTTCTTCTTCTTCTTTTGTCATTATTTTTATTATTATCCTTATTTTTGGCATGACTTATTTTTCATTCTCTTTGCATGTAAGTTGTTCGTATATTAAATTAACATGTCCTAATTTCTTAAAAAGATATTTATATTTGTAAGTGGAATTAAATTAATTAATTAAAGATAAATATTTAAAAAAGATTTAATTTTAAGAAAAAAAGAAAAAAAGAAAAGATTTGATTTTAAAAGGAAAAGAAAAAAAAAAAAAAGAAGAAAGTTTTTTTTTTTTTTAAAAAGATAAAGATTGATTTAAAAAAAAAAAGAAAATTTGGATTATCTTTTGCGTGGCCATGTGAGGCCAAACTCAATTTATGAGTTATGGACTCACATTCATGAGCTGCGGCCTCACATGCCGCAGCTCATGAATTGAGCTGCGGCCTCATGTGCCGTAGCTCAATGAATTGAGTTGCTGCCTCACTTGAGGCTGCAACTCATTAGGCCGTAGCTGTTGTGTTTTTACTCGATTTTCGCAATGTTAGGACTGCAAAAATCAGATTTTTCCCCTCTTTTGGGGGGTTTTGAAAAAATAAAATTAGGAAAGTTAATTACATTTTTTAATTTTGGAAATACAATGAAATTAAAAGGGATGGTTTTCTTTTTGCCAGGGGAGGCTGTTGGTTCAAAATTAAAAAATAATTTTCTTCTCTCAAGCAAAAAGGCAGCAGAAAATTTTTTGGTAAAAAATTTTTTAAAAAAAAAGTTTTCAAGATTTATTTTTCTTTTCGTCTTTTCACTCTAAAATTTTTCACTCCCGGTTTAGTTTGAGCAAGGAGAATGAATTTCCTTTGCTTGATCTTTACATCGAAATTATTTTCTCAAGTTTTTTATTTGTTTAAAACTTAGATTTTATCAAACTTTTTGTGTGTTTATCACCGCGAAAATCGACAACGGGACAGATAAAGACACCATTTTTTTTCGATCTATAAATTCTAAGAGTAAACCTTTTTAGACCTGTTCTCATTTATTTTTGTTAATATTGTTATTTTCTTGCTATTATTACCATTTCTATCATTTATTTCTAGCATTTTTAATGTGATTATTGTTGCTGGACATATTATTTGTTTATTTAATTTGATTTATTTGTGGTTCCCGTTGCCTTTATTATTATTATTATTATTATTATTATTATTATTATTATTATTATTATTATTATTATTATTATGCCATCCCCATTGTTGTTATCACCATTTGTGTTGGTTGTTAATTTTTATATGCTCATTATTATTATTATTGTTATTATTATTATTATTATTATTATTATTATTATATTGATGTTCACTGTTGAATTTTTTCCTTCTTTTTGTTATGGTCATTTGGTTGCTATTATTATTATTATTATTGTGCTACTCTCATCATCATTGTGTTTTTTTTGTTGTTATTATTATTATTATTATTATTATTTTGCCATTTTTATATTATTATCCTTATTTTTCACATGGCTTATTTTTCATTCCCTTTGCATGTAAATTGTTCTTATATTAAATTAACGTGTCCTAATTTCTTAAAACGATATTTATATTTGTTCATGGAATTAAATTAATTAATTAAAGATAAATATTTAAAAATTATTTAAATTTAAGAAAAAGAAAAAAAAAGAAAAAAAGAAAAGATTTGATTTTAAAAGAAAAGGAAAAAAAAAAAAGAAGAAAGGATTTGTTTTTTTTTTTAAAAAATGATTAATTTAAAAAAGATAATCTAGATTATCTTTTGTGCGGCCATGTGAGGCCACAACTCAATTTATGAGTTGTGGCCTCACATTCATGAGCTGCGGCCTGATATGCCGCAGCTCAAGGAATTGAGCTGCTGCCTCACTTGAGACCGCAGCTCACACTATAAAAAAAAGGGAATTAGCGACGAAAATTTTCGTCGCTAATCCCTTAAATTTAGTCGCTAATCAATTTTAGCGATGAAACGACTAACCGTCGCTATTACGACCGTTGCAAGCATATTTGCGACTAAAACATATTTTAGTCGCTAAAAATAGCGACGAAAAAAATCGTCGCTATTTACAAAAATTTCGTCGCTAATTAACCTCCGAAATTAGGCAGATTAAATATTAAAAATTTATTAGCGACAGGTAATCCGTTGCTATTCCGTCGATAAAAATATTAATTTTTTTATTTTTTAATTTATTATTATTATTATTATTATTAGTTATAATCCAATTTATTTTTTTTTTATCAAATCCATTGACAGTTTCTAATGTCAATATAAATTATAAAAAAACTAAGACAAAAAAACTTTATAATCTATTCATTATGCTAGATAATAAAATAAAGAAATAACTGTACATATCATAACTTGAATTCAAATCCTGTACAATCATAACTTGAGACAACTATACATATCATAACTTGAATTTAAAATAAACAAACAACTGTACATATCTCTTTCACTCCATCCAAATCCTTTGAATTCAAGATCCTTAAGGGAATACTGCAAGCACTTGATCTCTATCTTCTCTTTCGAGGCCTTGGGAGCTACTGTGTGACTGCAAACCTAGGCAAAACAAATATTTCTATTAGCTTCCTATTTCTAAAAGCACCACATGTATATAGTAATACAGATATTCTATATGGGATATTAACCTTATTGATGAGTATGCAAACTTTCAATTTTGGCAAGGTTGCAAGTATATCAGGAAAAATCGACAATTCATTTCCACAACATTTCAGCTCCATATTGGTCACATAATAAAATCGAAACCATTGATGATAAGAACTGTCAACCAAAGCCCAAAGACTAAAATATATTTAGCTCTAATTCAATGGCCAATAATAACTAAATTTAAACATGATAGATATGGCTATTAATAACTTACTTTCAATATTATAATATATATTTGATAGCATCAATGCAATTTTTAATATTATAATATATATTAATCAATGCAATTATGGTTTTTGAAGAATAACAAAATATGAGAAAATACAAGGAACTTACTCCTTTGCACAATTTCATTAACTTAACCAAATCTATCTTGAATTTCTGCCACCAAATGTAATTTTTAAGCTTCACGTTTTCTCTTTTACATTGTTTTAGCCTTGCAAGATGTTGCATCCAAAATTCTGATATCTGAAATTTTGTTTCTTTAGCAAGTTAAGCAAATTTCTATAGCAGTGAAGTTCTTTTATATCATAACAAATATATATATATATATATATATATATATATATATATATATATATATATATATATAACACAATAGAGTCCTTGAATTTTAACTTTCCTAAGCTTCAAGATTCACAAACTCAACTTTCCTAAGTTTCAAGATTCACAAACTCTTATGCAATTCATTCTACATATTGCATCAATACACAGAATCACTCCATTAATGAAATAGCTGAGTTTTAATAGCAGGAGAGGTTTTTCCCATCAATTGTGCTAAAATACCAAGAACCACTGATAGCTTAGAAATAGCAGAAAAGGTTTTCCCCATCAACTGTGCATAAAACCAGAGTTTTGATCGCAATCAATTATGTTGTAATGGCAAGTACAATTATCTTTTAGCTTTTTATACTACGCCCTCAGACTCCATCATAAATAGAAGATGCTTTAAAAGTTAATAAAATGGAGTGAATAGAACAAAAGGAAGATTAATTGCAATTTGGGGAGAAACAGAATGAAGATTTCTCAGTACTAGTTAATTAATTTTACCTTGGCTTTTGCAGTTTGCGACCAACAAGATCAATAAATTTAAGTTTAGGAGCATGAACAAAAACCTTGCATCGATCCATGTTTATCATTGAATTTTTTAGCAAAAAGCTTTTCAATGATGAGGTTTTAGGTTGTAAAATCTGGTAATTCCAAGGAAATATCTTAGGTTATTATAATCTAAAACCTAATTTATAACCAAGAAGTTGAACAAATCCTTGGTGTGCATGCATTGAACTGGAATTGGGGAAAAAAAAGAGGCTACTCTAAAAACCAATTACAGAAACAACTCCCAGCCTAATTCAATCTGCGGCAGCATCTACCCAGCAAGGAAACAAATAACAATACACATAGCAACAGAAACCCAGCAAAAAAATAATTACAATACCCATTACAAATAAAACACCAAACCCAGCAAGAAAAAGCAATCACCCTAAAAAACATACCCCTGTCAACTGAGAAGGACAACTCAAACACACACAAATCTCAAAATTACGCAATAAAAGAAAAAAAAACAAATCATAGAAAGGACCTAGATAGCGAAATCGATTTCTTCAAAGATGCGTTAGTGGAGTTGTACCGTTGGCTAGAGGTGCGCTCAATCTACGCGGCTGCTGCTGGGTCGGGGTTGACGGAGGCGTGACGTGACAGGCTAGGGTGGTAGCAGCTGGACACAATGAGGCGACGAGGGAGAGAAGAGAAAAGGAGGCACAAGCTTCAGCTTCGATCAATAGCAAGAGCGAGAGAGGACGGCGGGGAGGTAGCTTGGATGGAGAGAGAGATGCCGGCGGCCAGGCAATGGAGATACAGGCAGTGGCGCAAGCTAGGGCGACAGAGAGTGTAAGAGATAGAGAGAGATCAAGATGGGGAAAATATTAGCTGATTTAGGGCTTTTAATTGATATAGAGTTTAGGAATGGTTTTAATAGTTAAGAAATTTGATACTTTTTTAGCGACGGAAAAATCCGTCGCTATTTAGTCGGTAAAATTGCAAATAAAATTGAAATTATGTATTTTCACAATAAATTTAAAAAATCGTCGCTAATTAGCGACTAAAAAATTCAGTCGCTAAATTCAGTCGCAAAAAAGGGCGCCATCTATTACCGCCAAAAAATTAGCGACTGTTTTTTATTTTCGTCGCTATTTAGTCGCTAAAATTAGAAAAAATGGAAATTTACGACTAATATTGAATTCTGTCGCAAATTAGTCGCTAATTAGCGACGAAAATATATCAGTCGCTAATTTAAGTTTTTTTTGTAGTGTCATTAGGCCGCAGCTGTTATTATTATTATTATTATTATTATTATGCCATCTCCATTGTTGTTATCACCGTTTGTGTTGGTTGTTAATGTTTGTATGCACATTATTATTATTATTATTATTATTATTATTATTATTATTATTATTTTGATGTTCACTGTTGAATTTTTTTCCTTCTTTTTTGTTATGGTCATTTGGTTGCTATTATTATTATTATTATTATTATTATTATTATTATTATTATTATTATTATTATTATTATTATTATTATTATCATTACTACTATTGTGCTACTCTCATCATAATTGTGTTGTTGTTGTTGTTGTTGTTGTTGTTATTATTATTATTATTATTATTATTATTATTATTATTATTTTGTAATTATTTTTATTATTTTTCTTATTTTTGGCATGGCTTATTTTTAATTTCCTTTGCATGTTAGTTGTTCGTATATTAAATTAAGATGTCCTAATTTCTTAAAAAGATATTTATATTTGTAAATGGAATTAAATTAATTAATTAAAGATAAATATTTAAAAAAGATTTAATTTTAAGAAAAAGAAAAAAAAAAAGAAAAAAAGAAAAGATTTGATTTGATTTTAAAAGAAAAAAAAAAGAAGAAAATATTTGTTTTTTTTTTAAAAAAAATGTTAAAGATTGATTTAAAAAAAAAAAAGATAATTTGGATTATCTTTTGCGTGGCCATGTGAGGCCACAACTCAATTTATGAGTTGTGGCCTCACATTCATGAGCTGCGAGGCCGCAGCTCAATGATTTGAGCTACTGCCTCACTTGTGGCCGCAGTTCATTAGGTTGTAGCTGTTGTGTCTTTGCTCGATTTTTGCAGTTTTACGAGTGGAAAAATCAGTTTTTTTTTTCACTTTTTTGGAGGGTTTTTAAAAAATAAAATTAGGAAAGTTAATTAGGTTTTTTCCATTTTGGAAATACAATAAAATTAAAAGGGATGGTCTTCTTTTTTCCAGGGGAGGCTGTTGGTTCAAAATCAAAAAAATGGTTTTCTTCTCTCAAGCAAAAAGGCAGCCGAAAATATTTTGGGAAAAAATTTCAAAAACAAAATGTTTTCAAGATTTATTTTTCTTTTCTTCCTTTCTCTCTAAATTTTTTCACTCTTGGTTTAGTTTGAGCAAAGAGAATTAATTTCCTTTGCTTGATCTTTACATCAAAATTATTTTCTCAAGTTTTTTATTTGTTTAAAACATAGATTTTATCAAACTTTTTGTGTGTTTATCACCTCGAAAATCGATAAGGGGACGGATCAAGACACCGTTTTTTTCGATCTATAAATTCTGAGGGTAAACTTTTTTGGACCCATTCTCATTTATTTTTATTTATAATTTATTGTTGTTAATATTGTTATTTTCTTGCTATTATATTACAATGTCTATCATTTATTTCTAGCATTTTTAATGTGATTATTGTTGCTGTTGACATATTATTTGTTATTTTAATTTGATTTATTTGTGGTTCCCGTTGCCTTTATTATTATTATTATTATTATTATTATTATTATTATTATTATTATTATGCCATCTCCATTGTTGTTATCACCGTTTGTTTGTGTTGGTTGTTAATGTTTGTATGCTCATTATTATTATTATTATTATTATTATTATTATTATTATTATTATTATTATTATATTGATGTTCCCTGTTGAATTTTTTCCTTCTTTTTTGTTATGGCCATTTGGTTGCTATTATTATTATTATTATTATTATTATTATTATTATTATTATTATTATTATTATTATTATTATTATTATTATTATTATCATTATCATTACTACTATTGTGATACTCTCATCATCATTTTGTTGTTGTTGTTATTATTATTATTTTGTCATTATTTTTATTATTATCCTTATTTTTGGCATGGCTTATTTTTAATTTTCTTCGCATGTAAGTTGTTCGTATATTAAATTAATATGTCCTACATTTATTTTGTGTTTATTTGATTAATTTTTTAGAATTATTACTAATATCTTTTGATGTTATTTTGTTTGGTGATTTAAATGTGAATTTGCTTTGTGTGAGCATTTCCGTGACCACACGGAAGGGTCACGACGCGTAGAGGACTACGTCCTTTGGGTGAGATCTTTCCTATTTCCTTGTTTGTGTTGTATTTGCTTGCAAATAAATATTTTGTTTATGCACGCGTGACATAAAAAATCAAAACAATATTTTTACAACTAAATTGGAATTTCATTAATAAAGTTGGGACCAATGTCCCTCGTTTTAGCCAAAGAATGTAAAACGTCATGATTAAAATGAAGAGTTAATTTTCTCCTAAAATAGGATCACTCATTCTGGTTTTCAATCCAATAATTAAAGCAACTCTTCAATCCCTTTTTAAATGAGCGCGAAGGAACCAATCTTCCTAAACCAAACAAATATCCCGATTTATGTATGTTCTTCTTATATTTGATTTTGTTTACTTGTTTAAATTCATGTTCATACATTTCGAGCCCTTGTAATTAATTTTGGGGCAATATTATTTAGTTTTCATCCGGGATGGTATTCCGTCCCAATTTACATTTTTAATCTTCTTTCATTTGGGGTTGTATTCCGCCCCAATTTCTCTTGTAATTGTGTGCTTGACGTGTTCATTGCTTTCCTTTATCACTTTATTTACCGCTTTTCCTTATAACTTTTATTTATTGCTTTTGAATGCTTGCAATGCGCTTTTAATTAAATACATTAATTGTGTGAGATAAGAGGTAGAATTTTAGCAAATTAAAAACTCATTTATAATTAACCAAAACCTAAATAAGAGTGAAGTCTCGAACACTAATCTTTGGTTTAGACCAATAGAGGTTAGAGACCTTTCCCAATTTCTTGTAAATTGGGTGGCGACTCCAAAATACCTCAAAGGTGCCTAAAGGTGCGTGAGGCTAGATGATCCTTTCCAATATTCTATTGGGAAGGAAGCATCCAAAATATCTCATGGCACCTAAGATCAAAAAGACGCGAACCAATCTCTCGAGCCCTAAAAGTCGGTCTTGCCTACAAGGGCCTTTGCTAGGTTCGGCGTGCGTCATAGTGGCAACTCCGCTAGGGACACTTCGTGACTTCGCTCTGAAAGTATTTTAGTTAAAATGTATAATTGAGTTTTTAAAACTTAAAATTCTATCTTTTTTCAAAAATTGCATTGCATTTTAGAGCCTTAGAATTATGTTAGTTGGTCCCCTATCTTACCTCGGTACGTTTCCGAAACACGGCCCTACTTTCATTCATTGTAGGGAAGTGTCAAGAATAATCACCAGCCCAATCCTCGTACCATTAATGGCATATCAAATAGAGACCCGATTGGTCGCTATGCTCGTGATGAGCTAGACCTATTGGCAGGGACCATTCTTGGGTAGCCCTAAAGTATCATCACCTTGACCGAAGCCCATGTAATGGCAAATAAAAACTTCCACTAGGTGGCATGATCCTTAATACGATGCTTGTGATGTGGGCCGTTATGTATTGGACAAAATCAACAAAATTAAGTGGTCTTTTATCAAAGGCTTTTATGCCCCGATAGGCCCATCTTAACGAAATTGAAGTGTTCAAATACATAATGGCCAAAACTCATGCGAATGTACATTGGATAAGAGATGTTATGCTGCCGGTTTTTCACTATGTATTTTACGCGTCCATTGGGTTCCCCGTTAATCCATGAATTAAGCCCACCTAGGAAAGAGACCGCACGACCTCGTGTGCTAGAGTGATAAGGTTGGAAGGATCTATCTACTTGCATGTGGTTGTGGATGCTGTACAGCATGCTTGTGCATCATGTGTCATTCATGCATGTTAATAAAAAATAAAAAAAATAAATAAAAACATACGCATTTCATTATGCGTGTGTGTATCCTTTTGCCTGCATATTATTTTTCACATGTACATACCATCCTGCATACAGTTTTTTCCATGCATCGCATCGTATCACTGTAATCTATTGATCTTTCACTCATCGAGGACCATCTGCATATCACGATCAAGCATTACATGACATTCATGCATCATTCAAACCCCCTAATTTTTAGCCATGGTAGACCATTTGCTTGGGTGGTTTTGGGATCCCCATAATTGCCCGAAAAGCAAGCAGAGTTCGAATTAGTTGGCAGAGATCTAGCACCTTTATCAGAACATTCACAGTCATTAAGAATGGCTGATCCTTCACGACAGGTTGAAAAAACTCGTGCCTTAATTGTCCAAGAGATAGATGGAATGATGGAAGAGCTTGAAAAGAGGTTGTTAGCCACGATTAAGGAAAGGATGGATGCCATGGCACTAGTTCTTCAAGCTCAACTTATGGCGACTACCCTTAACCATATTGGGCCAGCTACTGTCGAGGAGGCCTATACAGCGACGACGTCTCCTTTTACTTCCAAGCCCAAAGGCGAGGTTCCACTTGTTTCACCAGTCGAGCAAAGAGGAGATATGGGATCTATGCTAGGATGGGACATTGTGCCTGAAGAGGGTGGAGATACGGTGAGGATGCATGCTCTAGAAAGTGAAAGCCCGGGTATCCACAACAACAATAAGGGCAATGTTAGGAGGATAGGAGTGCCAACTATGAAAACGATCAAAGGCACTATTCTGATTTGGGCAGATCCTTATCACGGGTTTTTAAGAAGCTGATGAAGGAAGGGATGTTACAATCGAAGCCTTCTAAGCTCGCCAGAAGCCAGGGACATCCCAATCACAGAGCAGATCAATATTGTGCCTTCCACCAGCACCCTGGGCATTTGACAGATTATTATCAAACTTTAAGGGATCGATTTTAAGACCTCATTGATAGCAAATAGATCTCTGATCTAGAAGAGTGAAAGAAGGAGAGGAAGACAAATTGAGTACCTAAGTGAAGAATGAAGGTGGTTCCCACGGATGGTGATGAACCATTGGCCGAAACAGCTGTGCTAGTGGAAATAGGAGGGTGTTAACTATTCAGATGTTCTTTTTATTTTTGAATTATTTAATGATGATGTTTTTAATTCTAGTTTTCTATTAAATGAAATGAATGGTTTTACTTATCTGTGTGATATTTTCTCGTGATTTCATTATGCATGATCATAACACATTCATACTTAATAATAATCCAAATGATGCCTTTTCATTTAATCTCAGAACTTTGGGGAACCCAAAGAAAATATTGATAGCATCTGTTATGACTCTTGAAGAGAGATTAAAATTTGAGAGAATGAAAAAAAAAATAAAATAAAAAAAGTCTTTGCCTAGACCTATGAAGACATGCCAAGAGATGATTATGAAGCCTCCGAACATGCTATGCCAGTGTATCCCGATGATAGACGAGTCAAGCAGAAGCTCAAAAGATTCAAGCCAGGAGGGACAAAAAAGGTTAAAAGAAGGAATCCACAAGCAGAAGTGAGGTTAAATTTTTTATCGGAATATAACACTCGACTTGGATGGCCAACGTTATCCCAATAGTTAAGAAAGGAAGTGCGTGCATGTATGAACTATCAGGATTTGAACTAGGCTTGTCTAAAAAAAAAATAAACAAACAAAAAAAACAAAAAAAAAAAACAAAAAAGCAAAAAAAAAAACAAAAACAAATAGAAAAAAAAAGAGGTAAAAAAAACAAAAAAACGGAAAGGAAGAAAAGTCATCTTTGGGGTAAGCTTTATTCGAATCCCGTTAATTCACACATACCCGTGCTCTACCATTCTTCTTGGCCTCCAAAAAGGACCGAAAGGATTCTATTGACCTACAATGGATACGGATTGCTCGAGTTTGGGGAATAGATATCTTAAGGGAAGTGTGCCCTACGGCCTCCAATGGACATAGGTCCACTATAATTGCTATCGCCTACTTCACTGAGTGGGTGAAAGCCGAGTCCCTCATGAAAGTTGGCGCTTGGGATATGGATAAGCTCATCAAAAGGAGTCTGATTTGTCAACACAGTCCCCCGCACCACATTGTGTTCAAGGACGGGGGCGCAGTTTGTGCCTAAAGCTAGGGAGTTGCTCCAGAAATATGGCATTAAGCATCATAAGTCCTCTCCGTATTGCCCTCAAGGCCAATGGGGTGATAGGGGGTGCTAACAAGAATGTCAAGAAGATCTTGGTCAAGATGGTTCGAATGATTGCAACATTTGAACCTATTAGACAAGAACAGGTCGCAGGGTTATTGTCACAACCGAATCTATCAGAAAAGACTTGCTCGATCATTTAGAAAGAAATTCAGGAAGCACTCGCTGAAAGAAGGAGATTCAATCCCTAGGCAAATGAAGCCAAGCATTCCGAACATACGAGGTAAATTCGGGCCGACATAGGAAGGTTTGTTCTTAAGATGTTGGTATCCAAAGGAGCAGCAACTCTAACAGATAACAAGGGAAGCCAGTTCAAAGAATCGGTTAGCATCGACAGACCTAAGAGGTTCCATGGCTAAAGACTAAAAATAAAAAGAAGATAATAAATGCCCCACGGGTTGAAAATCGAAAAAAGGCGGCCTTACTAAAATTGGACGCCTCGTCGGGGTGAAAACCGAAAAAAGGCGCTCTGGGGAAAAATTAGAGGCTTGAGAGAAAATCACTACAAGAAAATCATAATTTAGCGATGGAGTAATTTCCATCACTATTTATCCAATTTACCGACGGTTTTAATTTTTCGTCGCAATTTAGCAACGGAATTTAATATCCATCGCTAAATAGCGGCGGTAAACAAATACTGTCGGCAAAAATAGCGCCAACAATTCCCTCCAAATGCGCAGACCGAAATTAGCGACGATTATTATACACCGTCGCTAAAAATAGCGACGGAAAAATACTTCCGTCACAAAAAAAATTAATAAATAATATAATTTTATTTAGCGACGAAAATTAATATTCTATCACTATAGTTGGCGACGGATTTTTTTATTCCGTCGCAAAATTAATATTAATAATTAATTTAGCGACAGAATAAAAAACTGTCGCTAAAATTTGCGACGGTTTGATATGATCCGTCGCCAAAAATTTTGATTTTTTATTTTTAACGACGGGATGAATAATCCGTCGCTAAAGATACCAATGGAATCTTGCTATCCGTCACTAAAAATCAATATTAGCGACGGAAGGAATATTTCGTAGCTAAATGTAGCGATGGAAAGAATATTCTGTCGCTAAATATATCGACGAAAGATTCCTCCCGTCGCTAAAAGCTTTTAAAATCTATGTCTTCCCCTCTTTCTTCTTTCTCTCTCCTCCCTCTCCCTGCCCTCTCCCTTTCCCCGATTCTGCTCTTCCCCCCACCCGACCCGACCACCAGCAAAGCCCCCCCTGCTGCACCGCCATGCCCCCTTCCCTCCGGCCCTGATCCGGCGCCTTTCTTCCTCCCCTCCCCTTCCCTCCCTCCCCTCCCCTCTTGCTCCTTTCTCCCTCCTCCGTGCGGCGCGTCGTCTCTGCCGGCGTTAAAGACCAGCGCTTAGCCGTTGGACGGCCTCCCCTCCTCCTCCTCCTCCCTCCCCTCCTCCTCCAGCATCAGGTATGTAGATCTGGAAAATTTTTAAGAAAAAAAAAGACAAATATTTAAAAAAGATTTAATTTTAAGAAAAAGAAAAAAAGAAAAGATTTGATTTTAAAAGAAAAAGATAAAAAAAAGAAGAAAATATTTGTTTATTTTTTAAAAAAAAAAAGATAATTTGGATTATCTTTTGCGTGGCCATATGAGGACACAACTCAATTTATGAGCTGTGGCCTCACATTCATGAGCTGAAGCCTCACATGAGGCCGCAGCTTATTCCTCATGTGTCGCAGCTCAATGAATTGAGCTACTGCCTCACTTGAGGCCGCAACTGTTGTGTCTTTAGTCAATTTTTGCAGTCTTAGGACTGCAAAAATTAGGTTTTTTTTCACTCTTTTGGAGGGTTTTAAAAAACTAAAATTAGGAAAGTTAATTAGGTTTTTTTCTCTTTGGAAATACAATGAAATTAAAAGGGATGGTCTTTTTTTTTTTCCAGGGGAGGCTATTGGTTCAAAATCAAAAAAATGGTTTTCTTCTCTCAAGCAAAAAGGCAGCCAAAATTTTTTTGGGAAAAAATTACAAAAAAAAAGTTTTCAAGATTTATTTTTCTTTTCTTCTTTTCACTCTAAAATTTTTCACTCTTGGTTTAGTTTGAGCAATGAGAATTAATTTTCTTTGCTTGATCTTTACATCAAAATTATTTTCTCAAGTTTTTTATTTGTTTAAAACTTAGATTTTATCAAACTTTTTGTGTGTTTATCACCGCGAAAATCGACAAGGGGATGGATGAAGACACCATTTTTTTCGATCTATAAACTCTGAGAGTAAACTTTTTTAGACCCGTTATCATATATTTTTGTTTATCATTTATTGTTGTTAATATTGTTATTTTCTTGCTATTATTACCATGTCTATAATTTGTTTCTAGCATTTTTAATGTGATTATTGTTGCTGTTGACATATTATTTGTTGTTTTTATTTGATTTATTTGTGGTTCCCGTTGCCTTTGTTGTTGTTGTTGTTGTTATTATTATTATTATTATTATTATTATTATTATTATTATTATTATTATTATTATTCTGCCATCTCCATTGTTGTTATCACCATTTGTGTTGGTTGTTAATGTTTGTATGCTCATTATTATTATTATTATTATTATTATTATTATTATTATTATTATTATTATATTGATGTTCACTGTTGAATTTTTTCCTTCTTTTTTGTTATGGTCATTTGGTTGCTATTATTATTATTATTATTATTATTATTATTATTATTATTATTATTATTATTGTGCTACTCTCATCATCATTGTGTTGTTGTTGTTGTTGTTGTTATTGTAGTTGTTGTTGTTGTTATTATTATTATTATTATTATTATTTCATTGTTTTTATTATTATCCTTATTTTTGGCATGGCTTATTTTTAATTCCCTTTGCATGTAAGTTGTTCGTATATTAAATTAACAAGTCCTACATTTATTTTGTCTTTATTTGATTAATTTTTTAGAATTATTACTAATATCTTTTGATGTTATTTTTCACTACAAGAAAAAAGTATTTTCCCGACGGAAAACATGTAATTTCCGTCGGGAAATAAAAATGCCGACGGAAAATGATTCCGTCGGCATATTACGCGTAGGGAAATTTCCCGACGGAAAAGGTATTTCCGTCGGGAAAGTTCTCGATGGAATAATAATTCCGTCAAGAAATTATCGATAGAAAAGGTATTTTCATCGGTAATTTTCTGACGGAATGCCGCAGTCCATCAGTAAAATTTATCGACGAAAATTGGTTTTCCGTCGGTAAATTCCCGACGAAAATACCTTTTCCATCGGTACTTTTCAAGAAAATTTAAAAATTAGATTTTTTTTATTTTGTTTTTATGCAGATATAAGCTTTAAAATTAATTGCAAAATAATGAAAAAATGAAGATAATATCTAAATTTTAATATCCAATAATAGTCGAATTTAATAATTGTGCTAATTATAAAGTTATTAATTATTTAACAACATAATATCCATATATGTCTAATACAAAATTATAACTAAGCTGATGGCGGCGGCAGCGGCTGAGAAGTACGATCAGACTGATGCGATGATGAGGCAAACATACCCTTTAAATTTGCCATCTCATTGCGTAGCTCAGATAAATTTGCCATCTCATTGCGTAGTTCAGACATGTAGTCGAGAGATTGTCGCCATCGAGCCTCTGAGTCTTGCCATCGAGTCTGTGACTGTTGCAATTCCGATCTCAGCTCACTTACAGTATTTCGAAGTTCAAGTACTTCCCTAGATGCAGACCGTCTATTAGATGCGGCAGTACTTGAACTTGAGGAATGCGAGTAACAGGATTTGGCCAAAGAACCTAAGCCAAATACCCTTTCTCGCTGGTCTCTACCACCAGCCACTTCATAATAGATCTGATTCGCATCAACATGATTAGAAGTCTGTGAGCGTTGCTGAATTGCATCTTGAACTTGTTCCTATCGTAGGACAAATGTTTTACAATAAGTAATGATTAATAATAACTAATCTTTAAAATTTGTAAAATATAGTAATTTGGACATACATGTAAAACCCTTGACCGAGAATTGACGAACGTTTGACCATCATGCTTGTTAGTGTGGGTGTGTAAGAATACCTCAGCGTGGGTAGCCGGTCGACCCATCAATGCTCCCTGCAAACATAAAAAGAATTAAAGGCGAACTATAATTTATTGACTATTCGTACAAGTTTTTACTAAAATTTTGGCAGAGTTTCCCTTATATTTAGAGCATACCTCCTGTACACAAAGACAGAAAAACACTTTAAATTTCGAGACTATGCTACCATCCAACATTCAACAACAATGCAAACTCCTCACACAAGTAATATTCCCATCCTCTTGTATGGTAATGAGATAAATTTTAGACATTTTAACCACTAATTACAGTGGTAACAGTAATATTTTGTAATACTTACAAGTCTATCTGCATGTTCCCGATGGGACATCGACCCTCCAGTGTGCAAGCATGAACTGAGTCCATCAGGTCCTCCCCGTCTGTTACTAGAATTCCACTCTGAAATGGAAATGGCTTTAGGGGTCATCCAATACTGTCTCCAATGTGCCCATAAATCTTCGGTCATGTAGCGAGGTCGGACAACACCATCCTTTAACAAGCAGACTAAATCTCTGTAACGTGCCCGCGCACGAGTCTCCCACACAGAATACATGATCTCGTCAAACGCCGGGTCCCAATAACATTTTTTCTTATGAAACAGACAGAACAAAAAAAAATGTAAGTAAGAGTAAAATATAATTTGTTATGTAACAAAATTTATCATAAATTTTTTACCTTGAATTCTTCGAAATAAAAATTCTTTGTTTCCTCTGACACATTCTTCCAAACAAACCCATCGTATTCAATTCTGTTTCTGAAAGAGGTTGTCATTATGCGTGAGCACTTTCCTGGAGGATTCAATCTAAGATACAACAATGTGAATAATGTTAGTACAAGTAATAACTGTCATTGAAATCATAATAAAGTGAAATATTAATCACTTACTCCTCAGCTGTGATGTTGATGTACATTCTTCCATTAACTCCAATCGAGCCAGGCGTAGGTTCCTCCGCTTGTTCTGTTCCTAACACTTGAGGTGGCATAGAATCAGGGTGTGCCATATGAGTGGAATCAGTGGAAGGAGTGGTAGATGGTGCAACAGTTGGGATGGTCGGTGATGCGGCACCCTCAGTGCTGGCATTGAGCCCATGCGATGGGGATCCTCTATCACCAGTACTGTTACCGCCATCATGCAACCTGAGTCATGGAGGAATCCATGTTCTCTTCTTTCGCTTAAACATTCTTCAACCTGACATTATAAGGAAAATGCATATTATCAGATAATAGAAAATAATTACATTGTAATAAGCATATTAAACTAAAAACCAAGTCAGTGCAATATTAATTGTTCTCACATGATAAGCAAGTAGGTAAATAAATTATTCGCTATCGTCACTAAGCTGTAAATCATAATTCAATTCATCCTCATTTTTCGATGTATAATAGGAAAATTCTGGCTCCTCATCAGATCCATCGCCAACCAAAGTTTCCTCATCATCCTCACAGTCAATGTCAACAAATTCATTGTCTGCATAGTTCAATGGTTCGTTATCTTCAAAATTCAGAGAGTTATTAATTTCATGAACTTCCGGTTCTTCCTCCTGAAATGCATCATTATTTTCATAACGTGCACTTTGTCCGGCGCCTTTCCTTTCATAAATGCCTCTTGGTTTTACTTTGCATGCTGCTAACTATTCCAACCTGTCTCGGTTTACGCTTGGATAAGAGACATAATATACCTGACCCACTTGCATTGCCAACACAAATGGTTCAAAGTTCCTCAATCTTCTACGCTGGTTCACATCAACTAAATTATATCTGGTATGTATTTTTGTTCCAACGTTAATAGTTGGATCATACCATTCGCACTTGAATAATACACAGTGCTTTATTGGCAACGCGGGATACTCAACTTCAATTATATCAACAATTTTCCCATAATAATCCATCAGCTCTCCTTGAATGCAAACCCCACTGTTTACCGTTTCTTTGTTATGACCATGACTCTGTGTATGAAATTTATATCCATTCATGAAATACATCGAAAATGATTTAACATATCGCAAAGGTCCTTTTGCAAGATCAATGATGTACTTATTGTCAATTGCATTTGTTAATGCCTACATATTCCAATAAGCTAACATTATTTAAATCATATATTTCATATATAATTGTATGTATGGATTTGGATGGTGAAAATCACAACTTACATATGTCTTGAACCAATGATGAAAGTGCTTTTCGACTTCCTTGTTCACCTCATTTTCATTTTTTTCAGGCATTAGCTCCCGTATCCATTCCTCAAATAATCTAAAATGCCAAAATACAGCATATATATTACACTCTTGATATAGTAAAACAAATGAACAATTTAGCGTATATATTAAACTTACCTCACAAAAGGCCGAACTTCCTCGCAATTCAATAAAATATAACTATGGGCCGCTATTAATTCATCATCCATTAGCATTTTCCTTATTGACCGGCCATGTAAATGCCTAGGATATGTAAAAATGGATAAGTTTCCGTCCTGGTTACTTGATTCCCTACCATCATCATTACGTGGTACTTTCTGCTGTCTCGTGACTATATGAGGCTCAAAATAATGCGAACAAAAAGTATTTGCTTCTTCGACCAAATAAGCATTACATATTGAACCTTCAACTCTAGCTTTATTTTTTACATTTTTCTTCAAGTGAAACAAATACCTACATGATATATCTTAATGCCATTAATTAGCATACAAAAGTCTAATATAATTGCAATTGAAGGTCATAGATAGTTACCACTCAAATGGATACATCCAACGATATTGAATAGGACCAGCGAGTTTTGCCTCATGTGCTAAATGCACGGGTAGATGCTCCATATAGTCAAAAAAGCTTGGAGGAAAAATTGCTTCAAGTTTGCACAGGATTACTGGAATTTCTATTTCCAATCTTGCCATATCTACCGCATTTATCTCGCATGACGTTAATGTTCTGAAGAACATACTTAGCTCTATTATAGCTTCCCATACTTTTGTAGGCAAAAACTCTCAAAATGCTATTGGGAGTAGCCTCTGCATAAAAATGTGACAATCATGACTTTTCATACCGAATAGTTTGTACTTTCTCATGTCGACGCACCTTGCCAAGTTGGAGACGTAACCATCCGAAAACTTTAGTCTTTTTAACCAATCACACAATACTTCCTTTTGTTTTTTGTCCAAAGTGTAGTATCCTTTGGGATATTTTCCGGTTAAGTAATCTTTATCTAACTCAGGCCTCCTACATAACAATTTCAAATCTGCTCGTGATTTTGCATTGTCCTTGGTCTTCCCTTTTATATTCATAATGGTGTTGAACACATTATCAAAAATATTTTTTTCAATGTACATCACATCTAGATTATGCCGTAACAAATTAGTCTTCCAATACGGCAAATCCCAAAAAATGCTTCTTTTCCTCCAACCAAAGTTTTTGTTGGTTCTTCCATTAACTTCATCAGCATTAAATTCTGTTACCTTAAGTAAACCCAACTCATCAATGTCTTGTAAAATTTGCTCACTGCTTCTGATAACTGGAGGACTAGCAAGAACAACTCTATTCTTAATAAATTTATTCTTATTTCATTGGAACGGGTGATCAGGTGGAAGGAATTTCCTGTGGTTGTCAAACCAAGAAGTTTTGCACCTATATTGAAGATAAAACACATCTGAATCATCACCACAGTAAGGACATGCTAGTTTTCCAGCCGTACTCCAACCCGACAACATAACATAGGCAGGGAAGTCACTGACCATCCACATTAATGCCACTTTCATCATGAAATTCTGTTTAAGTGATGCATCATACGTTTCAACACCGACATCCCAAAGCTGTTGCAACTAATAAATCAACGGCTGCAAATATACATCAATTCTGTGCTTCGAATTTCTAGGTCCTGGAATAATAACTGTCAAGAACATATATGCCTCATTAATACACATCCATGGAGGCAAATTATAAGGAGTAATTATGATTGGCCATGACGAATATTATTGCCCTGATTGACCAAAAGGTTGAAATCCGTCAGTGCTCAAACACAGCCGAACATTTCGAGATTCAGCAGTAAAATCAGGATGGGTGTTACTGAAATGTTTCCATGCAACTGCATCGCATGAATGGCTCATTATTCCACTTGTACTTTCGTGCTCATCATGCCATCTCATGTGAGGTGCAGTAACTTCGGATGCATATAGTCTTTGAAGCCTGGGAGTCAATGGAAAAAAATACATACGTTTCCAAGGTACCAATTTCTATTAATTACCACCACTTTTAGATTTGTACCTAGGTTGACTACAAAATTTGCACTCTTGTAAATTGATGTCATCCCTCCAAAATAACATATATCCCAACCGATAACAGTCAATTTTCTCAACAGGCAAACCTAAACCACTTATCAGTTTCTTCACATTGTACAAATTATCAACCATTTTATGGTCAGGAGGCAATGATTCATTATACCAAGCAAGTATTTGGTCAAAACTTCGATCCGAAATATGGCCTTCTAATTTTATATTCAATATCCGAGCTACAGAAGATAACTGAGTTATGTTATCACAGCCTGGCCATAACTCCTGATCTGCTGAATTTAGCAAATCATAACATTTTGTTGCATTTTCGTTGGGTTCTTCCAGCATTGGTGTACTTTCCCTAAAATCATGCCCAGCTGCATCATAAACCATTTGAACATATGGATTATCAGTCATCCCTATATCATCGGCTCCAAATTCCCCCTCTCTTTCAAATTCACCCTCAGTTGTCGACATGTTACCCACATTTCCCATCGATGTACTGCAGATTGATGGTTCTCCGTGTCGTGTCTACTCAAAATAATTTTGAACAAATCTCTTTCTTAACAGGTGGAAATACACTTCATCGACTGACAGATAACTTAGGTGTTGGCACTTTTTGCATGGACATCTTATTTTAGCCCCGTCCATATGTGCAGGTTGAGAACTGGCATATTTAATAAATGACTGAACCCCTTCTACAAATTCAGGATTAATGTAACCATCCCTTGTTTTTCGTCTATACATCCAAGATCTATCTATGTTACACATAATTAATTCCAAAACTGACACATGAACAAGAAGACATCTCAATTACAATTATAAAAATCTAATTCCCAAAAAAAATAACTTAATATATTAGATAATAAAACTACTAACAACATGAAGAATACTATTAACACATTTAATAGTATCATTTAAATTAATAAACTCATAAAAAAGAAAAAATATATATATACAATAAAAACAAAAAAAAACAAATTTCTCATGGTTTCATTTTTTGTTTTTCTATTTTTTATGTAGGAATTTTAATTTTTGTCCATTGTTATTAGTTTTGGATATTTTATGTTTGATACAATGTTAATTTTTTGTGTACTCCTCCTTAACAATATGAATGTTATATTTGAATTTAATTGTATTCTACAATGATTCATAACAAATTTATTTCAATTACTTTTATTTCTTAATATTATTTCAGTGAATTGTTTTAATAAATATTTTATTTTATGGTTGAGTATAGGTTGATATGTAATAATCTAAACAATTTTTCCATAAAACAGTCGGTCTTTAACAAAATGAGAGAAATGCATTGAATTTCTTGTAACTTATCTGCACTGTTTGAAATGGTAGTAGAATAATTTTGAAATAAGAAGTGCTTTTTCATATAATTGATTTGGATATGGAATATTAGGAAAATTTTTAATTACTAATTTATTTTTTTGAAAAATTCAATTATTAATTTTTTATTGATTTTGAGGTTATGTAATAGTGATAATTAATATATCTGATATAAGAAAAATGTGGCAGTATGATTTATGTTTTTGGTCCATAAGAGTCATGATCCTTTAACTTAATATTCATAACCAATTATCATAACAGTCAGGCAAATATATATATATATATACTAATTTTAATTAACCATAATCCTACTAATACTAATATCTATTTCAACAAATGTTTAACATTCTAACAACAATTAACACTAATTAATTCATTGTATTATTTAACATAAATAATTTAAATTAATTCTAACAATAATTAACACTAATTAAAAATTAATTTCTCATTCAACCAATATTTAATACTTAATATTTAACAATGTCTAATTAAGTTAAATAAATTAATAATAACAATAATAATAATAATAATAATAATAACAAAATTTCCTAATAATAATAATAATTAAAAATAATAACAGAGAGAGGGAGAGATCGGCTTACCTGATGCCGGAGGAGAGGAGGAGGAGGAGGAGGAGGAGGGAGGAGGACGAGGCGGAGGAGGAGAGGCGGCCCACATCGGAGCAACGATGGTCAATACCGGCGGAGAGGAGATAGCGCACGGAGGGAGGGACAGAAGAGGGAAGAACGGAGCGGGAAAAGAGGGAAGAGAGGAGGAGGAGGAGGGGAGGGGACCGGCGATCGGAGGGGAGGGGCGGATCGGCAGCAGGGGGCGGTGGTCGGCAGCGTGAGGGCAGGGGAGCAAAAACCAGAGGGCTGAGTGAGGGGAGAGGGAGGAGAGAGAGAGAATCGGGGGGGGGGGGGAGGAGGGGACGATGTGTAATTTTAATTTCATTTTCCCGACAAAATGAGTTTTCCGTTGCTACAAATAGCGACGGAAATCCAATTCCGTCGGTAATTACCGGCGGAATAGTATTTCCGTCGCTAAAAATATTTTAATTATTATAATTAATTTTTTTAACGACGGAATCACATTTTCGTCGCTAAAAATAGCGACGGAACAAAATTCCGTTGCGAAACGTAAATTAATTTTTTTTCTTTTTTTTTTTACTGACGGAATTATATTTTCGTCGCTAAATTCTATCGGCATTTCTGGAGGGAAAGTTTGGCGCCATTTTTAGCGACAAAAAATAATTTCCATCGCTATTTATCAACGGAAAATAAATTTCGTCTGTAAATAGCGACGAAAAATCATTTTCGTCGCTATATAGCGACGGTATCAATTCCGTCGGTAAATTTCCGTCGCCATTTATCCAATTTCTTGTAGTGTTTGTTTGGTGATTTAAATGTGAATTTGCTTTAGGTGAGAATTTTCGTGACCACTCGGAGGGGTCACGACACATAAAGGACTACGTCGTTTGGGTGAGATCTTTCCTATTTCCTTTTTTTGTGTTGTGTTTGCTTGTAAATAAATATTTTATTTATGCACGCGTGAGATAAAAAAATCACAAAAATATTTTTACAACTAAATTGGGATTTCATTAATAAAGTTGGGACCAATGTCCCTCGTTTTAGCCAAAGAATGTAAAACATTATGATTAAAATGAAGAGTTAATTTTCTCCAAAAATAAGATCACTCATCCCGGTTTTCAATCCAATAATCAAAGCAACTCTTCGATCTCCTTTTAAATGAGTGCAAAGGAACCAATGTTCCTAAACCAAACGAATGTCCCGATTTATGTATGTTTTTCTTATATTTGATTTTTTTTACTTGTTTACATTCATGTTCATACATTTCGGGCCCTTGTAATTAATTTTGGGGCACTATTATTTAGTTTCATTTGGGATGGTATTCCGTCCCAATTTACATTTTTAATCTTCTTTCATTTGAGGTTGTATTCCGCCCCAATTTCTCTTGTAATTGTGTGCTTGACGTGTTTATTACTTTTCTTTATCGCTTTATTTACCGCTTTTCCTTATAGATTTTATTTATTGCTTTTGAATGCTTGCAATGTGCTTTTAATTAAATGCATCAATCGTGTGAGATAAGAGGTAGAATTTTAGAAAATTAAAAATTCATTTATAATTAATCAAAACATAAATAAGAGTGAAGTCCCGAACACCAATCTCTAGTTTAGACCAATAGAGATTAGAAACCTTTCTCAATTTCTTGTAAATTGGGTGGCAACTCCAAAATACCTCAAAAGTGCCTAAAGGCGTCGTGAGGCTAGATGATCCTTTTCAATGTTCTATTGGGAAGGAGGCATCCAAAATGTCTCATGGTGCCCAAGATCAAAAAAACGCGAACCCATCCCTCGAGCCCTAAAAGCGGGTCTCGCCTATAAGGGCCTTTGCTAGGTTCAGCGCACGTCACACCCCTCATCTCCTTCTCGCCCCTCAAGGAGAAGAAGGAGACAGGAATATAAATTTCAAACTTTCTCCAAAACTCAAAGCAAAACTTATAAATTTATGTGATTTTACATGATCTCATGCAATATTAATATGAAAAACACCTAGATTAACTTGAATTATAAGCAAAAAAACAACAAATCAATAGATTAATTACATAAATATCAAGCTTTAAGAACACACAACAATGGTGGAAAAATAAATAGAAAATAATAAAAAAATGAAATTGAGCCCAGAAATTTATCCTCGTAATTGTCAATCTGGAAAGTTAAGTCGTGAATTAGTTTCCTTGTCAAAAATCCACAAAAAATAAAATTAAAACAAAGAAAAACTTAAACTTTCTCTCTCTAAAAAACTTAAGAACTTATTTGAATAAAAGAAAGATTTCACAATCTCAAGAAAAGAGAATAGATTTCTCTATCTCGAGTATTATTTTCTAATCAAAAGTCTAACCTCCGATCCTCTCAAGAGAAGAAAAATCATTTTTTTTTATTTTAAGGAAAAATTAAAAAAACAGAAAAAATGTCCATTTTTTTTTCTCTCTTTAAAGACTATTTATATTGTTCTTCAATTAAAATTAGATTTTAGGAAGAAATAATGTCAATTAAATCAAAATTTCTTATTTTGAAATGGAAAAATCGAAATTAACTCTCAAAAATCCCAAAAATCAGTGTTGGAAATCAATTCAAAATTAAATTCCTTGATTTTCGAGGAGCAAAAATGCTAGAAGGGGAATAAGGTGACGAAGGGCGGCCTAGGCACGAGGGGCAGCCTCCTCACGCGGCCTGCCCCTCGAGAGGGGCGACCTCGCACCGTACATGCTCGAGGGGCAACCTCACGCAGTGCACGTGGGCAAGGGACGGTCCCTCATGTGGCCTGCCCCTTGCGAAGAGCGGTCGCATGTGGTGGGACGCCTTCGCACAACGAGCATACGAGGGACGGTGCCTCGCGTGGCCCGCCCTTGCTAGAGGCACCCTCTCGTAGCACTCCACCTGCAAGGGGCGGCCTCCACATATCGGCCAATTTTTTTTTCAAAAGGAGTTTGACAAGAAAAAATCACTTCCCACCTTCTTGCCTGTGAACAAACACTAAATTCATCATTGGATGAAGTTGTTAGAGTAGTTATAGCCAGCTTTTTTGCATGTTATCCTTTGTTGAAGCGAGTTACTGTGATTATGTAAACCCTTATTGAAGTGGTATTTGCCGTCAGCGTGTAAATCTTTGTTCAAGTGGTAGTCTCGTGGTTGTACTGACCTTTCGTGAAATGGTAGTACCGCCATCCTGTTAACCCTTGTTGAAGTGATAGTGACATGATTGTGCTAACCCTCCATAAAGTAGTAGTGTCGTCATCATGCTAAGAGCTAATAATAAAATGGAAGAGGTCAGAGAAGACCCACAGGAAGAAATTTATCCACCCCTGGTACACCTAAGAGCTACTACTTCGGAGGCACAGAGGAGAAGGCAGACCCCGGGATTAGATGATGATTCGGAGGAAGAATATGAGTATCGTATGTCTCAGAAAGGGAAGGCACCTCAAACTGAAGAAGCCATATGGAGGAAGATGGAAGAGAAGTTTGAGGTAATGGCTAAGGTGTTAACAAAGGGTCGAGGAATGAACCCTGAAGACAAGGAATTAGAGGGAGATGATTTAATCCCAATGAACTTCAAAATGCCTGATGTTCCGAAGTTCGACGGTACTTCTGATCCTACTGCACATGTTAAGCAGTACTCATTGGTGATGAAAGGTACTACGTTGACAAGAAAGCAGAAGATAGAATACGTTTGCTTGAGCTTAACTGGTCCAGCAGTGGATTGGTATCATGGACTTGATCGCCGGACTAAGGAGGACTGGGATTTATTGACTGAGGAATTTCTGAGAAAATATGACTATAGTACAAGGATGGAGGTGACATTGAAAGACCTGGAGCTACTACAGCAGAAGGCAGGTGAGTCCTTTTATGAGTATCTGACCCGATAGAGGAATCGGGTGATGAAAATGAAGAGAAAACCGGATACTCAGGATCAAATACGGTTGTTCATTAGAAATTCGAGCCCGTATTTGAGAGAAGGGTTAAAGATGAAGGGGCTAAGAGACTGGGAGTCCCTGAAGGACATCGCCACAGAGGCCAAAGCGGAATACCTTACTAAGAAGGCAAATAGTGAGAATTATCCTAAGAAGGGTAATAGTGGGGCTAGTAGGTCGATGAGCTCTGGAAAGACCGCTGAAGTATCAATCGCCAACTCTAACCAGAGACATTTTTCAAACCTCAAAAGGTCCTTATCATGGGTGTTGAGAAGGCTGACAAAAGAGGGGATGTCGCAGCCTTTGCCTCCCCGACCATTTAGAACACAAGGCCTCCTGGGACATAAGGATGATGAGTATTGTGCATATCATCAGCACACTGGGCACACAACTGATGATTGCAAGGCATTGAGACACGTAATACAAGATCTGATTAATTCAAAGCAAATCACAGACCCAGAGAAGAGAGGGGGTCAGAGGAAACCCGGGTACAACAATATGCCCCTACCAGTAAACATGATCGGGTCTAGTTTGCCCGAGGAGTTTGTATTGAAGGAGTTGTATTGCAACGATGTCCACACTGCTGTCATGAACCTCTATGAGGGGAGTGAAGAAGGGCTTTCCGCTGCAGTAATCGATTGCTGGTCCACTGATGAAAGTGGAACTGAAAATGATGATGCTGAGGAATTTCTCAACCCATGGGGTTCGGATGAGGAAGGAGAGATAGAAAAGAAGCAGAAGAAGGATAGAGTGGGAGCTATGACCCGAAGTGGAAGGGTAGCTCCAGAAGTTGAGAAGCCTCAAGAGCCAGTAGCAAGCCAAAAGGAGAAAGAGTTAGAAGAAGATTTGATTAATAAGCAGCTAAAAAAGACATCGGCTCAGATTTCAATATGGGATCTCTTGAGGCAGTCTCCATCGCATAGGCATAAAGTAGTAGAGGCTTTATGTGAGGCAACTGTGGCCACAACCATTTCGCCTACGGAACTTATGGATGTAGTGAAGGGAGGATCGGGAGAAAATGCTGTTTTTACCAATGCGGATTTGCCGGCAGAAGGCCGCAATCATAATTGCCCTTTGTACATAAGGGCACAGATTAACCAAAAACACACAGCCTGTGTAATGGTATATGATGGCTCTTTAATAAATGTGTGCCCGCAGGTGGCAATGGCAGCTTTTGGGGTGACAGAGGATATGTTAGCCAAGTCCGATCTCACTATCACTACATACGACAACTTGCGTAGACATGCTTCAGGGACATTCATGGCAACGGTGAAGACGGGACCGATAGAGTCGGAAGTGGAGTTTGTGGTACTACCTATACCTACCAATTTTTTAGCTCTTCTAGGCAGACCAGGGTTTTATAAGTTGGGAGGAGTCCCCTCTACTCTTCACCAGATGGTAAAGATACCCCATGAAGGTCAAGTTATAACTATAAGGGCTGCACGAGAGAATCAGGTTTCAATACTGGAGATAGCAAGGCAGCCATTCAGTGGGTTTCATGTTGCCATGATAGGAGAGGAAGAGCATATAGAAGAAAGCCCCCAAGTACTAAATATAATGAAAAAGATGTCGTTCCTTCCTGGCGTGGGGTTAGGAAAGAATTCTCAGGGGGTGCCAACAGCCATTGCTACTAAAGGCCAGAAAGATAGAAGGGGTCTAGGATACACAGGTGCTGTAGAGAGGGGTGAGAAGCCAGAAATGAAAATTCCTCATATCCAGAAAACTTTTGTGCCAGCAACCTCGACATGCGCCTATATAGGGGAAGCTGAACTGCAGTGGGCGGATGGAAGAATTGTGCTAGGTTTCGAGGTCATTAATAATGTCTATGACTGGGAAATTGGATTGATCAAGCCAGCAGAGGGCTTTTGGGATGAAGAAATCATGACCAGCAAGACAATTTGCGACCATGAGATGCTTGAAGAAGTGATCACTGAGAAGATGGTAACCACCTAGCTGAAGGGAAAAGCGAAGGTTAAGGAAGAAGAGGTGACTGAAGAGCCTCCAAAGTGCCAAAGTGATGCAGGACCATCGACCACGGTAGATGCGCCAGCAGAAAAAGAGGAAGAAAATAGTTTAGATTTCCTTTTTGCTCCAGAACTTTTTAATGATGTTAATGACAATTTCAATTTTGTTAATAAAGTGAATGCTTTTGCTTACTTGTGTGATGTTTCTGATGATTTCAATATGCATGATCATGATCATCATCCATCCATATTTGACATTGATTCAACTGATAATACTCCATTTAATCTTAGAACCAAAGAAAATCCAAAAGAAATTTTAATAGCGTCAAATATAACTCCTGAAGAGCGAGAAAAATTTGAGAGAATAAAAAAATATGAAAAAGTCTTTGCCTGGACCTACGAAGATATGCCAGGAATTGATTGGGAAGTCGCAGAGCACGCTATTCCTACATATCCAGACCATAAACCGGTTAAACAGAAACTGAGAAGGCTTAGACCGGAATGGGTAGAAAAAGTGAAGGAGGAGATTCACCAACAAATTAAGGCCAAATTTTTAGTTGAAGTGCAATATCCAACTTGGTTGGCCAATGTTGTCCCCATGGCTAAAAAGAATGGCAAGGTGAGGGCATGCGTAGACTATCGGGACTTGAATAAGGCTTGTCCAAAAGATGACTTTCCATTGCCCCATATAGATGTGTTGATAGACAGCGCCGCTGCTTGTGAAATGTACAGCGTTGGAGATGGTTATGCAGGCTACAATCAAATCATCAACAAAATAATTGACCGAATTAAGATGGCTTTCATCATAGAATGGGGGACGCATGCTTACAGGGTAATGCCTTTTGGCCTAAAAAATGCAGGTGCCACTTATCAGAGGATGGCAACAAAAATCCTAAATGACTTGATCCATAAAGAAGTGGAGGTATACGTGGATGACATGATGATCAAGTTGGCCACTAGAGAGGGTCATTTTGAAGCCTTGGAAAAGTTTTTTAAAAGGATAAATAAGTATAACCTACGGTTAAATCCTAAGAAGTGTATCTTTGGGGTTATATCAGGGAAGCTGTTAGGACACGTGGTTAGCCAAAGGGGAATTGAGATTGACCCAAATAAGGTTAAAGCCATCAGAGAAATGCCAGTGCCTCAGAAGGAAAAGGATGTAAGGAGTTTCTTAGGCAAATTGCAGTATGTCAACAGATTCATCGCCAGGTTAACTTCTATTTGTGAGCCAATCTTTAAACTCCTCAAGAAAAATCAGCCTGTAGTATGGAACAAAGATTGCCAGAGGGCTTTCGATATTATCAGGGAGTATTTGCCGAATCCACCAGTGCTAAGACCACCACAGCCAAGTAAGCCCCTGATTCTATATCTGGCTATAGAAGATAGTTCTGTAGGCGCCATGATGGCTCAGGAGGACGAATTCGGAGTGGAATTTGCTATCTACTACCTTAGTAAGAAGTTCATGGCTTATGAGGTTAAGTATGCTGAAGTAGAAAAGATCTGTCTTGCAGTAATCTGGGCCTCTAAGAAGTTGAGACACTACTTTCACTCCTACAAGGTATAGGCAATAGCAAAGCAGAATCCCTTAAGATACTTGCAGGAGGCTCCATCCTTACTTGGAAAAATGGGTAGGTGGTTGTTGCTGTTACAAGAGTTTGATATAGAGTACGTTACTTGAAAAACTATCAAAGGGCGTGCAGTGGCGGAATTCCTAGCAGAACACCCAATTCAAGGAGACTCATACGAGTTCAACTTTCTAGATGAGGATGTGACAGCTATCGGAGTTCAGGAATGGCAACTGTACTTTGATGAGGCTGTGAACAATAAGGGGGCAGGAGTAGGAGTCATTCTGACAACCCCAGATGATGAGAAACTCCCTTTGGCAATGAAGCCGAGTATGAAGCGTGCACTTTTGGGTTGGAAGCATTAATAGACTTGGGGGCAAAGAACGTAGAAGTATTCGGAGATTCATCCCTGGTTATTAACCAAATTCGAGGCGAATGGGCTGTTAAAGAAGAAAGGCTAATGCCATACATCAAGCACTTGAGAGACATGAGCATCAGTTGGCCGATTCACTCGCCACTTTAGTTCCAAGGTGTGTACCTTCCATTTTGTTCCAAGGGACGAGAATCAGTTGGCCGATCCGCTCGCCACTTTAGTGTCAATGTGGGACAATCCAGAAGGGGTAGTCATGAGGCCGGTTTTGATTTCTAGCTTTGAGAGACCTAGCTTTGAATCTAAGTCAGTTATGGAAACAGAAGTAGCAGATAGGAAGCCGTGGTATTACGACATCATGAACTATCTAAAAAATACGACTTTTCCAGAGGAAGCTACTGAGAAAGATTAGAGAATGATTCGCAAATTGTCTACCCAGTTCATTTGCATAAACGGGATATTATACAAACGGCAGGCTGATGGTATCCAATTGAGATGTTTGGATGAGAAAGAGGCTAAGAGGGTAATGGAAGAAACCCATGCTGACGTATGCGGAGCCCATATAAACGGACTGACATTAGCAAAGAAGATTATGAGGTAAGGGTTCTTCTGGCTCACCATGGATAATGACCGCTCAAAGTATGTAAAGAAGTGTCAGTTGTGACAACAGTACGCAGATTTAAGGCACTTTCCCATTTCAGAATTGCATAATTTGACATCGCCTTGGCCGTTCGCAGCTTGGGGGATTGATATTATTGGGGATATTCGTCCTACAGCTTCCAATGGACACAAATATATCATCTCGCCATTGATTATTTTACCAAATGGGTAGAAGCTGAGTCTTTCAAAAAAGTTGATGCTCGGGATATGGCAAAATTCATTGAGAAAAATTTGATATGTAGGTATGGCCTCCCACATCACGTGGTATCTGACAACAGGGTCCAGTTTATGGCCGAGATGAAGAAATTGTTCCAGAAGTATGGTATTGAACATCACAAGTCGTCCCCATACCGCCCTCAAGCCAATGGGGCAGTAGAAGCCACAAACAAAAGTATTAAGAGGATTCAAACCAAGATGGTCAAGAATTATAAAGATTGGGCGGAAAAGCTGCCTTTTGCACTCTAGGGTTACAAAATGACCATCATAACATCTACAGGAGCCACACCGTACTCTTTAATGTATGGAATGGAGGCGGTATTGCCAGTCGAAGTTGAACTCAAGTCACTAAGAGTGGTCATGTAAGCTCAGATCCCAGAAGCTGAATGGGCACAACAACGGCTACAACACTTAAACATGTTGGATGAGAACAAATTGAGAGCCTATTACCATAACCAAATCTATCAAAAGAGGCTCGCTAGATCCTTTGGAAAGAAAGTAAAGAAGCATCCCCTAAAGGAAGGGGACTTGGTGTTCAAGCAGATGAGGCCAGGTGCGCCTGATATCAAAGGAAAGTTCAGACCAACGTGGGAAGGACCATTCATCCTCAAGAAGCTGTTATCAAAAGGAGATGCGATTCTGTTAGATAGCGATGGTAACGAATTCAAAGAACTAATCAATATCGATAAACTCAAAAGATTCCATGGCTAAAGACAATAAAATCAAAAGAAGAGAATAAAATCCCTGCGGGTCGAAAACCGAAAAAAGGCGGCCTTGCTAAAATTGGGCACCTCATCAAGGTGAAAACCGAAAAAAGGCATCTTGGGCAAAAATTAGAGGCATGAGAGAAAATATCCAATCAAGAAAACCCGAGAGGGCTGATTGGTAACATGAGTTGATGCTATCAAGATTTAGTTCCATGAATGAATGTAGTTGAATTAGTGACAAAAAATGATCATGTATGTTGAAATCTTACAGAAATGTACACAATTTTGCGAAATAAAATAAGACTTGATCTATTCATTAATATCATTTTCTAGTTCTGTTTCAAAAAGAAATACATCACTCAAAATGCATATAAAAACTAAACTATGCCCTACTACTACTCTCGCCGGCCAAATGCCTAAGTCACCGTGTCCTGTTATCTAACGCTGGACTAAGTATCCACCTCTTATACTCGCTAGTAGAAGTAACAGAGCGAGTCCTGAAAGAAGGTATGACGGTCTTCACTGGAAGTTGGCTCCAAAGCTCATGATAACGAGAAACAAAGGCTGCAGAAAGGACTCCACCTTGAAAGGATAAAGGAATCCTGACCACATCCTGAGTTATTCCAAGCTGACGAGCACAGCGAGCAGTAACGTAAAAGGTAGCCTGATGAAGTTCGCATAGGGGAACACACCCCAAAGATCCATCAATCACTGCACTAGATAAGGGAAGCCAAGCTGACATGAAGTTGACATCCTCATCGAATATCTCGCTGAATCTAATAATACCTTCGTCGGGAGATGCAAACGAGTATAGCCGTTGATGCGGGAGAAAGTGTCTCGGAGAATACTGAGCGATAACTCTGGGAGGTGGTTCTGACAATAACTTCAGCTTCTCTTACAACCATATCTAAAAGATGCACATATGTAAAAAAACAATGAAATGAATAAAAGCCGCTGGATTGGGTTGGGTTCATTCCATGCAAAAATAAAGCATAGGGTTGTGTGAAAATTCGGAAAGGACGCACATCCCGCTAAGAAAAGCTAGTGTGAAAATTCACAAGGGACGCACTACCTTCTAAAACAATGACGTACCTGGAGCAATAAGGGGCTTCCAGTGAAGGATGTAGTAGATCCAGCACGAACAGAATCCAAGCCTAAGATAGTCTCAGCCAGAACAAGTGAAAAAGGGGTCAGCCCGCGATGGAAATCATCCAAAATCCCAAGAAGGTGAGGATCACCAATCAGTTCCTTTGAAGTCACAGCCAAATACTTCATCTGCAGAATAGGAAAACGATACTCGTCTGGTATGGGGGAACAGCAAAAAACCTATCCAATGCCTCAATCAACGGCTCCAAGGAGAATGTGGGACCCTAAGGAACTAAATGAGCAGCTTCAGAAGGAGCTATGCTCAAGGACAGAGCAATATCCCGAATTTAAACCAACCCACAATGGGGAGCGTAGGGCAAAGCACTAGGGGGATACTAAGCCCCGACGATAGCAGCCAATTCCTCAGGCAAGGGGCATATTTCTGGATATGTAAATCTGAAAATGTGAAAGCGTGGGTCCCAGAAATAAGTTGTAGCTAGAAGAAGATTGTAGTCTATTTTGACTCTTCTTAAAAATTTTAGCCCAAAAAGTGGAGTAAGGGCATTATTTTCCCAAGTCTGAGCATTGTTTAAAATACGGCACATTTTCTGAAAAGGAGAAGAAGTCATGTTTCATAGGGCTAAAACTGAAATAAGTAAAGAAAATAAGGAAGAAGAAAGGCAAAAATCGGAAGAAGGGACCTGCTACAAAGCTATAAGTATAGAAAAGGCACGAAATCCAAGAAAAGGGCAAAATTTATAGAATAGCTCCACAGACGGCCAGCCTGTCCCTCAGTTCAGACGGCCATTCTGTCAGTAGTGTCCACCTGGCAGATCTTTGCATTTTCATCGTGCATATCACGCGCATTAATTACGCAATAAATGCAAAATCCGGAAAGACAGACGGCTTGCCCGTCGCTCGCTCCTGGAGACGGACAGCACGTCGGTCAGTGAAACCTATATAATGCTGCTGTCACTTTCTTTTCTTCTTCTTTCTCTACACCGACGCCTCCCCTTTAGCTTTTAGTTACAGCTATTTTATTTTGCTCCCCTGTCACCCGAAGTAATCTTCCCTCTTGAATTTCACTTTCGACTTCCAGGTTAGTAAGATTCTTCTCCTTTTTCTTTTTATTTTTTTTTGCAATTAGATAAAATATAATTCCCTGTTGCTTTCTCTCTTCCACTTTAAGAAGGGCAAACAATTTCAGAGGAAGGCTTTATGCTGTAGAATTCACTATCGTTTTTTAGTTTAATTCAAATGTGGCTTTTATTAGAATTTCAAATGTTGTTGTTAAATGATGTCCATTTTTTTTAATGGGAATGTTGATTGTTTTAATTGACATTAAATGCTAGTTTTGTTGATTTTAAATTTTAGTTTAGTAAATGTTGAATGCTATTTCCTGGTTAATTTTAAATACATGAGTATGTTTTTAGTTGATTTTAGATGCAACTCTTAGTCCATTGAAATTGATATTGTTTAATAAATTTTGAACACTGCTATTTTTTTAGTAACTTAGCTTTGAGTACCACTGTGGACTTCAAATGTCGTTGTTTGTTTAGCTAGTTCTCATGTTATTTTAGTAATTTAAATGTTTTTTTTTAAGTGGATGTTAGAGTAAGCTAATATGCTGTTTTTTAGTTAATTGTGAATAATTAGCAATAAATGCACGCGCAGTGTAATTTACTAGAATAATTTTCTTTCCTGTACATTTTCTTTTATTTGGTTCTAAGAACTAAAAAATGTAAATGATAATATTGTGAACTGTTGGTTGGGGCCTGAGGCCTGTCAGTTTGCTTTTCATACAGGAAGTTGGGTACACCCTTGCCGGGGTGCTGCCCAAATTTTTTAATCCAATTAAATATATTGCGTTGTTGGTTGGGGCCTAAGGCCTGTCCTTTGTATTTTTTTTATTTTTCTATGCAGGAGGTCGGGCGCATCTTTGCCAGAATGCTGCCCAATTGTTTTTTAATTTTTTGGGGGTTTGAGGGCATTCTTGCCGAGATGCTGCCCAAGTTTTTTTTATTTCCTAAAGTAGGTCCGCTTACGACCACAAGGCTAAACTAATTATTTGCTTTCTTCCAGGATGCCACCATGACAACATATTTAGCGTGGTCAGCCTGAGGCTCAGGCCCTAGATTGGATGAGTGCCGAGGCACAGCAGAGATATAGAGCACTGGCTCAAGTACAGTTTCGAGCCAGTCGCTTCATCTCTAGGCCATTCCTCAAGGCTCTAGGGATGGTGGGTGAGGTTGATGCCCTCACAGCGAGTGCGGGATGGACGGAGTTCTTAACACCAGCTTTCCAGACCCACCCGGAGATGGTTCGGCAGTTCCTCGCCACATTGTAGAATGGGGGATTTCAAAGATCTAAGACCGAGGCTGGCGTCATACAGTTTTGGATCGAGGACCATCAGTACAGTATCACTCGACAGAGGTTTGCACAGGCCATGAGACTGCCGTTCGGTGATGATGTCATATTACCACAGTGGGCAGTTAGGCGTCATCATTGGGAGGTCATTGCTTTACCTGGGGTGCTGTATGACCATGATATGGTGAAGAGTACAGTGCTCACACCACAGGCCCTTCGTTATATTCATAGGGTTCTATCCAGCTCCTATCTGGGATGAGTTGGTAACCCGGGGTCCCTCAATGTCGTAGAGATCTGGGGTGTATGGGCCATGGTCGCAGGCCAGCGGCTCAACATTAGCCATGAGATATTGGCTAACTTGGTGAGAGTCTCTAGAGGGACAGCCCCTGTGGTATATGTCGGTGGAGTGATTACCAGGTTGCTTTTGAGTTTGGGTGTTCGTCCGGGCATCTTTGGGCCTGCAATAGATGAGAGCATATACGTAGATGCTACGACAGCTGTCACTATGGGTATGATGGTGTCGATCCAGGGTCAGGCCGAGATATACAGACTTCATACTATTCCCGAGACTAGGCACGCATTCGGCCTTCCCTCACTAGACCCAACAGAGATGCAGCCTGAGGTGGAGCCATAGCCACCCGAGCAGCCACCATACCAGGAGGACCAGCCTCCCCAGTATCAGAGTTATCAGGAAGGCCAACCTCCACAGCAGCAGCAGTATGAGGAGCATCCTCACACACCTTTGGACATGGGGATTGAGCTCACCATGGATGATTTATTTGGTACTCCCCCAGTATAGAGGGTACAGAGCCCCACTCCTCCACCGCCATCTAGAGTACAGTGGGCAGCCCCCCGAGCACCTAAGAGATTCTATCCGTATGCTAGAGCAGGGGACCTAGGGGCATCGACTTCCACGACGCCACCTCCCGAGCAGACATCAGACACAGCTCCTCATGCATCAGTGCCACCTCCGCAGCCACCGCAGCCAATAGCCATCATGACTTTTGTGCTCAAGTCCTGGGAGCATAAATAGGAGGAGAGAGATAGGGTCCTGCTTGAGCGACTCAGAGAGTGAGACCAGGCTATATCAGAGCACTTGACCCTATAGCAGACCACCATACAGGGGCAGGGGAGCCTCATTGACTAGTTGAGACAGGAGCTGAGTGCTTCCCACGACTCTGTATCTCATAGGGTCGATACCTCTCTCCAGATGGTGGATGAGTCAGTGGAGGCTCTCAAGTTTAGGGTTCAGGTACTGGAGGGAGCTATACCTCCCATTGCTCAGTCTATCAGGGAGTTTAGAGAGCAAATAGAGGATAGACTGGGGCGTATGGGGACAGCCTCCACAGAGCAGACCCTTCCACTGGGCGATGCTTTCAGAGAGCTAGGGGGGTCATCACAGATACACTACAGTTTATGATAATATGTGCTCAGCCCTTCCTTAACGGGTATGCTTAGGTTCAGTTCCAGCAATAGGACCCAACGAGAGTGTAGCCTCTGTCAGTACCAGTGGCCGTCCCTCCTAGATTCCGGCAACAGGCCAGAGCCGCAACTACTCAGCAGCCTGGACCATTAGATCCTCCTAGCCAGCCGTCTACCTCAGGTGTAGGACCCTCTGCTTCTTCATTATAGGGCCAGCCAGCCCATCTATCAGATGATGATGATGACCCAGCAGAGGAGCCTTCAGACTATTCACCGCTATAGGATGTTCAGGGAGTTCTTTTTACTCTGTATTTTGTATTTTCATTATTGTAATTGCATTTGTATATGTTGTACAAAATTCATCCTTTTAATGGAAAACATTTATGCTTAACTTATTAAATTGACGTTTCATTTTTTATACATTTATCATGTTATTACTTCACTTTCTCTTAAAAGACAATTGATCATATAATGATAATAAAAAGATAATAATTAATAAATGGCAACATAAAATATGTTCATAAATCTAATAATCAGATTAATTTGCACAAGGCTTAAGGAGAACCTTTTACAATACAGGAACGTGGTTTCATACCAATTCAAAAATGACCAGGAAGGATAACAGACCAAATGCTATGTCCTTCGAAATTACAATCAACCAACTCTATATTGCAGATCGGATGGGGATCAGTAAATTAGAGCCACACTTTGCAGATCGGATGGGGATCAGCAAACCAGAATCTTACCTTGCAGATCGAATGGGGGTCAGCAGGATAGGATTTCCAAAAACACACCTTGCAGATCAAATGGGGGTCAGCAGGATGGAATTTACAATTACATACCTTGCAGATTGGATGGGGGTTAGCAAGGAAAATCTGTGAGCCGAGACGAGGCTAGCAGATTATGTGATAGAACACATCGCAAATGAGATCACAGTTAGAGAACATTGCATCTCACAATAGAGATTTTTAGTTAGAGAACACTACATCTCACAAAGCTGCGCGAGCCGAGACGAGGCCAGCAGAACACCGGCGATAGAACACATTGCAATGAAGTTGCCGTTAGAAAATACTGCACTTCAAAACGAGACCATAGTTAGAGAACACTACATCTCGTAGACACCTTACAGACCGAGACGAGGACAGTAAGGGCACATACAATAGAACACATTGCAAACGGACTGTGGTTAGATAACACTGCCTTCCGGAACACTCTTTGCCGAGCAGACTAAGATAAAGCCTGCTCGATAAAGACGATCAACCTATACGACTTTGACAAGGTAAGACTGCCTTAGGTATGCATTTCTTTCCCTCTTTCTTCTCTGAATTTTGGATTATCTAGGCACTAGTGCACTAGCTTTCCCAAAATTGGGGGCAACCGTAAACACTGTGCCCTGAGGCAGTCCAGATCAGAGTTACTCAATGAAGAAATCATTGTCTATCTGTAGATAAATGGATGGAATTCGGGATTTTGGTCCTTCGATTTTACAAGGAACAAAGATTTTTATTCTACAGCATGAGATTTTCAAAGAGTTTGGGAAATTTAGCTTGAAATTAAGGTTCTGCTCAAAAGACGGGCTGCCCGTCGGTGACAGGATGCTCGTTGCTCATTGATATTCTCCGTCTCTCATGTTGAGAGACGGGCCGTTGCTCGGATAGACGGGTCGTCCCTCACTTTTTAGGGACGCCCGTCGGTTATAAGAGCGATCAACACATGTCTGTGATCGACGGCCGTCTCTATCCCGGTGCCTCGGTCCGTCTGTCGTCAAAATTACCACACGTACCCTTCTTACCAACGCCCGTCTGTGGATCCAGGGATGGCTGTCTGTCGGTAATTTGATCAGATAATGCCGAAGGTTTTAAACCTTATCCGATAAAGGTTAAATTCTTTTGGAATTTGACTTAAATTGGGACAAGGAATTGGATTGAAATTAAATCTCATAAATCCTTTTCAAACTCTAATTTCAAATGGATATTTATCCAAATTATCTCTTAAACTCTATAAATAGTGAATTAAACTTCATTATTAGGGGTTAGCAAATTTTTAAAGAGAAAATCTTTTTGTGAGCGATTTATCAAAATTCAATAGTTTTTCTTAAAGTTCTCTATTTTCAGCATTTTATTCCACAAAAGTTCTTTCAATATTTCTATATTCTACTCAAATTTCTATTTGCGAATTGAGCTAAATTCGAGGTGATGAAATTCATTTGTTTCCCTCAATGGCTGATTCCAAATATTTAAATCGCTGTCGAATTTTCTAAAAAGAAAACTATAAATTTTCTTTTCTTGTTCCCTTTTTTCATTCGATCCTTGTGAAGCGTGCGGGACCGAGATCATTCGATATCTATCTAAAAGGTAAAGTCCGAGGGTAAACATTCTGGATTTAATATTCATGTGCTTTAATTGATTCATATTAATTTTTCATTGAGATTTTCGATTTTAGTTAAAAATTTCAACTGCAAATCGTCGATTTCTTCTGATTTTCAAAATTAATGTGACGGGCAAAGCAGTCACCGACGCCCATCTCTCGAATGAGTGACGGGACGTACATGATGTGCCATGACGTCTGCCGGTCACACTAGCGATGCCCATCGGTCATGTGCAAAGGGCCGTCCCTAGGTAGTTTTCACTCTAGTAACTTGTTTTTCTTACTATTTATTTCCTTATGCTCTTTTAACTCATTTTTTCTTTACGATTTTCATATTATTTCACATTCTTTACTTTATTTTATTCTTGACCTTGGCACTAACATGTGTATTCTTGCGAGTCATTTATTTGATTATTTTGGGTGGATTGGAGTTGTTGATGATGGTGGTTGCACCAATCTGAGGATTGTCATCCGGGTTCTTTCTTTACTCCTTTTTTATTTTTATTTATCGTTATTTGTTTTATAATGGGGGTTGTATTCCGCCACTAGTTTTATTGTATTTTATTTTTGAGTACTTTATTTTTAATTTATTACTTTTATCTACGTGAATGGATTTGCTTTAATTAACTGCATTGTATGGAAAGTTGGTGAAATAATGAATTTAAAAGTTAATTGTAATATTAATTAAGGTATAAATAAATGAGAAGTCCCGAACCCACTCTGGTCTTGGGCTTAGCGAGGTTAGAGGACCATCTCGATGTTTCATTAAGATGGAACCTCCGAGATATCTCTTGTTTCCTACCAAAAGGCCTAATTTATATAATCCTAGGTTCCAGGGGGTTAGAGGATCATTCCAATGTTCTATTGGGATGATACTTCCAAGATCCCTCTGGTTTGCCCAAAATGGATATTTATACATCGCGTAATCCTAGGTTCCACGGGGTTAGAGGATCATCCTAATGTTTTATTAGGCTGGTAGCTCCAAGATCCTCTTGGCTTACCCATGATGGATACATATGCATTGTCTTAGGCTCACTGAGGCTAGACGACCCTTCCTAATATTCTATTGGGTGGCGACTCTAAGAAACCTCCTTGTTGCCCAACATAGATGCACTTGTAATTTATTACAAGTTTAATGAAGCTCTCTCGAAAGCCCTAAAAGCGGGTCTTCGGGGCACCCCATGGTTCGGCGCGCGTCACAATGATATATGCTATGTAGTGGGCATGGTAAGTAGATATTAATCTAATCAAGGCAAAACACATTGAAAAGCAGTGAAAAGCATACTTAAATACCTCAAAGGTACAGTAGGCAATCCTCTCTATTATTAAGGCAAGAATCTACAATTAAGAGGATACACACATGCTAATTGGGCAAGAGATGTGGATGAGAGGAAATTGACTTCAGGTTTTATATGCCATATTAACAATAGAAGTTGAATTTGTCACTTCCTCAGCTGCAGTACAAGAGGTAATTTAGCTAAAGTGGTTTATGGAGCATTTAAGAGTAACTACCTCAGAGGAACCAGTGACAACTAATAGTGATAGTTAGTCATCGATAACTTATATTAGGGCTAAGCATTTCGATATTAAGTATTAATACATGAGAAATATTATTGTACGAGGAGAAGTGAACTTACATTACATTCCTACGTGTGATATAATTATAGATCCATTAGCACAACCTGTAACGAGAGATGTGTTTTGAGAGACACATTAGATCTCAAGGTTTGCATAAGATTTAATTGGTACTATATTTTATATATTTCCTTAACGTTATTATTTATGAATAATAATCAAGTTCATTGTTGGCAATACATGAGTGTAAATGTTTATGTGTAAACAATTATTGTTATTTGTATGAGATTGAGCATTCGGACAGAGAAGTAGCCCACTCACAAGGGTGTTTACCTTAGTTTTGTCAATGAGTTGGCAAAGACTAAAATGAGGCAATTTTTAAGCATATAAGAATGCTCGAGAGCCTGTTCAAAATAAAAGTATTTTCATCTTGCAGAAATTACAAGATTAGTCTTGTTAAGGTGTGGGATAAATACATACATAAAGTTATATGGTTTGAATTAAGGTCCAAATAAGGATTGTATGGAATCCGATGGTAAGTTTTTTGTAACTACCATATTCTATCTAAAAAGCGAGAGGTAGTCCTTAAGTATGCGGACTAAAATTGGATGCTTCGGTGCATAGCAACCTTATGCTTTTGTATGGTGTTATAAATACATTTTTTTTTATATGTGAGACATGCACTACTTTAAGGGAAGAAAAAAATACCATCACACATGTTTTATACCATGTGTGCTTATGTGACTAAGGGATAAGAATTTAATATTATTGATCTCAACTTTCCCTATTGTGAGACTCTATTTAAATTTTAACCCTTAGAACCCTTAACTTATCCCTTAAGTACGGTTCAGTGTGGCTAGCTTAGTTAGTCTCCAAGAGGTTATGGAATAACTTGGGCCTGGTAGACCTAGCTTGAAAAATGAGCTGAGTTATGATGGATGGCATACAGTAAGAGGGAAAGATACCCTTTTAATCCCATTTAATTAGTTTATGGTTCATCGGTTAGCCTATTATGCTTTCTATAAGTAGAAATATAATAGTGAACACGAAATGTTTTTTATGAGATGCTATATATCTTTAACCGGTGTATAGCACTAGTCTCCTGATGTATGCTGGTCACACGGTCTATCTGCCTGTATGATTGAAGATTGATATGAGCTTGAAAAGCTCATATATTGGTTAGGTTATATATAAGTTTGTGATTAATTTTAGTTATTTTTGTGTAGAATTTGGTATCTTTTATATTTTGTTTTGTTATATGTGATTGTACGTGTAAATGGAGAAAAAACTAGGAAAAAGGAGGCAAAGTAGCAAGGAAGCCATCTTGTTGTCACGAGCGCAACCTGGGATAGGTAAGAAGAATCAAGGAAGAAGCAAAGCAAGAAGACCCATGCTCTATCGCATGTGCGACAGAGGGAGGTTATGCAATTCAAAATTTAAACAAGCTACAAAGGGACATGACATTTCATTAAGGGTTATGTACCTCTAGAAGGGTGCTTAAAGGGTCACATTGTTTTGGAAATAAAATATAAAGGCAATGAAGAATAGAAGTTAGTAAGTTAGTTTTTCAAGAGTTTAAAAGAGATTGTTTTTAGAAAAGAAGAAAAAAAAGAACAATCAGAAGTTAACTTTTGAAGAGAAGACAAGATCAAAGAAGAAGAAGAACATTTAATGAGTAAAGGATTGAGAGATAAACTTTTATTTATCTTTCATTTTTTTTTCTTCTTTGTAATTACTTGAATGATGTTTATAGGAACTTGAGCAATTATGTTAATATTTGTTTATTCTCATTAATACAAGTAATCCTTAATTAGTTATAGAATTCTTTAATAGTATTATTTGCTTGATCTTTATAAGTGAGAGTATAGCTCGAGAGATATATTCTTACTTAAATCTATTAGGAATTCATTATCATAACATATACTAGGGAGACCAGGATGATTATGATAGTTGTTATAGGTTGATTTATATTCTTAAAATATGTAAATATAATACTCTAATTTTATAATGAGAGTTAAGGGTTTGAAATTATATTTGCAAGTTTTAGGCATTCTATTTTATGTCGAGAGAGTGATTTAGATCTTTATGCCAACTTAACTTGCATATTGAAGATTAATTTCAGACTAGGAGAATATTTATCAAGCTTTACATTTGTTAAATCAAATCATTATTTATATTTGTCTTCTTTGATTATAATTAAAATAGAATTAATAAATAACTTAGTTATAATATAATACTAATAATTTAGTCTTATACCAAAATTAGTGAACGTTGTAAACAAGATTAAGATCAAGACATAGTGAGTAGAACCCAACATGTTCCACAAGGGAATGATATCTTAAATACTAAATGGTAAACCGTGCACTTGAAGATTTAATGCACAACAAGTTTTTGGCGTCATTGGCGGGGAATATGATTTGTGTTTATTGCCATTATAATTCTTGATTTAAGATTTTGGATTACAATATTTAATTAGTTTTTGTTTATTTTGTTTTGTTTTGCAGGATTTTATCGCTCTAGTTTATGCCTAAGACAAGGAAGTCTAAAGAAAAAATTGAACCATTAAGTTCAAAAATAGAAAGATTCATATCAAAAAAAAGAAAATCAGCCAAAAAGAGACTCATCATAGAAGAGCCACAAGATTAATGAATTTTACTACACCAGCATTGAGTGAAACTCAACAAGGAGTAGTTCGTCCTGCGGTAAATGCTAACCAATTTGAGATTAAGATCTCTTTAGAGATCTCGACTAGAAATTGTTCTGTCATGTACGAGTGGGAGATGATGGAGTTTGGATACGCCCATGACTCCTGATATGAAAGGAATCCATATCAATATGGAAATTGTCTAGATATGGAAAAAGAAAATAATGCTAATATGGAAATAGTTTTATATCAATTCCCTTAATTAGGGAATTGTGACGTGCCCCGGAACCAACAAGACCCTCATCTCACGGCCTCACAACCCAGGCCCTCCGGGAAACGAGCCCCAAAAAAAATATTTTTTTTTAAATAAAAATGGTAAGCATATTTTTCGAGTAAACCATCACTTCCATCTGGCTCTTGCCCATAAACAGGCATCATTTTCATCATAGGGCAACTTCGGTCTAGGCTGCCTCAGGACCCGGTGTCTATTGTTGCTCCCATTTTTGGGGAACGTAGTGCCTGGGTGCCTAAGTGAGCCAAAACTCAAAGAAAAGAGAAAAGACATGTACCTGAGGCAGCTGTCCTTCTCAAACCGGGTGATGTGCCGAGTATGTTACAGACTTACAAAATGCGAGGTTGCTCTTCCGAGCGGAGTTGTTGTTCTTCTGAACTGCTCTTCTGAGCAAGAGTTGTTCTTCTGAACTACTCTCCTGAGCAGGGTGTTCTTCTGAACTGCTCTTCTTAGCGGGTTTTACAAAGTGCAGGATTGATGGATTGAAAAGATTTGGAAAAAAATAATGCTCTGAAGAGATCGGGGATGTTTTAGAAGAAAGACTTAAGGGCTAATGCTCCGAAGAGACTAAAAATGCCTTGAAAAAGGACTTAAAGATAATGCTCTGAAGAGACTGGGAATGCCTTGAAAAGGGACTTAAGGATAGTGCTCCGAAGAGACTAAAAATGCCTTGAAAAATGACTTAAAGATAATGCTCCGAAGAGACTGAGAATGCCTTGAAAAAGGACTTAACGATAATGCTCCGAAGAAAATGAGAATGCCTTGAAAAAGGACTTAAAGATAATGCTCCGAAGAGACTGAGAATGCCTTTAAAGAAGGACTTAAAGATAATGCTCTGAAAAGACTGAGAATGCCTTTAAAGAAGGACTTAAAGATAATGGTCCGAAGAGACTGAGAATGCCTTTAAAGAGGACATAAAAATAATGCTCCGAAGAGACTGAGAATGCCTTTAAAGAAGGACTTAAGAATGCCTTGATAAAGGACTTTACAAGCTACCGCATGATTTCAACTTGCGCATGTTTCTTCTTGACTTCATTGTGCTGAAGCTATCGTTTGGTTTGGCCTTTTCCTACAAAATCATTAGCACGAAGGCATATACAAAAGATTGTGCATGCATAATGTGCGTGAAATGTATACATAAAGCTATATACATGAAACACAAACAAATGATTAATGTACAAAATTATGTATACACAACTATACGCGTGAAGGATTGAATCCACGTGATATACAGGAGGACATGCAAAAGATCTATGCATGTGAGATACATGTGAGATGCAAAAATGGATAGACCACATCCTAGGTGGTTAAAAGATTTGTTGAGGGTACTGCCCAGCTGCTCAGATTGTCTGATGCCCCCGAGGACCTAGAAAAGCATCGCCTTGGCTTTAGGGATTCTGACCTATAATCATTTCAAAGAGAACTGACCCGTGCACATCTTTGCCCCCCGGTCAATGAGCATTTTGCTCCCAAAACTTTAACTCGTGTCCTGCACCATATGCTTAAAGGGAAGTTATTCGGAGTAATCTCGCCTTATCACTCCAGGCTTCAAAAGTCATTGTTTTAAAGGTAGTGCGTCCCTTGTGGATTTTCACACTAGATTTTCTTAGCGGAAAATACGTCCCCTTAGGGATTTTCACATAATCCTGTGCTTTATTTTTTTTTTCCTGGAATGGACCCAATCCAATCCAGCAGTTTTTTTTTACGTGGCTATAAGAAAAAATGAAGCTAATGTTAGAGCCTCCTTCCATAGCTACTTCCCAAAACTGTCATACTGCAAGTCAGAGGCTACACCCTCGCTTCCATAAGTGTACGCGAGAGAAAGGTACTTAGCCCGGCGGTAGATAATAGGGCCCATCGGCTTAGGCATCTGGTCGGTAAGAGCAGAAGCAAAGTATAGCCATTTAGATTTCACACATTCAATAATGGATGATGTTTCTCTTTTTATTAATGAACTAGAAAATAATGACACATGTATTTGCAAAGATTGTGTACATTTCGATATGATTTCTCTATACATGACCATTATCTAACATCGATTCAAAATGCAAAACTACATCTGATCTCAGAGTATATCTTGTAAGCATCAAATTCCTGTCTCCAATTAGCCCTCTCGGGTCTTCATGATTGAATATTTTCTCTCAGATCTTATTTTATTCTTTGAACGCGGATTCTAGATGCAACGTTGGGAATGAGACTTAACTCGAATGCATAAATGCACTCGTGGCTTCTCGCTTGAAGCTCAAGAAACACCATATGCCTCTTCTTACATACCGAACCTTATTAGAAGGTCATCTCCGCTAATTGGATAAGATTAAACCAAGAATCAAGAGGTTTTGCTTTGGTTGCAACGTTAGGCTTAGGTGTATGGCTGTCAAAGAAGGATAAGGTCGCTAGAGAAAAATAGCCGCAATATTTACTCGACTGATAGGTGAACCGTTCTCAACTCAGTTGTATATACATAGGTATTCTCGAATTTGGGCTCGATAACATTTTAGCTCCTCAAGATCAGGATAAAAAGGTAATCGTCGAAACTCGTTAAGTGGTTATTATTCTGAGCTCTTTTTTCTTTTCTTTTCTTTTCTTCTTCTTCTTTTTCTTTTTTTTTTCTTTTTTTTTCTTTTTTTTTTCATTTTTCTCTTATCTTTTCCCCTTTTTTTCTTCTTTTTTCTTTTTTTCTTCTTTTTTCACTTTTTTTTCTTTTTTCTTTTCTTTTTTCTTTTTTTTTTTGCGAGCTCAATGTCTTTGCGCCTGACTAAAACCCTCTTCCCAAAGTGTAAACTCGTCCTTACTAGGGCTAGCTTTGATAGCCCAAAATATTATCAATGAAGTACATCCGTTCTTACTAGAGCGTCCATTTTTCTAAGGGGAGGTAAAAATCATTTTAGGTGAAGGGTAGTTTCAACATGTGTAACAACAAATTTGGCACGCATTTAGCATACTTCCATAAAGGCTCAATGGGCTTGTAAGCGATTGTGGAATAAGGGTAGGAAATAGTCATTTAGAGAGCTATGCAAGGAAGTGGTTGCCTAAATCATTTTCTAGGTTCTGTCTTATCTAGGGGTCACTTTGACGGGTAATCAGAAAGGTTCTAGTGCTTTTAGTGAGTTTTCATCCAATCCCCTAATTGCATCTAGTTTTTCTTCTTCTTCTTCTTCTTCTTCTTCTTCTTCTTCTTCTTCTTATTTTCTCTCTTTTTTTTATTTTTATTTATTTTTCAGCTCTCATAATTTTTCTCTCTTCAAATCTTGAATAGCATGTCTCAAGGTCTTGCAATCGTCTATGGTATGTCCGGTGGGCTGATGGAAGGCACAATACTGATCTACCTTTTAATTGAGCTGTCCCTAGCTTCTGGCGGGCTTAGCTAGTTATGGCTATAATTTACCTTCCTTCATCAACCTCTTAAGAACCCAAGATAAGGATCTGCCCAAATTAGAAAAATGCCTTTGATTCATTTTCATGGCTGGCGCTTCCGTCCTCTTAGCATTGCCTTTACTGTTATTGTGGATACTTGAGCTTCTATTTTTTTGGAGCATGCGACCTCACTGGATCTGCGCCCACTTCAGGCACAATATTACATTCTATAGTAGGCTTTGTAATGCTCCCTTGCCCAACTATTAAATTAAGTGGCTCTTTGCCTCTGGCTTCGAAAGGGAATGGAAGTACCACAGTCGTTATTGTACGAGTCTTCCAGTCGGTGGTCGGCCCAACTCGGTTAGGAGCAATCGCCATAAGCTGGGCTTGAAGAACGAGTGCCATGGCATCCATTCTCTCTTTAATCGTGGATAATAACTTCTTTTCAAGCTCTTCAAATCTCCCATCTATCTCCCGAGCAATTAGGGCACGAGTCTCTTCAGTCAGTTGCGAAGAATTGGCCACTTTTAATGCTTGATTAGATCCCTCTTGTTTTCCTTCCTCCTCTTCCTCCCCACTCTCGCTAGTGGACCTATAATCTATCACCGCTATGGAAACTCCTCCTCTATTTGTTTCAGGGCAAGTGATAGCGATATAATCATTACCGTATAAGTCCTGCAAAATATACCATTTAGGTAGACTTGACACAATCATTAAGACAGGTGGTGGCACAACATTATAGTCGAATTTCTTCTTGCTCTCTCTCCATTCGGGATCAGTGATCTGCTTACTATCAATCAGATCCAGAATCTGGTGCCTCAGCCTCACGCAAGTATCTATCAAATGCCCAGTATGTTGGTGAAAGGTACAATATTCATTCTCTTTATACCCCGGCTATCCCTGGTTTCTAGCTGGCCTGGGTGGTAGGGGTTGTAGCTTTCCCTCCTTCATCAATCTTTTTAATACCCATGATAAAGGCCGACCCAAATTCGAAAAGTGCATCTGACTCACACCTATTGTCGATACTTTAGCTATCTTCCAACTTCCATTACCACTACTGGAACTTGCCGAGTTATTTGCCCCCTGATTAGCATAACCCCTCTTGGCATAAGCTTCACTATTGGCCTTTCTCAAAAGGTACTCTCCCTCAGTCTCAATAGCGATGTCTTTCAAAGACTCCCAGTCTCTTAATCCCTTCATCTTTAATCCATCCCAACTGCCTAAAGGGTTAGAAACCTATCCATTTCCTCTTCATTTATAGCCAGTCTTCCTTTCTTAAATTTCTCTCTAAAAACCCATTCTAAGTGCTCTCTTAGTGAGGAAAGAAATTCTATTTTTATTGTAAGCATATAATGTAAGAAATTATTGAGTTTTGTTTATTTTTTTCTACCGTTGTAGGGTGGAAATTATAGTGTGTTAAATAATTGATGAATTCATGATAAGTTGTAGAAGAAGAAATAGCTAGAGCTAAGGGAAAGGAGAAAGAAGGTGAGAGAAAGGCAAAGTGAGGCAAGAAAAATAAATGAGTAAAGTTTTAGGAATTTGCTTGTTTATATGTATTTGATGATGATTTATACATATTATAAGTGTATGTGAATGTTAAATGTTGATTTGAACTTAGTTGTGGTTGTTAAGTTGTTGAAATGATGATTTGGGGCATGCTAAGTGTTAAGAGGAAACTCTGTCAAAGTTTCACCAGACCTAACATGTTTGTTCGCATCATAAGTTGAGTTATAGAACTCCAAATTGGATGATTCTAGTTGGAGGTTAAAGTTAAGACCTATATCTAAATATGTTTAGGAGGAATTATGAGCTACTTTTGGTTCTAAGGTGTTCAAAAATGAGCTCAAACCTAAGGGACTAATTCTATCCCCTCAAAGGGAGCAGGGTGTCTTGTTTAGGTTATAATTGGAGTTCTAGTGCTCCAAATGAGGTGAAATTAGTGCAATTAGAAAATTAAGATCCTAATGATTATTTGTTAAGAAGACATTCTATCTAAAAATGTAGTTTAAGTACATTTACTGGCAGGACAAGTTGGGTGTGGGAAGTATCCTTATTGAATTCTAGATATTATGGCAATAGAATAGGGCTACACAGCAGTCAAGATTTCTCGCCTACCATGTAAAATAATTCTGGATGGCGAGAATTGTCTAAAAATTGAGTTACACGGTGGTCAAAGATTCCTGCCCTCCGTGTGGGATTTTTCACCCACTGTGTAAAATGGTTCTGGAAAGTATCTTTTGGGAATCTTTTAGGTTTGTTGGTTTACACTGTTGGCAAGAATTCTTGCCTGCCGTGTAACAGAAGGTTGTTGTGCCAGTTGGCACCATGACTTGGGACATAACCCAAATGCTCCGAGTCGGCACCACGACTCGGGACATAACCCAAATGTGCCGAGTCAGCACAGCGGTACCGGCTGGGTTATTGTGCCGACTCGGCACAACAACCTTTTGTCACGAATCGACACCATTGTCCGCTGTGTAAGATTGTTTGCCTGCTATGTAAAGGCATTTTGTTTTGAAATTTTTGCTTGCCACTTGGTTTACACGATTGGCAGGAATTCCAGCCCGTGTGTAACCTGTTATTTCACTTTAATGAATTTTGATTTCCAGTCCAATTTGAAATGGGTTTTTACATGGATCTTTAGTAACATGTTATATACTTAAATAATGACTTGAAAATAGCAACTTTGCATTGGATTTGATAAATTATGAAATATGAAATTTTGAGACAAACTAGATATGCATAAATTTATGCTATAAATTAACATGGCACTTATGATATGTATATGTCAACAACATATGAATTGCTAATATGTGTTCCGAATTGATAAATATAGAATCAATATATGATGTGTTGCAATGTGATGAGAACAAAATTGTCTTAAATTAATTAATCGGGTTGTGGATAGATAGGCATGCCTATAGGGACCTTTGATGCTATAGCCCTCTCTTTTGTTCTGCTGGCCCCATTTGGGTCGTGATCAGGCCCCGTTTAGGTCACCATCTATAAGTGATATTGATATGAGTACATGTGATACTCTTGGGGTACTCCTTTATTATGTTCTATACTACCGTTATCCACCTCCTTTGGGAAGGTAGGCATTAAGTTGAAAGGATGCATGTTAAATAAATAACATGGAATCTAACCTTAAATGAATATAACTATGAGTATGTGTACCTCTTATGCTTTTTATTATAGTTGTTTACTTTAAATTGAGCAATTATTTATAAAACTTATTACATATGTTACGTCGATATATCTATACTTCACATGTGTGTGTCTATGCATTGATGACCGCTGTGAGTAGTCATCCATCTCATGTTTGCTCCCTACTAAGTCTTTGTACTTATCACGGATGTTTTATCCGTGCAGGTATAGGAAAAGAGTTGATTGTTAAAGACAACTGTAGACACCGGGTCTTGAGGCAACCTAGACCAAAGTTACCCAATGATGAAAATGATGCCTGTTCGCGGGCAAGAGGCAAATCGAAGTTATGGCTTTTTCGGAAAAATACATTTTTCTTTCTTAAAAAAAAATTGAAAAATATTTTTGGGCCTGGCAGTGAGCTCCATCTCACTAGAGTGAGATGGAGGCCTCACGTTAGTGAGGCCCATCTCACTAACGTGAGGCCCAGCCTCACATTAGTGAGGAGGCTCACCCACCTCCTTGCTCAACATTTCTCTACGGTTTTTCAGGGATTTGGTTTTGAAAGGTATGGGTTTATGTGGGATTTGGTGGGAAAAGATCAAATCGAGGTCTGAGATATTAAAAAGAAAGGTTGAAAAACGAAAAAAGGGGGGGGAGAATGAAATATACAGAAAAAAAGAAAGAGAGAAAGGAAAAAACGCAGAGAAAAGGGAGAGAAGGTTTTGAGAGCAAGAGAGATTTCAGTTTTTTTCAAAGTATTCAAAGTTTGTTTTTTGATCCAAGAAGCCAAAACTTCACATTTGCATATCGAACATCAAATTCTGAGGGTAAATACTGGGATCTCTGCTTCTTCTTTTTTTATTTCTTCTTATTTTCTTTCTCATTCTCGTTTGTTTTTATCTGTTACCTCTGTGCTTTGTGCATATTGTATATATTTGTTGTTTGATTTATTTAATCTCTTTATCGCATGTATATCGTTGTTATGATTAAATGAATGTGTATATTGCTTCATAATGCATGTTTTATCACGTGATTTTGTGTTTGTTTAGTCAGTTTTTCATGCTCTATTCATCCCTATTTTTCAGTTTGTTTGAGCAGTGATTTTGTTTTTGTTTGATTTGTGTTTTCTGATCCATTTTTGCTTCTGTCATTGCTTGATTCGTGTGCCTCGATTGAATTTCGTATTTCCCGGTCGGATGGTGCCGTGTTCCCCTGTGCCCGATCGGATTTTGCATCGTTTTCCCGATCGGAATTGCTGCACGTCGCGCGACTCGTGAGGAGCACTCACGAGTCGTGAGTGCACTTCACGAGTCGTGAGGAGTACTCACTAGTCGTGATGCTCTTAGTGTTTATCATTTCCATTTTTTTCCACATTTCCTTCTTCTCCCTCTTTACATTTTACATTTCAATTTGCATTTTCATGTCTTTTGGCCAACTTTTGTCATTTAGCTAATGTTAACCACGTGAACTTTAATTCTTTCATTCTTTTATTTTACTTTTTAGGTATTTGGTCCTCTTTTATCTTATTATTTTATATTATTTTAATTTACTACTATTATTTATTTATATTATTTTCCCCTCTTTTGTTTATTATTTTATTTATTTTAGGTTTAATATTATTATTTTTCTAGCCTAATTATATTTATCATTGCATATTAATAGTTTTTAAACGTTATTAGTAATATTATTTTATTAATATATGTTTTAGTGTTATTGTCATATTTCTTATTATTATTTTGATTGATTTATTCATTATTTTATTAGTTTATTTGTTCTAATTTATTTGTTTAAATTACATTAATTGTTCAATTTATTTTACTAACGTTTTATTTTATTGTCTTAAAAATTATTTGTCTTTGTACGAGTTGCACGCGTGCTCGGATTGGAGGATCGGAGAGTTAAGGACCATCCAGCTTAGGGTTTACATATTATTTTTTATTATTTTCTTTTTATTATGTTATTATTATTTTGTATGTAAAATATATGTTTTAATTTTCGCGTTTTAGAAAATCATGATTTTATAATAATTAATAATCTGGGAATTTTATTAATAAATTGGACCAATGTCCTATTTTAGCTAATAAAACCACACTTTCAAATGAAGAACTAAGTTTTCATAAAATGTGATCACTCATCCCGATTTTCACCAATCAATAGCATAAAAATAGTTCTACAATTTTTCTAATAAATAAAAAGGAATCAATGTTCCTAAAATTTAATTCATGACCCGATTTATGTATGTTGCATTTTAATATATGTGTTTATTTATTTACTTGTTTTGTTTATTTTATTATTTATTTGGGGGATTGTTCTGTCCCATTTTTATTTATTTTTATTATTTATTTTTGGAGATTATTCTGTCCCATTTTTATTTATTTTATAATTTATTTATTTACCGCTTTATTTATCACTTTTCTATGTGAATGAATTCACTTTAATTTTTTGCATAAACGCGTGTGATCAGAGATGGAATTTAGATTTCTTAACAACTCATTTATAAAATTTAAGTCATTAATAAGAGTGAAGTTCCGGACACCAATCTCTGGTTTAGACCAATAGAGGTGAGAGACCTCTCCCAAATTGGGTAGCGACTCCATGATACCTCAAAGGTGCCTTTAGGTGTCATTAGACTAGGTTGTTCTCCCCAATGTTCTATTGGGAGGAATACACCGATGATGTCTCATGGCACCCATGATCAAAAGACGCGAATCTATCCCTCGAATCTCGAACGCGGATTCAAAGCGAGGGCCCTTACTGGGTTCCGGCGTGCGTCACAGTTCTGACTGATGAATTCATGAAATAATATGACTATAGTACTAGAATGGAGGTCACCCTGAAGGACCTTGAACTTCTACAGCAAAAGCCTGACGAGTCATTCCATGAGTACCTCACCAGGTGGAGGAATAGGGTTATGGAGATGAAACGGAAGCCTGATATTACTGACCAGATCAGATTATTTATCAGAAATTCCTGTCCTTACCTGAGATATTTGCTTAGATTTAAAGGGCTTAGAGATTGGGAGTCACTAAAAGATATTGCTGTAGAAGCTGAGGGGGCCTACCTGGCAAAGAAGGCAAGTCAGAATAACTTTCTTGGAAGGAACTTGGGAATCAGTTAGGGAACAGATCAGGCGGAGCTGGAAGCAGTAACAACAGAAATGGTAAAACGGCCGAAGTTTCAGCAACCGAGGTTGGACAGGGTTAGAGGTACTACTCTAACTTAGGTCGCTCGTTATCCTGGGTACTGGAAAGACTTATAAAGGAAGGCAAGATACGACCTCTAGCGCCTAGGCCAGCCATGAATCAAGGACAGCCAGGGCATAGAGATGATTAGTACTGCACCTATCATCAATATACTGGGCACCTAACGGACTACTGCCGAACCCTGAGGAACAAAATTCAAGATCTCATCGATAAAAAATAGATCACAGATCCTGAAAAGAGAGAGAAGAAGAAAAAGCCAGATTATAATGCCGTCCCTCCACCAAATATGTGATCGGGTTTGGTTCACCTGAGCTGCACATTTTGCAAGAACTACATGGAAATACTATGTTTTTTTTAGATGCTTTTTATTTTAAGAACTCCTTGTGATAATGTTATTTTAATGTAATGAACAGTTTTTGCTTATTTGTATGGTGTTTCTATTGATTTCATTTCTTATGATCACGATGCATCCATTCATTTTTTGACATTAACCCAATTAATACGATTTCATCTAATCTCAAAAACTTTGGAAAATTCCAAACAAAATCTTGATAGTATCTGGTATAACTCCTGAAGAGAGAATAATTTTGAGAGATAATGATAAAATAAATAAGATAAAAAATAGAAAAAAAAGGGAGCCTTTGCCTAGACCATGTATAATATGCTGAAGATTGAAAAGGATATTCTTCAGACCATGCTACTTTCACGTGCCAACATGACGATTCCTTTGCATCAACAACATCTAGGTGGCATATGGTGCTGCCAAATAAGATCAAATTCCGAGAGTTATATCAAAAGTTGGACAAATAAAAACTCAGGACCTTCGTGAGAAACATCCAATTCAACAGTATGACCCTTTTCTCCCAACCATTTGAAATATGTACCCCAAAACCAATTAACCATTCGGAACCCTTATAGCCAAACTTAAAAGGATAGCTCTTTATCCTCTCAAAAAAAAAATCAATCAAAATCAAATCAATCACAATTTTGCCTCCAAGCCATCTAAATCTAACCTATAACCCAACCTCAACCACTGAAAGTCACTTCAAAAATTGAACCACCAAAGCCGATGAAAGTAAGGTGTGGGGTTTCACATTCAAGTCCCAAATAAGAAACCCGTCATCTTGGCCAGTTTACACAAGGGTCAAGAACAAGACTTTAATGCTAAAATGAACCACTCTTAAGAAGCAACCTCCCCCGTTAGCGAAGATGAAGGCAAATTCAATTGACATCGATGGATTGAAGGAGGGTTCATGGCAAAGGCTAAAAAATACTAAAAAAAAGAAAAAAAAAAGAAAAAATACAAAAATAAAAGGAGAGAAAATATTTAATCATAAAAACTCGAGAGGGCTGATTGATAACAGGAGTTTGATGCTTTCAAGATCTATCCCGAGATTAGATGAGGTTCTGTATTTTGAGATTAATATCAAATAATGATCATGTGTTATGAAATCAAATTGAAATATATGCATCTATCCAAATATATTGATATCACCAGACCAGTTCATCTTGCACACTCGAATCTGTTTAGACCCGGTGTCTACAACAACCCATAACCTCAAGGGCCAACACACTAAAAGAAATCTTTTTGTGTAGGTCTTGTATTTTGATATAATAACATAAATGTAATCTTTTGGATGTAAAGATGTGTTTGTAATAGGTAGTATAAGTAACATGTATATGAGATTATCTTTTGTAATGGAAACTCATTATAGAACATATCAGGTAATATGAATATTAATATGGAAATGTATGATCTTAAATGAATGTTAAGAAATGTTATAATTCTGGTTTCTTTATAATGTATGTGATGGGAGTAACATATTTGGCTTGTGACATCCTTCACTTATTGTGGTAACCTATCTCGCTAAGATACGGATTACTATATACAGGTAATGGGTGTTACATGATGTGGCAGCACGTGTATGGACACATGGATCAATGGGTCAATGCCATGTGGCTGGTGACCTTTACACACGCGTGGTGGAGCGTGTCAGCACGTTTGAACCTCTTTCGTTGGCATGTGAGCCCGATTCCTGCCACAAAATTAGCTCTAATTTTTTTATGAATTAATTTTTTATAATTATTTTGTCATTTTTTTAAAATTTTTTAATGACTAGAAAATAAATTTTTATTTTTTAAATATAAAAATATTATAAACTTGCAGAATGTGTTTTTTACCTTTAGATATTTTAAAAATATTTTAATTTATTTTTTAGGTTATATCCTTAATTATTGATTTAAATGTATTTCAATCATGTGTGTTTATATATGAGTGTATAGAATTTTCTATAATATGTTGCAAAAATATTGATAAAGACACCCTTTATTCCTTAAACTCCACATGAGGTTGCTTTAAAAAATGTAAGAGTACAATTAATAAGCAACATAAGAATGTGAAGGAAGATTCGGGCTGATGATGTTGATGCAATAGTGTATCATATAGTGCATGTGTAAGAACAAATGCAAGAGTGCATTTGGCTTGGTGGTCTGAGTATGAAAAGGATGATATAGTTTTAATCAAAGTGTTAATTGATTCCTTAGAATATCATCTAGAATTTAGAAACTTATTTAAATCTATCTGGTTCATAGGAGATAGATTTTATAGAAAATCTATTGTCCATTTTTTTGTTAGAGTTGCCAAAAGATGAGTGTTGAGAAGCAACATTAAATCTATGATGACATTGATGAATAGACATAAAGTGCATCATCCATAGATTAAGCAAACTAATGGTTTACCGGATTAGTTGGTTAAACATAGTCAAAGAAACATTCCCAATATTAAGAAAGATTTTATGGAATCTGAACTTCTAGGATAGTTGACATAAGTGTCAATTTTGGTTAACATTTTTTTGAGATAGGATTTGGGTTTCCTATTTTAAACATTAGTGTCTAAATAATGAATTATTGTATTTATTTTTGAATAAATGTATGAGAAATTTATTAAATATTTGGTGGCTTTTAACTTTTTAATGAATGTTTTTATTTAATTGTTAATTGCATTGCAATATTTTATGAGTAATGATTACATGTTTATTAAGTAGAGACTTAATGAACCAAAACCAATAAAATTTTCGTCATAAGTTTGAGAACTTAATATTCAATAATTCAGATTTACTATGTAAGGCCCCAACTTGTACCCTAGTCGTATTGGATACGCTCAGGGTACAAGAGAGGTTGAGTTTGTACTTTTCGGTTGAGTTTTTACATGTTGGGACATAGCTGGTATTAATTATTTTGTTAGGGGTAGTTTCATCTTTTGACCTTTTTAGGCTAGATTGCATTAATTAAGTTTTGTAGTTGGGTCATACTTGAATTAGGTTGACTTAACGGACTTGTGTATGAGTTTTAATGGGTCAAAGGACTATTAAGAAGTTTGACTTGTGGACCAATCAAAGGGTACCATTTGGTGGAGTGGGATTGGATGAGCTTGGGAAGGGATTTGCATGGCTTTAATAACCATGAAGTTGGTCCATTTCGGAGCCAAGAATCTGGCCTCCCTTCTCTCCCATTTCAACCATCTTTTTGTCCCTTAAAGTTCATTTAAACTCCATTAAAATTTTGCTCAAACTCCTTATAGCCAATCAAGGGATTCAAGTGTGTTTTTAAGCTTTATAGGTAACTTTCTTCTTCTTTTTCTTCTCCTTCTTCCTCTGTGAGTTGAGGGTGAGGATTTGTGAGTTTTGTGTGTTGATGGCTATATTATGATGCTTTTGTAGAAGGAAGTGGAGCTAAAGTTAAAGGAAATGAGAAAATTGGTGCAAGTAGAGCCAATTGAAGAATTTTGAACAAGGTAGGAAAAAATTCATTTGGATGTGTTCTTGATGCTAAATTTATGTTTTGGGGTATATGTGAATGAATTATGTATTGTGTATTGTTGAGTTGCCTTGTTGTGGTTAGGTTTGATTAAGTAGTTAATTTGGGTAAGTACAGTTTTTAGGGGAAACTCTGCTCAAATTTTGCCAGACCTCTGTGTGATGTTTTACTCATAAGTGGAGTTTTTGAACTTCAAATCAAGTGATTCAAGTGTCGTTAGAACCATGACTTCCATATCTAAAAAACTCCTAGAAATGATAATGAGAAAATTCTAGCTCTAAGAATCTTAAAAGTAGCCAAAACAGAGGTGTCTCTACTTTGGCCGGTTCCTAGGTTGTTTAAATCATATTTGAGATTTTGGATGTCCAAATAAACTAAATTGGTGTGATTTGAAACTTAACATCTTAGGGAATAATTGTTAAGAAGGAAGTTTTACCTAAATTTGAAGTTTAGATATTGGTTTAGGCTGTGCAAAATATACTAGTGAAGCAGTCATGAGATTCTGCTTCTGTAAAGTAAAATTTTTGGACCTCACGTTCAGCACCAAAACCTTGCCACCATGACCCGTGCCTATAGACTTCTGTTTTGCTTATTTTTGGGTGTCACGATCGGCACAAAACCTTGCCCACCGTGACCCATGCTCTTGGACTTCTGTTTTGATTATTTTTGGGACCTCACAGTCAGCACCAAAACCTTGCCACCGTGACCCTCTCCTATTTTAGCCATTAATTTGCTTAATGTGTGTTCTGTCTTCTACAAGTTGATTGATTAATACTTTATACAAGTAATTATGTGTTGGTAATAGCTCTGAGCTGTTATCCATTTCATGTGTTTTCCCAACTAAGCCTTCACGCTTAGCACTAGTATTGCATCCGTGTAGGTACCGAAGATACGGTGATTTTGAAGGACACCCCCATGAAGCCAACACAATAGGGGTTCATTTCTGTAGGTTTTTGTATAGTGTTGTGTAGAACTTTGTAAATGTAACTTTTGAGCGGGTATATTATAGTTTATAGTTTACAATAACAAGGATGTTTATACAGGCCTGTAATTCTATCATAATGCAATACTGTAATATTGTAATGGGACCTTTACTGCTATAATATTATAAAAGCGTGATGGTTTTTGCATGCCAATTCATATGATTTCAAGTTAATAACAGGAAATTTTATAATTCAGCTTTTAAGAACTTAAGTGTTTGATTAGAGCTTTTGTTGTGTGGCATTCCTCACCTGACTTGGTAACCCACTACGTGCGGGTAAAGGGGTGTTACATACTATGCATGAGATTTTAACCTATAAAGTCGGATATTAGAACTTAGAGGGTAATTGGATACTATTAGTAGCTTTTTCGAATTGAGCCTAATAGAAAACTTTACTAGGTTATTATTTCAGATGCATAGTAAATTACATGTATTGCCTTATCTCCTTTAAAAATTTGCAACATTATTCCATTTAAAAGCAGAAGATTAAAATAGATACTGCTTGAAAAGAAAGAGGCTATTGAATCATTAAATTCGGTTATTGCTGAACTTGAGGATGGCACTACAGCCAAGCATAGGCGGGACCAAAATGCCTATATGGCCTAGAAAAAGAAGCATTCCACTGTTCGAATAATCTTTCTTAGTACAATGGATGTTGATATCACTAAATAGTTCCACAAGTATCAAAATGCAATGGATCTGTGAATCGCTTTGTGAAAGAGGTTCAGAGGTGTGACTCTAACTAAATTTGATACTAATCAAAAGAAGTTTGATCATTCGATGCGAAAACATCTGAGAGAGTTAGAAATTATGATAAGTGAGATTAGTGAGTATGGTCATAAGTTGACTAGCGAGCAGTAGGTCTAAGCTGTTATCCGTTCTTTACCTAAGAGTTAGGAGCATATGAAGATGCAACTAACTCATATGGATATATAACATCAAGACGTTTGAAGATATCACTCATCATTTGGAGCTTGAAGAGGACCAACTGGCAACGATTAAGGTCAATGTCGAAGTGCATATGGTACAGTCTCATTCTGGTGGAATGAGTTCTAACCAGAACAAGGAAAGAAGCTTCAAAAGTAAGGATAAGGAAAAGGCTCAAGAGCCTAAAAATAAAAGGTAAAATAGAATAACTATAAGTCCAAAGGCAAAAAAAGGTAAACATTTTAAGAGTAAAATGTTTCAATTGCCTACAGAAAGGATACTATGCAAGAGACTGCAATGTACCCAAAAGGATACACTATTTTGACTCAAGAGTGAGTGAAATTTGTGTATCCAGTTCTAAATTTTATCCTTTGTGAGTGATAGATTCAGGAGCAATACACTGTATAACAAGGAATAAAAATGCATTTGTTAGGAATTTAGGTTTTGTTCTTACTTTATTAAAACTTGATTTCAATTTACATTTGAAGGATGAAGATGTACGCCTATGCTTAAATAATGTTTATTATGGTTCTAGTTATGTGCTGAACGATTTGATTGTTATGGATGTTGATCATGACTATTTGAATAAAACTAGTTTTTCCTTTTATTTCTTCTTTTTTCACATAGTTATGAGAACAATGTGAAATTATGGCATGCTAGATTAAATAATATCAGGCAGAAACGAATGAGTCTGCTAGCCAAAGTTGGTTTATAAGGTAATTTAAATGAGGTCGAATTGCCTACGTGTGAGCATTGCCTAAAAGAAAAATTAGTTAGAAAACCATTCAGAAAAGAAACTTGTAACACCCTGATTTGGACCCTAGTAGAATTTTCAGTGTTAATTGGATTAATTAAGGATTTTATTGAAAAAGGAATAAAAGTGATTAAGTGAAGTTTTTATTTAGTGACTAATTGGATTTATGCCAAGGACCAAAGTGATAAAAGAGAAGTATTTAATAAGTTAAACCAATGAGTTGGTGACACCTAGAGTTAGTAGTTGGGGAGCATTAAATGAAAAAGGAAGAAAAGAAGGGAAGAGAGAGGGAAAATCAGATTTTCCTCTTTCCTGTTCTCCTCTTCTTGCGTTCCTGTCTCTTCTTCTTCTTCTTCTTCTTCATTTTATGTTCCTCACTTCTTTCCTTTGGTGTTTCTTCAAGAGTTTGTGTTGGATTTTAAAGGTAAGTGATTGGATTTTTGGGTGTATGCTTTTCAGTTCTTCCTCTTCTTTTTTCGTTTTGATGAAGTATTTGGGTATTTGAGTGTTTAGATTATGAGTTATTTGGTTTGATTTGTGCAAGAATTGGTGATCAAGAGTAAGAACAAGGGCAAAGAGAAGCTTGGACCTTGAAGAGAAGAGTGGGTTGTACTCCATTTTGAGGTTTGGGAGTTGTCTTGCATGTTTTGGGTTTTTCTCTTGTTTTTGAAATATTGGTAAATGAGTTGCTAAATATGTTGATATGCATGTGTTTAGTTGAGTCTTTGCATTTATATGAAGTATGATGAATAATTTGATATATGTATATAAGTTGAATGTGGAATTGCATGATTTTAGAGAAATTTCTGGGTTTGTTCTTTTTATGTACATTTTGTCAATTTAATTGTTCTAGCAAGTGTTTATAGTTTTTAATATGATTATTAGCATATTTAAAATGCATATGTTACATGAATTGAGGTTGTATGCATGATAGATTGATGTTGGGTTGAGTTTTGCATGAGTTATATTAGAGTTTGGCATTTTCAGGTTTGGGAGTTCGTCTCTATCGCGAGCGTGACGTAGAGCTCGGGTTTCGAACTGGGGTGAGAGCTCGGGTTTTGGACTGGGCCAAAAGCTAGAGCTTCAAGCATTTTTCGAGCGTGCTCTATCGCGAGCGCGACAGAGAGTGTGGTAGCCAGGCTTTTGCCGAACGATCCTTGTCGCGAACGTGCTGTTGTGCATGGGCGCGATCGAGGCCCCTGCCTTCTGTCGTGAGTGCGACTGCTCGTCGCAACATACTCCTTGTTTGGCAAATGTTTTCTTTTGAAATTCTTTGCATGGTTTCTCGCTTTCGATTGGGTTATGTTTTGAGGTGTGAGCTATTGTGTATTAATTTCATGTTTGTCTTAATTGACTAATGCATTAATTGTTCATATGCTCGGTTAAGAGTAAAGTTGTGACTTTTGAGTAGAGTTTTTAGTTAAGTTTGAAAGGTCATGGTAGTGGATAGATAAGCATTCTTATAAAGAGTTTAAGCGCAGCTGCTTCTGTTGGCCTCATTTGGGTCTTAATGCCGGCCCCGTTTGGGTCTTAATGCCGGCCCCATTTGGGTCTTAGTGATTTGTTTTAGAGACTTCAGTCTCTTCTGCTACCTTCGGGTATAAAACGTTTTGGGACTTATGTCTTTTATGTGTTCAGATGCTGTGTCCTATCAGTATCTTCTGTACCCGTATCCACTGTTGATGTGAACTCGGGCTAATAAATGTTATGTGTGCAAGTATCTGAGTATAGTATTAAATGTAGTGAATTAATGTTTTGATGTGACGTCGTGATATGTTAAGAATGTTTATGTATTCAAATGTTTTGGAGTGGTATAGCTATGTTATTGCATAATCGTCATGATGCGTGTACAATGTATAATTTTATGAATTATTCGTGTGTGATTAGATGCATATGTTCCTTACAATTTCGCATTATAGTCTTTATTTATTTTAATTATGATTGTTCCTTGATCATATTTTTATTATATTATTCATGTTATTTGTGACTTCGTTAGAAGTGTTTTGTGTCTGTTTCTCCCCACTAAGTTTTATCGCTTAGCACGGGTGTTTTCCCGTATAGGTGACAGGTTCGTTCTCGGTATTGGGCATCTGCAGGTCGGCCACTAGGAGTTTCAGTTATTGTATTTTTTTGTATATGATTATGTAAAAGAGAAAGAGTGGCCAAGTTTTGTATGCATAGATGTAAATAGTTTTTGTATATGTAATTGTTGAGGATCCTTTTGTAATTTTGTTATATATATATATATTATATTTTTTTATGCTTAGTTAATGCTTTCACTTATGATGTATGTATGTGTATTGTTTGTGCGTAATGCTCTGATATCCTTATAAGAGGTATTGGGGTGTTACAGAACTAGAGCCAAATTTCCATTGCAGTTGATTCATAACATAATATACTATGCTCATATTATGAACAATTTTTTTTTTTTTAAAAATTGTCAATATATCATAAATGGTAATGACTAGATTTGAAGAATCTTTTCGTCTTTTGGGATTCCATAGAATTTTTTGATTTTTATATTCATGAAACATTCATTCTAATCGCCATTATCCATTATATGCCATTATCAGTTATAATTAATATAATTCATTTATATTTTAATTTTTTATTTAATTATTATATTAATTCTAATCTATTAGATATTATAATTTATTAGAGTTAGAAATTAGGATCTAATTATTCTAATATTATTAGAAGAATTAGAATATATAATTTAAAATATTTATTAATTGAATAATTTATATTTTAACTATTCTAATATCAACTTTATATATATATAATTTATAATTAAAAAATCGATTAACGAAAGATTTTTTTAGAGAATGGTTAATTTACCAAAAAGCCAGAAAATAGAGTTAAAAACCTCATTTCTTTCGCAATCGTTCATTAATTCACTGATTGTTAAGATAAATAAACATATATCAATCAAATGAATTTCATTATATTGTAGTCAATCAGATTCGGTCATGAAAAATTCATTACATTAATATTTAGCAAATTCAATATCAATAAACGATAATTTTTTACCTTTATTTACTCTATACTCACTAGGTAAATTAAATATTGATTATGAATGAACTATTATGAGTATACTTCCTATACTTGGGATAAGTTATTTAATATATTTAGTACAATTTATAATTGTATAATTTCTAATTTGAATATTATAAGATTATTTATTATAATTTAATATTTCTATAATATTATATTCTATCTAATTAATATTATTATTCTAATATAGTTACTTACTTTATATCTATTTTCTTTATATTATTTAATAATCTATTTTCATAGATCTATGTTATCTGCGTAGTGGCTCATGTAGGAGGAATTGAACCAAATGGGACCCTTTTACTCAATAGTAGAGTAACGTCATCGTAAGGCGTAAGTCATTGGTTCAAATCCAATAAGGGGCTTTGGCTGTTTTGGATAGTATTTCTATTTGAAGAAAGACTAGAAGTTTGATATTTGTAATAACAAAAGTAAGAAACTCTATAATTTGAATTAATTCTAAAATTCAAAAATTTTTCTAAATTAACATTAGATTAGAGATTAGAATGATTTATTTTATACTATTCTAATTTATTATTATTTTATAATTATACCTTTATAATATATTTTATTTTAGAAGATATTCTTTTTTTATATTCTATATCATATATTTTCAGAATATATTTTATATATTATTTTATATTAGAATATTAGAATATATTATAAATAATATAATAATATTATAGTATTAGTACATTTTATATAGTTTATGTATATTTTATATGGTTTATAGTCATTTTATATAGTTATTTCTATAATTTATTTTATAGATGGAGTCTGGATACGCCTATTACTCTCGATATGGATCCGAATCCATATCAATATGGGAATTACACAGGTATGGAAAAAGTTTCACATTAGATCCTTTAATTCAAAGTTTTTCCCGTAATTAAATGGATTAAATAAGGTAAGTTACATATTAATTTCTTAATTAAAAGTTGTAACTGTCCATTTAATTTTCATTAATTTTGTAATTTTCATTTCCTATTAATTACCTTAATTAATAGCCCTCCTAATTAAGAGCATAAGACTCTCTATATATAGGGTTAAGATAAAGATAAGAAATAAGAAGAAAAAAATTCTTATATCGAAACTCTGTCAGTTTTTTCTCTTGCTTACTTTTCACTCAAAGAGGCTTTTAGACTGTGATTTAGTTGCCGTTATCCCGCTCGTGGATATCAGCCGGATCAGTGACACCAGAAGGGATCCTTGTAAATGCTTCCGCCAAAGTATCCGCGCTACAAGAGTTAGGTAGTATATAACCCGATTATGTTATCTCCATATATGCATATGCCATGTTATTTTCCTTTCATTTTATATAGTTATTATATAATTATAAATCGAGTTATGTTATAAAGTTGAACATTTGTTTAGTAGTTTATTGTATAATGATAAATTGGCTCTTAAATTGCCAACGCGGATGTGAATAGAAAAGGAACCGTTCGAATTGCAGCTTGAATACCACTTATAAATAATCCAAGGAACATGACAGGTATAGGAACCACTGAATGTACTAAAGAACTAAGAACCCATCATTTTTAAGACCAAATAGTAGGTGGAAAGGAAGGGGGAGCTCCTTTCCGTTCAAATTTAAGCCAAAATACCAAATGAAAGTGGATTTTTTTTTTCATTCCCAAGAAAGTGCGTATTTTACTTGAATCTTCTTCCCTAATGGTGCCAAATAATAGTATCATTAGAGTATATATACAAATTACTTTAAATACAAGAAGTCGAGTTGGCAGATTAGTCCAAGTGGAGAGAAAAAAAAATTGAACTTAAAATCTTTTATGGAGATATCTATTTTTCAGGAGTTGACTCCATTTTATATGAGAGAACGTGTAGAGATTTTTTTATCATTCAAAGGACCTATTCGTAAGAATTTAACTTTATTTGTTTTGTCTTCCTTCTTTTTTATTTTTTTTTCCAAAGAGAAATTATAAATAGAAATCCACGCATGAAATAAAAAATATTAGAAAATCAATATTCTTAAAAAAATAAATTCAGTGTTACATTTTCACATCAAAGTGAAAATAGAGTGCTTAATCTTTATTATTATTATTTTTTTTTCCATTTATTACCTATTATTGGTGATCCAAAAGTCCCTTTTACGCCCTTCTTATTCCCATTCTTTTTCGTACGGGCTCTTACTCTTCTACCATGATTACAATTGTAATTTCCAGCAAGATTCTTCTTCCTGTTCTTCTTATAGTAAATCTTTTATATATATAATATCTTCTTTCATTCTTTAGAGAACGTTAATTTTTATAATTTATGTTTCCATAGCCTATTTTATTAAATTCAGTTAATTAATATTAGTTTTTTAAAATTGAAGTCCAAATTCAGTACATTAATAATATGTTAACTGATAAATATAGTTGTTTGATTAGTTAACTATCGGTTAACCATAAAAAAAAAATTAAACATATATAATTTTCTTTTAACTCATAAAGAAAAACATGCAATCATAAAATTAAAATATAAGTTCTAGATGTTTTAAATATAAAAATACAAATAAAATTACTAATCATTAAAATTTAGTGTCAATATAATAAAAAAGTTACATAAATACTCTGCAAGATAAAAAAAATATTCAAAATTAATTTATCATTCATCATTATTTACAAGCGGATGATATTAGTGATTAATGCATAAAATATACTTTATTTAGAGTAAAATGATAATTTCAATTAAAATGAGAAACTCATCCATATGGATCATATATATGAAAAATTACATATAAAAACCGGTTAACACCGGTTTTTTAGACATTGAGTCTAAATCAAAAAAAAAATATTAAAGTCCATCTCAAAAAAAAAAAAAAAATTCCAAATCCAAATATATAACCATAATTCTTAAAAATTAAAATTCAAGTTCTTGTCTGATCAAATTGGTTAATTGTATAGACAAGTTTAAACTCAATTTTAACCACCGAATTAACTGTTTTTTACTTTTCTCTCCAACCCTATGTGGTAGTAGTGCATATATATATTAAAGATGAAGATTAGATTTGAGAAAGCATTTTGTTCCATTTAACTTATGAATTTGTCGGCACAAATTTATATAAATTGAGCTAGCTACTAGTAAGTTTCAGATGGTCATGAAAAAAAAAATAATAAGAAGAATAGCAAATGAAGAAAACCAATCAAATGAGAGAAAATTTAATAAGAGATTCAGCTATCATAATCAATATGTGAAAGCACAAAGTCATAATCATAGAATAAAAACATATAATTAACAAATACTCCCTCCGTCCCACTTTAAAAGGCTATTATCCTTTTTTCACGGTAATTAAGAAAATAATTGAAATACATCAATTTCATAAAAAAATAATATAAAATGACAAGAATGTCCTTATTTATTACATTTGAAAAAAAAAAAAGTAAGTGATATATATTTAATAAATTATATAATAAATAGGGATAAATACGTAAATTTATTTCTTAAATTGCGAAAAGAACATTTGGAGTGGGACAAATAAAAAACAGCCTTTTAAAATGGGACGGAGGAGGGAGTAATAAAAACGTCTCGATATAAAGAAAGAGAGAGATTCAGTTTGTGTGGACTTGGGAAATGTCCTTTATGAAAGAATCAAAGTTAGTGTGAGTTGAACCACCTTTAGCTATTGCTGCTTGACAAACCTGTTTGAGTAGTTTTGCCTTTTGCCTTATTTCTATAGCCTCACTCTTTCCTGGATCCATAATATCCTTCACTAGTTTTGCAATTTGTTGTCTTGTCACCAAACCATCACCTAATTTACCACCTTCAAACACTCTGCACCCAATTTTCCAATCTTCCACAATAATTTTACAGTTAGTAGTTTGATCCGAAAATATAGGAGAAGCAAGTATCGGAATACCTGAAAAAACAGCTTCTAAAGTAGAATTAAAGCCACAGTGTGTCCAAAAACCTCCAATAGAAGGATGATTTAACACTCTCAATTGATCGCACCAAGGAACTACGAATCCCATTTCACCATACCCATCTTTAAATTCTACGATTTCACCCCGAGACACCCACAAGAACCGAACACCACTGCTGCAAATTCCGGCTATGATTTCTTCCATTTGGGTACTCGAAACAGAAAGAAAGCTTCCCATTGAGACATACAACACTGAATGTTTTGGTTGGGCGTTTAGCCAGTTTATGTAGTCAGGAATAGTTTGATCAAAATTAGTGCTTTCCAATTCAAAATAAGGAATGGCAGGGCCTAAAGCAAGCACAGGAAAAGGGAACTTGAATTTTAAAGCATCAATCACTTGGGATTCAAGCTCATATACACCACTGAATAAAAGGAATTGTGCTTCGGACACCATAGAAACACGTTTCAAAGCTCTTGGAAGCAATATTTGATCTTTTGCATCAAATGAAGTAGGAAGATCTGCTAAACGTGTTGGAGGAATTCCAGGTATGTAGTCTACAACCTCTTCTCGTCTTTCTGAGACACAACAACACTTGCTAATGATATAAATTTAATTATGATATTTTTCAATATTAATTAATTAGTTATTAAAATTCTCAGTTTGCTCTGTATATACATATAATCAAATATTGGAAAAAAAGGCAAAATGACCCTCAAACTAAGGATGCCTCAATTTCAACTTTTTGACCAAATCAAATCGTAACTTTCGGTTTCGGATCATTATGACTTGTTTCATCCCAAAATCTTTTCAGTTTCTCTTTTTTTTAAATGCTTTTTTCAATGAAGTTTTACAACCCCCATAAAATCAATACTACGAAAAATAATAATTTAATAATAAGGTAAATTTTTAGTAAGTTATCTATCACCAACAATTTTGAGGCCAAATTGCAATTTATTAAACAAATACTACTCTAAAACTGTTTCTCAAAGTTGAATTTTTAAATTTTTTAGTAAGGAAAAATAAAACTAAAATTAAAGATCCATAAGTTAATGCACATACCTGACGCTTTGATAGGGAAATGCCCATGTTGGAGGATTAAATCAAAATGATAGAAAAGAGAAAAAGAAGTAGCAGACATAGTCCACAAAGAAGCGACAGGAATGTTCCTGCGATTCCCAACTTTAACAACCCAATAAAGAAAAGTATCAGCTATGATAGCATTAATTGGAAAACCATCATTCTTAATCCCATCAAGAACTTGTTCAAAAGGAGATTCCATTTTTGTCGAAACTGCTTCCTGGAAAGCTGGGAGATCCTTAGCACGACCAAGCTCAGAGGGTATAACATTAGGGATTGTTCTAAATTGGATATTTGGGGGCTTTTTGTATGAGCTAATGAAGCTGTGCCACTCTTCTGTCACAACAAAGGTGAAGAGAATGTCTGGTTTTTTTAAGGTTATGAGTTTGCACAGATTCATCATTGGATTTACATGACCTCTGCCCGGATAAGGCATAGCCACCACATGGCAGGTACTGGCAGTTGTGGCGATGCAGCTCCTCTTGCTACTAATTTCTACTTTCAAGTTCTCAGTAGTTTCCATTTTCAAGTTCAATGAAGCAACTGGTGCTGCTTGTTGGAGACAAAGAAAAACAGAGGTAAACAGAGGAGAAGATAATACTTGGCTTGTCTATTAAAAACATTCTGAACAATATTTATAGGCATGTAAAAGTGACCTTTTGACATCCACCATAAAAGTTACGCACAATAACCAGATGCAATTGAAATTAGTAGGATCAACAATTATCAATGATAAAAAAATTTTAAAATTTTAAAATATTTTATTAAGATTAATTTTTAATATAAATATTTAAATATATTAGTGGGGTCAATTTTTAATGAAATCAATTATTAATGGGGCTATTTAGTGGGGTTAATTTAAAAAAAAAATAGCAAGGATATTTTAAAAACTTTTATAAATTGAGTAGGTCAATTGACCCCACTCAGTATGTTCTCCCTACGCCCCTGACAATAACCACACACGTTACACACTAAGGATAATAAAATATAGTTACTACAAGTTTAACTTCTCAAGACCCCCTCTTAAACTTGTAATCTAGCCTTTAACAACTCCAAGAACAGCTCTCAGTCTGCAGAAATCTTCAAACTTCAGAGCTTTAGTAAAAATGTCAGCTTCTCTCAAGCAAAAAGACAGTCGAAAATTTTTTGGGAAAAAATTTCAAAAAAAAAAAATTTTCAAGATTTATTTTTCTTTTCTTCTTTTCTCTCCAAAATTTTTCACTCTTGGTTTAGTTTAAACAAGGAGAATTAATTTCCTTTGCTTGATCTTTACATCAAAATTATTTTCTCAAGTTTTTTATTTGTTTAAAACTTAGATTTTATCAAATTTTTTGTGTTTATCCCTGCAAAAATCGACAAGGGGACGGATCAAGACACCGTTTTTTTCGATCTATAAACTCTGAGGTTAAACTTTTTTATACCCATTCCCATTTATTGTTGTTTATCATATATTGTTGTTAATATTGTTATTTTCTTGCTATTATTACCATGTCTATCATTTATTTCTAGCATTTTTAATGTAATTATTGTTGTTGTTGACATATTATTTATTACTTTAATTTAATTTATTTGTGGTTCCCGTTGCCTTTATTATTATAATAATAATAATAATAATAATAATTATTATTATTATTATTATTATTATTATTATTATTATTATTATTATGCCATCTCCATTATTGTTATCATTGTTTGTGTTGGTTGTTAATGTTTGTATGCTCATTATTATTATTATTATTATTATTATTATATTGATGTTCACTGTTGAATTTTTTCCTTCTTTTTTGTTGTTGTTATTATTATTATTATTATTATTATTATTATTATTATCATTATCATTACTACTTTTGTGCTGCTCTCATCATCATTGTGTTGTTGTTGTTATTATTATTATTATTATTATTATTTTGTAATTATTTTTATTATTATCCTTATTTTTGGCATGGCTGATTTTTCATTCCCTTTGCATGTAAATTGTTCGTATATTAAATTTACATGTACTAATTTCTTAAAAAGATATTTATATTTGCAAATGGAATTAAATTAATTAATTAAAGATAAATATCTAAAAAAGATTTAATTTTAAGAAAAATAAAAAAAAAAGAAAGGATTTGTTTTTTAAAAAACAGATAAAGATTCATTTAAAAAAACAAAAAGATAATTTGGATTATCTTTTGCGTGGCCATGTGAGGCCACAACTCAATTTATGAGTTGTGGCTTCACATTCATGAGCTGCGGCCACACATGAGGCCGCAGCTCAAATCCTCACTTGAGGCCGCGGCTCATTAGGCTGCAACTGTTGTGTCTTTCCTCGATTTTTGCAGTTTTAATCTGATTTTTGCAGTTTTAGGACTGCAAAAATCAGATTTTTTTTCACGCTTTTTGAGGGTGTTGAAAAAATAAAATTAGGAAAGTTAATTAGATTTTTTCCACTTTGGAAATACAATGAAATTAAAAGGGATGGTCTTCTTTTTTCCAGGGGAGGCTGTTGGTTCAAAATAAAAAAAAAAATTGTTTTCTTCTCTCAAACAAAATGGCAGCCGAAAATTTTTTGGGAAAAAATTTCAAAAAGAAAAAAGTTTTCAAGATTTATTTTTCTTTCCTTTTTTTCTCTCTTAAATTTTTCACTCTTGGTTTAGTTTGAGCAAGGAGAATTAATTTCCTTTGCTTGATCTTTACATCAAAATTATTTTCTCAAGTTTTTTATTTGTTAAACATTTTGTGTGTTCATCACCGTAAAAATCGACAAGGGGACGGATCAAGACACTATTTTTTTCGATCTATAAACTTTGAGGGTAAACTTTTTTATACCCGTTCTCATTTATTTTTGTTTATCATTTATTATTGTTAATATTGTTATTTTCTTGCTATTATTACCATGTCTATCATTTATTTCTAGCATTTTTAATGTGATTATTGTTGCTGTTGACATATTATTTGTTATTTTAATTTGATTTATTTGTGGTTCCCGTTGCCTTTATTATTATTATTATTATTATTATTATTATTATTATTATTATTATTATTATTATTATTATTATTATTATTCTGCCATCTCCATTATTGTTATCACTGTTTGTGTTGGTTGTTAATGTTTGTATGCTTATTATTATTATTATTATTATTATTATGTTCACTGTTGAATTTTTTCCTTCTTTTTTGTTATGGTCATTTGGTTTCTATTATTATTATTATTATTATTATTATTATTATTATTATTATTATTATTATTATTATTATTACTTTTGTGCTGCTCTCATCATCATTGTGTTGTTATTATTATTATTATTATTATTATTATTATTATTATTATTTTGTCATTTTTTTTTATTATTATCCTTTTTTTAGCATGGCTTATTTTTAATTCTTTTTGCATGTAAGTTGTTCGTATATTAAATTTACATGTCCTAATTTCATAAAAAGATATTTATATTTATAAATGGAATTAAATTAATTAATTAAAGGTAAATATTTAAAAAAGATTTAATCTTAAGAAAAAGAAAAAAAAGAAAAAAAGAAAAGATTTGATTTTAAAAGAAAAAAAAAAGAAGAAAAGATTTGTATTTTTTTTAAAAAAAAGGTGTAGATTGATTTAAAAAAAAAAAGATAATTTGGATAATCTTTTGCGTGGCCATGTGAGGCTGCAACTCAATTTATGAGTTGTGGCCTCACATTCATGAGATGTGAGGCTGCAACTCAATTTATGAGTTGTGGCCTCACATTCATGAGCTGCGGCCTCATCAATTCCTCACTTGAGGCCGCAGCTCATTAGGACCCAACTGTTGTGTCTTTACTTGATTTTTGTAGTCTTAGGACTGCAAAAATTAGGTTTTCTTTCTCTCTTTGGAGGGTTTTGAAAAAATAAAATTAGGAAACTTAATTAGATTTTTTCCATTTTGGAAATAAAATGAAATTAAAAGGGATGGTCTTCTTTTTTTCAGGGGAGGCTATTGGTTCAAAATCAAAAAAATGGTTTTCTTCTCTCAAGCAAAAAGACAACCGAAATTTTTTTGGGAAAAAATTTCAAAAAAAAAGAAGTTTTCAAGATTTATTTTTCTTTTCTTCTTTTCTCTCTAAAATTTTTCACTGTTAGTTTAGTTTGAGCAAGGAGAATTAATTTCCTTTGCTTAATCTTTATATCAAAATTATTTTCTCAATTTTTTTATTTGTTTAAAACTTAGATTTTATCAAATTTTTTGTGTTTATCCCCGCGAAAATCGACAAGTGGACGGATCAAGACACCGTTTTTTTCGATCTATAAACTCTGGGGTTAAACTTTTTTATACGCAATCTCATTTATTGTTGTTTATCATTTTTTGTTATTAATATTGTTATTTTCTTGCTATTATTACCATATCTATCATTTATTTCTAGCATTTTTAATGTGATTATTATTGCTGTTGACATATTATTTATTGCTTTAATTTGATTCATTTATTGTTCCCGTTGCCTTTATCATCATCATCATCATCATCATTTATTATTATTATTATTATTATTATTATTATTGTTATTATTATTATTATTCTGCCATCTCCATTATTGTTATCGCCGTTTATGTTGATTGTTAATGTTTGTATGCTTATTATTATTATTATTATTATTATTAGAATTATTATTATTATTATATTGATGTTCACTATTGAATTTTTTTCTTCTTTTTTGTTATGGTCATTTGGTTGTTATTATTATTATTATTATTATTATTACTTTTGTGCTGCTCTCATCATCATTGTGTTGTTGTTGTAGTAGTTGTTATTATTATTATTATTATTATTATTATTATTATTATTATTATTATTATTATTATTATTTTGTCATTATTTTTATTATTGTCCTTCTTTTTGGCATGGCTGATTTTTCATTCCCTTTGCATGTAAGTTGTTCGTATATTAAATTTACCTGTTCTAATTTCTTAAAAAGATATTTATATTTGCAAATAGAATTAAATGAATTAATTAAAGATAAATATTTAAAAAAGATTTAATTTTAAGAAAAATAAAAAAAAAAGAAAAGTTTTGATTTTAAAAGAAAAAAAGAAGAAAGGATTTGTTTTTCAAAAAACAAATAAAGATTGATTTAAAAAAAAAAAAAGATAATATGGATTATCTTTTGCGTGGCCATGTGAGGCCACAACTCAATTTATGAGTTGTGGCCTCACATTCATGAGGCCGCAGCTCAATTCCTCACTTGAGGCCGTGGCTCATTAGGTCGCAACTGTTGTGTCTTTACTCGATTTTTACAGTTTTAGGACTGCAAAAATCAGATTTTTATTCACAATTTTGGAGGGTGTTGAAAAAATTAAATGAGGAAAGTTCATTAGGTTTTTTCCACTTTGGAAATACAATGAAATTAAAAGGGATGGTCTTCTTTTTCCAGGGGAGGATGTTAGTTCAAAATAAAAAAAAAAAATAATTTTCTTCTCTCAAGCAAAAAGGCAGCCAAAAATTTTTTGTGAAAAAATTTAAAAAAAAAAAAAATTTCAAGATTTATTTTTCTTTTCTGCTTTTCTCTCTAAAATTTTTCACTCTTGATTTAGTTTGAGTAAGGAGAATTAATTTCCTTTACTTGATCTTTACATCAAAATTATTTTCTCAAGTTTTTTATTTTTTTATAACTTAGATTTTATCAAACTTTTTGTTTGTTCATCACGGCAAAAATCGACAAGGGGACGGATCAAGATACCGTTTTTTTCGATCTATAAACTCTGAGGGTAAAATTTTTTATACCCGTTCTTATTTATTTTTGTTTATCATTTATTATTGTTAATATTGTTATTTTCGTGCTATTATTACCACGTCTATCATTTATTTCTAGCATTTTTAATGTGATTATTGTTGCTGTTGACATATTATTTGTTGTTTTAATTTGATTTATTTGTGATTCCCGTTGCCTTTATTATTATTATTATTATTATTATTATTATTATTATTATTATTATTATTATTATTATTATTATTATTATGCCATCTCCATTATTATTATCACCGTTTGTGTTAGTTGTTAATGTTTTTCTGCTCATTATTATTATTATTATTATTACTATTATTATTATCATTATCATTATCATTATCATTATTATTATTATTATTATTTTGTCATTGTTTTTATTATTATCCTTATTTTTAGCAAGGCTTATTTTTAATTCTCTTTGCATGTAAGTTGCTCGTATATTTGGATTATCTTTTGCGTGGCCATGTGAGGCCACAACTCAATTTATGAGTTGTGGCCTCACATTCATGAGCTGCGGCCTCATCAATTCCTCACTTGAGGCCGCAGCTCATTAGGCCGCAACTGCTGTGTCTTTACTCGATTTTTGTAGTTTTAGGACTACAAAAATCAGTTTTTTTCACCATTTTGGAGGCTTTTGAAAAAATAAAATTAGCAAAGTTAATTAGGTTTTTTCCATTTTGAAAATAAAATTAAATTAAAAGGGATGGTCTTCTTTTTTCCAGGGGAGGCTGTTGGTTCAAAATAAAAAAAAATGGTTTTCTTCTCTCAAGCAAAAAGATAGCCGAAATTTTTTTGGGAAAAAATTTCAAAAAAAAAAAAAGTTTTCAAGATTTATTTTTCTTTTCTTTTTTTCTCTTTAAAATTTTTCACTCTTGGTTTAATTCGAGCAAGGAGAATTAATTTTCTTTGCTTGATCTTTGCATCAAAATTATTTTCTCAAGTTTTTTATTTGTTTAAAACATAGATTTTATCAAATTTTTTGTATTTATCCCCGCAAAAATCGACAAGGGGACGGATCAAGATACCGTTTTTTTTCGATCTATAAACTCTGAGGTTAAACTTTTTTATACCCATTCTCATTTATTGTTGTTTATCATTTATTATTGTTAATATTGTTATTTTCTTGCTATTATTACCATGTCTATCATTTATTTCTAGCATTTTTAATGTGATTATTGTTGTTGTTGACATATTATTTATTGCTTTAATTTGATTCATTTGTGGTTCCCGTTGCCTTTATTATTATTATTATTATTATTATTATTATTATTATTATTATTATTATTATTATTATTATTATTATTATTATTATTATTATTATTATTATTATTATTATTATTATTATGCCATCTCCATTATTGTTATCACCGTTTGTGTTGGTTGTTAATGTTTGTGTTGGGAAAATTATAACAAATATAATTTAACATGCGGAGGTAATATTAAATAAATGTACCTACCTCTTGTAGCGCAGAAACTAGTTGCGGAAGCGTCTACCAAGATCTTGTTTGTTTTGGTCACTGGTCTGGCTTTTACCCACTCGGGGTAAGAGCAGCTAGATCACAATCTAAATGCCCCTGAAAATAAGACAGAAAACTGTGAGTGGGAACGAGCAGCCTTGCGGCGTATACGTTTTCTCGTTACCAAATTATGAGGACCTCACCTCTATTTATAGAGGTCCTAATGGCTAGAGACCTAACTCTAGTTTAACTCAGACTCTTTCTGAGATAATATTTGGTAATTTAATTTAGATTAAATAACTCAATTTAATCTTGATAGGAACTCAATCCTTTATAGAGTCATGGGCGTATCCCAACTCTATCATCTCCCACTCGCACATGACGGAACGCATTCCAGTCTTAATTTTCAGTTATACTGGCAAATAGATTGTGTGACCAGCATACCTCGAGAGCACTAGTGCTATACACCTGTTAGGGATATATAGCGTCTCGGAAAACAAGATCCTCTTCTTCACGTATGCCTAACCCTAGATTGCCTTCTCACATTCACTGTTTTAACTCATGATCTCATAAAACAATTTTCGTGTTCACTATTATATTTCTACTCATAGAAACTATAATAGACCGGTCAGTGAACCACGAAACCTTATGAAAATGATCAGAAGGCTATCTTCCCCTCTTACTGTATGCCATCCATCATGATTCAACTCACTTTTCTAGTTAGATCCGCCAGGCCTAAATTTTTCCCGGACCTTTTGGAAACTAACTAAGCTAGCCACATTGAACCATACTTCAGGGATAAGTTAAGGGTTCTAAGGGTCGAAATATAAATATATAGGGTCTCACAATAGGGAAAGTTGAGATCATTAATATTATTAAATTCCCATCCCTGTGGTCACATAAGCACACACGGTATAAAACATGTGTTATGGTGTTCTTTCCTTCCCTTAAAGGAGCGCATGTCTCACATTTTGATAATGTGTATATTAAACACCATACAGAAGCGTAAGGTTGCGATGCACCGAAGCACCCAACTTTAGTCCGCTTACTTAAGGACTACTTCTGGCTTTTCAGACAGAACATGGTAGTTACATATAACTTACCATCGGATTCCACACAATCCTTATTTGGATCTCAATCCAAAGCATACAACTTCATGTATGTCTTTATCTCGCACCTTAACAAGACTCATCTTGTAATTTCTACAAGACGGCACTTTTATTTTGAACAGGCTCTCGAGCATTCTTATATGTTCAAAAATCGCCTCATCTTAGTCTTTGCCAACTCATTGACAAAACTAAGGTAAACACCCTTGTGAGTGGGCTACTTCTCTGTCCGACATACTCAATCTCATATCAATAACAGTAAATGTTTACATATAAACATTCACACTCATGTATTGCCAACAATGAACTTTAGTAATTATTCGCAAATAATAACGTTAAGGGATTATATAAAGTATAACAGTACCAATTAAATTCTACGCAAATCTCGAGATCTAATGTGTCTCTCAAAACACATCTCTCGTCATAGGTTTACTCAACGGATCTGCGTGCGTAGAAACGTACTGTTAGTTCACATCTCTCCTTGTGCAACAATATCTCTCGCGTATTGATACTTAATGTCGATACGCTTAGCTCTACTATAAGCTATCAACGACTGACTGTCACTAAAGACTGTCATTAATACCTCTAAGACAGTTACTTTTAAATGGCTCATAAACCATTTCAGCCAAACTGTCTCCTATACTGCAATTGAGGAAGTGACAAATTCAACTTCCACTATTGATAGGGCTACACGGATTTAATTCTTGTTACTCCTCGAGATGGCACTCTTGCCAAACAAGAATTTAAACCTGAGGTGGATGCCTTCTCATCCACATCTCCTGCCCAATCAACGTCTCTGTATTCTCTCAATGCAGATCATTTTCTTAATAATAGAGAGAATAGGCTGCAGTACCTCTAAGGTATATAAGTATCCTTTTAATTGCTTCCAATGTGCTTTGCCTGGGTTAAATTGATATTTATTAACCATGCTCACTGCATAGTATATATCATGTCTTGTATACAACACTGTATACATAAGACTACCCAAGGCACTGTCATATATAGAACGCTCCTCATACGTTCAATTTTTCTGACTTCATAGGACACACATCTTTGCTAAGAAACTGATTCTTGGCAATGGGGTCATTTATGAGTTTACAGTATTGCATATTAAATCGCTCAAGGTCTTTGTTGATATATTTATCTCAAGAAATAGACAACAATCTTCTTGAATGATCTCTTGAAATCTTAACTTCAAGAATGTAATATGCACAACTCATATTCTTTGTCTCAAAGTTGGACGATAACCAATCTTTGATTTTATTTACGTACCATTTATCATTGTCAGCTTTAAGTATGTCGTCTACATACAATGCCAAAATGATGAATTCATTTACAGAGCTTTTACTATAAACACAATTATCTTCATCAATCATGTTGAACACATTCGACATGATTATATGATGAAGTCTCAAGCACTATTGTGTTGAAGACTGTTTAAGGCAATAGATTGAACACATCAATCAGCAAACCTTATGTTTGCTGCATTTTTCGATGAAACTTGTAAATTGTTTCATCCATTTCTCCATTGAGAAAAACAGTCTTTTCATCCACTTGATGAAGCTCTACTTTCAAACTCGCCACTGTGGCTAGAATGAACCTTATGGACGTAAATTTTACAATAGATGAGAAAGTCTACTCATAGTCAATCTCTTCCTATTGTATGAACCCCATAGCGACTAGCCGAGCCTTATATCTTTCGATACCTCTTTCAGCCTTTCACTTTACTTTGAGAATACATTTATTCTCAATTTGTGTCCTTCCAGTAGATCAACTAATTCTCAAACATGGTTTGATCTATGGATGCCAATTTCCTTTTCCATTGCTTTAGTCCATTTTTCTCTTAAATGGGCATGAAAGAGCTTTTTGAATAGGTTTTATGCTCTTTCTTGTCTTGTGGGATAACCAAAAGGGCTTCGTTCAGGCTTTCAATTTTAAATTGTCGGCATGAAACACTTATCCTTTTAGATTTTTGCAGTTCTGAATCTTGATAAACATGTCTCATATATTTATCGTGATTCATAATGCTCCCACTGGGACCATGTTCCATACTCCCACTGGAGTCAGGAATACTTCATTCTTTGTCTCCCACTGGAGTTAAGAATGCTCCCACTCGAATCAGGTCTCGAACATCCGAATCGTTTGGAGGATGAAGGTCTTAACCTTCTTCCTCTAACTCCCTCCCACTCGGATGGAGTGATCCTGATCGTTCCTCTACCTGAAATTAATAGAAAGTGAAATCTCAATTCACTTCGCCCAACTTAGAAAATGTATTCTCTTAAGAATATAACGTCTAGTGATTCAAATTCTGTCATTATGCCATTTTCTTACTTACCCACGAAAATGTATCCTCTTGATACTTCAGAATATCTCACATAGATACTCTTCTGCCTCTTGGTCTCATATTTACCAAATTGAGGTATCATGGACGTAAGCATTATAACCCAAAAGTTATAAATGGCTTAGGTCAACTTGTCGACCATTTCACAACTCATAAGTTGTGGTAATGACAGATTTGGAGGGCATATAGTTCAGAACATATGTGGTAGTCAATAATGCATCTCCCCAATAGGAGATGAGCAAATTTGTCTCTGCCATCATAGATCTAACCATATGTAGGAGAGTCTTATTTCTCCTTTCCTCAACACCGTTTTGTTGTGGATTTCAAGGAATGAACAACTGATATTCAATCCTCTTTCATCACATGAAACTTTAAGTTTATCTGTAAGATATTACTGACCTCTGTCAGTTCTTAAAGTTTTGATCTTTTTATCTAATTGATTCTCAGCTATACTCATATAAGTCGTGAAGCAACACAATACTTCTGACTTGTGAGAAATCAAATAGACATGACCATACCTAGTACAGTCATATGTGATGAAATAGTAGGCCTCATGCCTTACCCTCACATTCATTTGACCACATTCGTCAGAATAGACTAATTGCAATGGAAATTCGCTTTAGTTCCTTATCCGAATGATTTTCTAACTAGTTTTTCCTTTAAGCAATGCTTAAATGTAGGTAATTCAACCTTATTTAAATCGCCTACTAAACCTTATTTGACTAACCAACTCATTCGGTTTTGTCCAATATGGTTTATTATAGCATGCCTTAATTTCACATTGTTCTCATAACTATGTGAAGAATAAGAATCAATTAAAGGAAAAATTAGTTTTACTCAAATAGTTATGGTCCACATCCATAACAATAAAATCATTCAAGCATAAGTATACACTGTTATCCTCAAAATGTAAATTGAAAAACAAACTTCAATAACGAAAGAACAGAATCTAAATTTCATAACAAAGTTATCTCAATCCCTTGTTATATGGTCCATTGGTTCTAAATTTACCACCCACAAAGGATAAAATTCAGAACTAGATACATAAATTTTTGCTCACTCTTGAGTCAAAATAGTGTATTTTTAAAGACACAATGCAGTCTCTTTGCATAGTATCCTTTTAGGCAATTGAAACATTTCACTCTTGAATTGTTTACCACCCATTTGCCTTTGGACCTTTCATGATTCTATTCCTTTTACTTTTCAGGCTCTCAAGCCTTTTCTTTATCCCTATTAATGAAGCTTATTATCTTGTTCTAATGAGAACTCATTCTATTAGAACAGGACTGTGCCATATGCACTATGACATTGACCTTAATCATTGCCAGCCGGTCCCTTTTAAGCTTCAAATGACAAGCAACATCCTCAAATGTCTATATGCCTATCCATGTAAATTAGTTGCATCCTCACATGCTACCAACTCTTGGGTAAAGAACGGATAACAGTTTGGACCTACTGCTCATCAGTCACTTATGACTAAGATCACTAAGCTCACTTTCCTTTCCATCTTTCTTAGATGTTTTCGCATCGAATAATCAGACATTTTCTGATATGTATCAAATTTAATCATCAATGATCGGAGCTTATTCAGAGTCACATCTCTAAATTTCTCTTGCAAAATGATCCACAGATCAATAGCATTTTGATACTTGCGAAATTACTTAGTGATGTGATGCCACATAGGCATCCTGGTCCTGCTTATACTGTGATATAGTGTCATCCTCAAGTTCAGCCATAACCGAACTTGAAGATTTAAGAGCCTCTTGCTCTTTAAGCACATGCTGGATCTTTGTATTCCAGATTTTATAATTGTCAACATTCATCTTAATATCTATATTAAGGGCGACAGTTGACTTGGAAGCATTATCCATTAAGATCCTCTGATCTCAAATGGATCAATATTGCACATTTTAAAAGAGATAAGGCAACACATGCAATTTATTATGCACCTGAAATAGTAACCTAGTAAAATTTTCTATTAGGCTCAAATTCGAAAAGGCTACTTATAGTATCCAATTACCCTCTAAGTCCTAATTTCCAACCTTATAGGTTAAAATTTCATGCATAATAAATCAGAATTATTAGATTATCAAGTTCTCAAACTTATGAGGGGATCTTTATTAAGCCTTTACTTAATAATCATGCAATTATTTTACTCATAAAATATCGCAAGGCAATTAACAATTAAAATAAACTCATTTATTATAACATTAAATGCCATCATAATAAGTAAATAAACACATTTATTTAACCAATAATTAAAATCCAATAATTCCAAAATAAGACACTCATGTCAAATATTAATAGGAAACATAAATCCTATTTAACAAAAATAAATGCTAACTCAAATTGACACTTATGTCAACTATTTTAGAAGACCAGATTTCATAAAATCTTTTTAGTTATTAGGATTATATCTTTGACCGATTTAATCAATTCATCAAGTGACTCATAAGTCCATTGATGAAGTCATGGACAATGCACGCTCTGTCCATTTCTCAACACCATCACAGAATTTTTAGTGTTACTTCTCAACACTTTTCTTTTGGTAACTCAAACCAAAATTTCATATTCATACTCGGACCACCAGTCCAAATGCACTCTTGCATTTGTTCTCACATATGTATTTTTATGATGCACTGTTGCATCAATGTTATCAGCTCAAAACTTCCTTCGCATTTTCATGTTACTTATTGATTGCACCCTTGCAATTCTTAAAATAACCAATGCGTTTCATAAGGAAGTACCAGTACCCTTATTTAACTTTTCTGTAACATATTACAGGTAAAATTTATACACTCATGTATAAATACACATAATTGAAACACATTTCAATCAATAAATAAGGACAGCACCTCAAAAAATTTTCAAAATATTTTTTAAAAAATTTTTGAAAGCAGAAAACACATTTTCTACAAATTTTAATATTTTATTTTGAAATTAAACACATTTAAATTTCAAAAATTACAAAATATATTTTCTGGTCATTAAAAAATTTTTAAAACATGACCAAAAAATCAGAAATAATTTTTTAAAAATTATTTGACAAAAATCGGAGCTGAAAAGGTGGTCGGAGGTCACCGCACGCGCCCACACGCGCCGAACAGAGGGAGGGAGACGCGCTCACGCGCCTTCACGCGCTACACGCGCGTCCTCCCACTTGGCTAGACACGTGTCACATCCACAGCGTGCCACGTGTCCGAATCCAGTCACGCCACGTGTCTGAATGCCATTGGTCCAGCTGGTGCCACGTGTCAGCGTCTCATTGGTCCATGTGTTACGCATGACACGTCAGCTTTGCCACGTGGCAGACCTCGGTCTGACACGTGGCGACCCTTGATTGGGCCACGTGTCATTGATGCCACGTCATCATTGACACATGGCATGACACGTGGCACCGCCTCATTGGTCCACGTGTCTCTCCTCGATTGGGCCACGTGTCAGATGTGTGACACGTCATCATGACACGTGGCACGACCTCGATCAGCCACGTGTCCGCCCCACGTTGTGCCACGTGGCATGGCCTCTGTCATCCACGTGGCGCTCGGCTATTGGGCCACGTGTCAGCAGTGACGCAATACTGCTGACACGTGGCACGCGCGTGTGGGCCACCGCCCACGCGCACGCGCCGAACGAGTTTAGGCGCGTGTAGTCCACGCGCCGCCTTGCCGACCGATTCTGACTCTCCGGTTCCGGCCGGTGGGGGGTTTTCAGGGTCTGTGAATCCAATGGTGAGGTCAAAATTAAAAAATCCCGACTTCTAGTTAGCCGTTTAGAACACTTATGTTTGTCCCCTCGGGTTTCGGTGTACACATACACGAAATCGAGCCGAAATATACACGCATATATATTTTTCACACAAAAAAACAAATTTTGTTGTGATTAATGCATCCCAGATCTAATAATTTTACACATAAAATTTTTAGATCTATTTAGCCACATGCCAGGACACAAAAAACGCGGCTCTGATACCAATGTTGGGAAAATTATAACAAATATAATTTAACATGCGGAGGTAACATTAAATAAATGTACCTACCTCTTGTAGCGCAGAAACTAGTTGCGGAAGCGTCTACCAAGATCTTGTTTGTTTTGGTCACTGGTCTGGCTTTTACCCACTCGGGGTAAGAGCAGCTAGATCACAATCTAAATGCCCCTGAAAATAAGACAGAAAACTGTGAGTGGGAACGAGCAGCCTTGCGGCGTATACGTTTTCTCGTTACCAAATTATGAGGACCTCACCTCTATTTATAGAGGTCCTAATGGCTAGAGACCTAACTCTAGTTTAACTCAGACTCTTTCTGAGATAATATTTGGTAATTTAATTTAGATTAAATAACTCAATTTAATCTTGATAGGAACTCAATCCTTTATAGAGTCATGGGCGTATCCCAACTCTATCAGTTTGTATGCTCATTATTATTATTATTATTATTATTATTATTATTATTATTATTATTATTATTATTATTATTATTATTATTATTATTATATTGAAGTTCACTATTGAATTTTTTCCTTCCTTTTTTGTTATGGTCATTTGGTTATTTTTATTGAAGGATTTATATACCAACATGACACATGCATATATGGATGTAACATATATGGAGGTAACATAAACGAGTTATATGCTACCTACGTCTTGTAGCGTAGATACTTTGGCGGAGCGATTACAAGGATCCATTTAAGAGCATAAAATAAAATAGCATTAAAGCATAAAAAGACGTAAATTAAATTTGCAATAATACTAAGGGTAGAATACAACCCTCATTTGTAAAAGTACAAGAAATACATAAAAACGGGATATTCATTTACTTTGAGGACTTTGGTCCTCACATGCATTCATTGTGAAAAAGGATTTTTATGTGATGGTTTTATTGGATAAAAATAGAACATTAGTCCTGTTTTATTAACCAATATTTTATTTGGTAGAAAACATTTGTGTGGTGGTTCTTTTTAAGAGCGGTCAAAAATCATTTTATTATTACAGACCACAAATACATAAAATAAAATAATAATTACATATTTCTAAATAAATAAATACATAAATAAATAACTAAATTCTAACAATAATCAATGATAATGATAATAATAATAATAATAATAATAATAATAATACATAAAATTAAATAATAATCACAAATCAATAAAATTAAATAACCATAGAACTCAATAATAATAATAATAATAATAATAATAATAATAATAATAATAATAATAAACAAAAATTAAATAAATATGTAATAATAATAATAATAATATAAAAAACAGAAAATAAATAAATGTATATATATATATATATATATATATATATATATATATATATATATATATATATATAAAATAATATAAATTAAGGGAAAAGGAGGCCCACCGTCGCCGGAGGGTCGCCGGAGCAAGGGGTTACCGTCACCTCCACCACCAGATCGGAGGCCAGGTCATCGGAGGAGGAGCGGGAGGCTTCACGCGCCGGAAAGTCGCCCATCGTCGCCGAAAAACGTGAAGAAACGCCCTGGACTTTTCTCCCTCACGCGCCGGCTTCCGGTCACCGGAGGAGGAACGACTAGTGCGAGGGGCTTCGTCCGGAGGTGGCACTTCCGATGGTGGGGCGCGTGCCACCCTAGACGGCGGAGTTTGGCAGGCGGAGACAGCGGCAGTTTCTCTCTCTTCTCTCCTCTTTTCTTCTCTCCGGTCCGCCGTTGGTTCACCTGGCTGTCCCTCTCTCTTTTTCCTTTCTTTGTTTATTTCTTCTTTCTTTCTTTGTTTGGCTTCCTCTCTTTCACTCTCTCTTTTCATTTTCTTTTTACTTTCCTTTGCCCTCCCTCTGTTTTTCTCTTCTTGCTCTCACTTTCTTTTTCTGTTTTTCTTTTCCTTTGTTCTCGGCTCCTATGGCTTCTTCTTCCTATTTTCTTTCTCTTTTCTTTTTCTTTTTCTTTGCCTTTCTTTCTCTGTGTTTGCAATCCGAGAGAGCCCCCCTTTAATTTTCTTCATCTTCTTCTTTTTATACCCCTTAAATTAGGGCTAAGGGGTTATCAAGTAATTTCCTCCTCCATAATTCCCTCCTTTTCTCTATTCTTAATTAATCTCACTTAATTCAAATTAACACACACATATATATACTAATTAATCAAACATTATATATCAATTACACATTACACATTAATACATCAATTAATCTACTTAATATATAATTTATCTAATTAATTAAACATTTAATCCATTTAAATTATCACATATATATATATATTTTATCTAATTAATTGTACACTTTAAACTTTAATTTTACATGCACTTTAATCACACAATAATATTAATTACTCAAGTAACTAACAACATTAACTAATTAATTACCTAATTTCACACACACATATTTATATATTTTTTTATTTTTTTATTTTTATTTTTTTTATTTTTTTCAGAGGGAATAATCGAGGATCAAAATCATCATTTTCATTTTATGCCGGAGTTCGGGACCCGGTGTCTACAGTTGCCCTCAATTTTGGTGAAGCTAGTGCATAGACACCTAGGTGAGCCAAAATTCAAAGAGGAAGAGAGAAGGGATTATATACCTGTGACGGAGACCTTTCCTTCTTGCCGGGAGTTGGATAAAGAGATGCCTCCTCAGAGGGCTTCGAGATTTGCCTCCTCAGAGGGCTTCGAGATTTTACCTCCTCAGAGGGCTTCGATGTTTTGCCTCCTCAGAGGGTTTCGATGTTTTGAAGCGGTAGTGCCGTGGTCGTGCTAACACTCCTTAGAGTGGTAGTGCCGCCATCGTGCTAACCCTTCGGTGTTTTGAAGTGGTAGTGTCGTGGTCGTGCTAACCCTCCTTAGAGTGGTAGTGCCACCATCGTGCTAACCCTTCGGTGTTTTGAAGTGGTAGTGCCGTGGTCGTGCTAACCCTCCTTAGAGAGAAGGGATTATATACCTGTGACGGAGACCTTTCCTTCTTGCCGGGAGTTGGATAAAGAGATGCCTCCTCAGAGGGCTTCGAGATTTGCCTCCTCAGAGGGCTTTGAGATTTTACCTCCTCAGAGGGCTTCGATGTTTTGCCTCCTCAGAGGGTTTCGATGTTTTGAAGCGGTAGTGCCGTGGTCGTGCTAACACTCCTTAGAGTGGTAGTGCCGCCATCGTGCTAACCCTTCGGTGTTTTGAAGTGGTAGTGCCGTGGTCGTGCTAACCCTCCTTAGAGTGGTAGTGCCACCATCGTGCTAACCCTTCGGTGTTTTGAAGTGGTAGTGCCGTGGTCGTGCTAACCCTCCTTAGAGTGGTAGTGCCGCCATCGTGCTAACCCTTCTGAAGTGGTAGTGCCGTGGTCGTGCTAACCCTCCGTAGAATGGTAGTGCCGCCATCGTGCAAACCGTTGAGAGATAGTGCCCCCTGAAAGGTCTTGGGTTTGATTATGTGCCCCCTGAGAGGTCTTGGGTTGAGATCTGCCCCCTGAGAGGTCTTGGGTTTGATTATCTTGATTGATGGTTGGAATGATGTCGTCACTCGGTTTCTACCGGTGTCCGCATCGAGCCTCTTTTTCTGCAAGACTTAGAAAGGCAGATATACAGAAAAAAAAATGTGAGTATGCACGTGAGATGCATGTGTATGCAGCAATGCAGTATAAAAATTCATCCAAGTGAATTTGGAGGCGACAGCCGATTTGGTTGCAATTTGCAGTAAGACCAGTGCCTTTAGGAATTGCCTTTGAATTTCATGCTCTTTGGGGATCATGAGGTTCTCCTCTGAAATCTGTAGTCATTATTTTAAGGTAGTGCGTCCCTTGTGAATTTTCAAACTAGCTTTTCTTGGCGGAAAATGCGTCCTTTCGGATTTTCACATGACCCTGTGCCTTATTTTTGCCTGGAAGGGACCCAACCCAATCCAGCGGCTTTTCTTTTCTTTTTTTTTTTTAAGGACAGACTGCCTGTTTTCAGGTTTTCACCCTGTCCTTTGGCCTAATTTTTGCTTAGAGTGCCAATTACGGTTTTCATCTCTAACGGCCTCTCTTTTTTTTCTTTTTTTTCTTTTTTTTTCTTTTTTTTTGGGAAGCTGAAATTGTTACCAAAGATCTTTTGGGTGTGACTGTCATGTGCTTGCGCCTCAAATCATAGTTGCACAGGCTTGATTCCTGTCATGAAGCATAACTGTAGACACTGGCTTCACAGTTGACAACATGATGAGTTGATTGGCGTGCTTGAATGATGAGAGTCGCAGTGGATAGACAGTAACTTTGAGTATACAAGATGAACTGCTCTGGTTACATCAATATCATTGCATAAATGCACGTATTTCAATTTGATTTCATAATATATGATCATTATTTGGCATTAATCTCAAGATACAAAACCTCATCTAATCTCGAGATGGATTTTGAAAGCATCAAGCTCCTGTTATCAATCAGCTCTCTTTTTGATTCTCATGATCGAATATTTTCTCTCTGCTCTCATTTAATCTTTTGAATGCAAATTCTAGAAGCAATGTTGGAGATGAGACTTAACTCGAATGCATGAATGCACTCATGGCTTCTCGCTTGAAGCTCAAGAAACACCATAGGCCTCTTCTTACGTACCAAACCTTATTAAAAGGTCATCTCCGCTAATTGGATAAGACTGAACCCAGAATCAAGAGGTCTTACTTTGGTTGTAATGTTAGGCTTGGGTAGATGGCTGTCAAAAAAAGATCAAGTCGCTAGAGAAGAATGGCCGCAATATTTTCTCAACTGATGGATGACCGTTTTTGGCTCAAAAGTATTCTTGAATTTGGGCTCGATAACATTCTAGCTCCTTGAGATCAGAAGGGCAATCATTGAAACTAGTCAATTGGTCACCATTTTGAGCTCTCTTTTTTATTCTTCTTCTTTTTTTTTTTTCTTTCTTCGCTTCCTTTTCTTTCATTTTTCATTCATTTTTTCCTTTTTGGAATTTTCGCTTTTCTTTTTCTTTTTCTTCTTTTTGCTTTCGCTTCTCTTTTTTTTTTTTAGCTCATGCCTTTCATGCATGACTAAACCCTCCTTCCAAAGTCTGAACTTGCTCTTATCAAGGCAATTATTGATAGCCCAAAAAATTGTTCAAATGTACATCCATCAGTCTTAGAGTGGCCACTCTTCTAAGGGGAAGCCAAAATCATTTTAGGCGAGGGGATAGTTTTAATGTGTGTAACAACAAAATTGGCATGCATTCAGCATACCTCCATAAAGGCTCAACGGGCTAGCAAGCGATTGCAGAATAAAGGTAGGAAATAGTCATGTTGAGAGCTATGCAAAGAAAAGATTGCCTAAATCATTTTCTAGGTTCTGTCTTATCCAGAGATCGCTTCGACGGGTAATCAGAAAGGTTCTAGTGCTCTTAGTGAGTTTTCATCCAGTCTCCTAATTGCAACTAGTTTTTTCTTTCTTATTTTTATTTTCTCTCTAAATTTCTCTCTCTACAGGAGTTATATCAGATGCTATCAAGATTTTCTTTGAATTTTCCAAAGTTCCAAGATTAAATGCAATAGTATTGATTGAATTAATGTCAAAATGGATGAATGTATCATGATCATAAGAAATGAAATCATTAGAAATAATATACAAGTACGCAATAATATAATTGAAATGACCAATATTGCAGATGCGATTATTTAAAAAGCTCAAATATACAGACATCTCGTAGCAAAGCAGGCACTACAACCAATGTCTTTCATCTGCTATCGGCTTTTATTTCCCCATCTTCTCTGGGCCAGCAATTTTTTTTTATTGTCGATGAGATCTTGAACTCGGTTCCTCAGAATTTGGCATTGATCTGTTAACTGGCCAATGTTGGTGGAAAGCACAAAATTGCTCCATTCTATGAATAGCTTCCCCTTGGTTTAAGGCAGGCTTAGTCGACAATGGATGTAATTTTCCCTTTTTGAAGCCTCTTTTTCTATCCTGGGTGCTCTACCCCTCACAGCTTGATAGACTATTGGCTCTTCATTTTTCTCCTCCATCACAAAATCATCATTGGGATTGGGAATCTTTTCCCTTCTTGGCTTAATAGGTACCGCAGCTCCATGCTCATTGACAGGTTAACAGTAGCATTGCCAATAAAAAGAGCCTCTCCACCAGCAGGTGGTTCGGCTTGCCCCCAGCATGGGCTATTGGTTGTTGCGGGTCAACAGGTGGTTGTGGAATAGTAGGTGCTCGTGAATCATGAGGATGAGGTACTAGATGCTGAGAGTGGCTCAGGATCCCAATCAAGCACTAATTCCAGCAATCCAAAGGGCGAGTCTGTCCTTACTAATCGACCGTCGGGGCCTCTAATCCACTTGGATGAATCTATGATGGCTGAAAATTTAAATTGTTAGAATGATGCGTGTATGACAATATACAATGCATGATCGTGAATTGTGCAGATGGAGTGAAGAAATCAATAAATTGCAATTATGCGATGCAATGCATGAAAATAAATATACACGTGATGGTATATGTATGTGAAAAACAACATGCAGGCAAAAGGATATATACACACAATATGAAATATATTTTTTATTTTTTTTTGTTTTTTTTTGTTTTTTTTTTGACACGAATGACATGTGATGTATGAGCATGTTGTGTAGCATTCACAGCCACATGCAAGCAGGTAAATCCTTCCAACCTTATTTCTCCCACACATGGAGTCGTGCGGTCTCTTTCCGAGGTGGGCTTTATCCAAGGGTTAACAGGGAACCCAATGGACGCGTATAGTGTGCTCTAAAAAACCGGCAGGATAACAACTCTTAATTTAAATCACATGCGCATGGATGTTTGGCCATTATATATTTAAATAATTCAATTAAATCAAGATGGGCCCACTGGGGCATGAAAGCCATTGATGAAAACCATTTAATTTGATTGATTTTGTTCAATATATGATAGCCCAAATAGCAAGCACAATATTATGGTACATATCACCTATTGAAAGTTTCTATTGCCATTACATGAGCTTCGGTCAAAAGGTGGTGTTACTTTAGGGCTACCCAAGCATGATCCCTGCCGACGGGTCTAGCTCATCACGAGCGTAACGACCGATCGGATCATCATTTGGTATACCATTAATGGCACGAGACTTGGGCTGGTGATTATCCCTAACACTTCCCCAAATTGAGTGAAAATGAGGCCGTGCTTCAGGAACGCACCGGGGCTAATAGAGGGACCAAACTAGCATAGTTCTAAGGCTCTAATGTGATGCAATGCAAATTTGAGAGAAAGCAAATTTATGAATTAAATTTTAATCATAAATGTTAAACGAGGTATTTTTAAATTGAAATCTCGAACCATATCGTCCCCAGTGGAGTCGCCACTGTGACGCGCGCCGGATCCCCGCGGCCGCCCGTTCGACCGCCCGCACGTGGGCTGGTCGAGGCATTTGTGGATCCGCTAACAGCTTGCAATAAATCGCAAGTGCGTCTATGTTGGGCAACAGAGAGGTTTCATGGAGTCGCCACCCAATAGAATATTGGGAAAGTTTCTCTCGCCTCGGAGAGCCTAAGACTGCGCTTAGTATCCATTTTGGGGCAGCCAAAGGGGTCTTGGAGGGTTAACCTCTCGCCCTAAGGAGCCTAGGATTAACACTAAAGTCTCGTGACACAAGAGGTGTCTTGGAGGGTAAACCTCTCGCCTCTTTGAGCCCAAAGACCAGAGCTGGGTCCGGGATTTCTCATCTATTTCTATCTCGAATATTTTATGATTAAATTTTAATTAACATTGATTCGCTCTCTCTCCACACGATGCAATTGAATTGAAGGCACAATCATCCATTTAAGAGCGTAAAATAAAATAGCATTAAAGCATAAAAAGACATGAATTAAATTTGCAATAATACTAAGGGCAGAATATAACCCTCATTTGTAAAAGTACAAGACATACATAAAAATGGGATATTCATTTACTTTGAGGACTTTGGTCCTCACATGCATTCATTGTGAAAAACGATTTTTATGTGATGGTTTTATTGGATAAAAATAGGACATTGGTCCTGTTTTATTAACCAATATTTTATTTGGTAGAAAACATTTGTGTGGTGGTTCTTTTTAAGAGCGGTCAAAAATCATTTTATTATTACAGACCACAAATACATAAAACAAAATAATAATTACATATTTCTAAATAAATAAATAAATGAATACATAAATAAATAACTAAATTCTAACAATAATCAATGATGATAATAATAATAATAATAATACATAAAATTAAATAACCATAGAACTCAATAATAATAATAATAATAATAATAATATTAATAAACAGAAATTAAATAAATATATAATAATAATAATAAATAATAATATTAATAATATAAAAAACAGAAAATAAATAAATGTATATATATATATATATAATAATATAAATTAAGGGAAAAGGAGGCTCACCGTCGCCGGAGCAAGGGGTTACCGTCACCTCCACCATCAGATCGGAGGCCAGGTCACCGGAGGAGGAGCGGGAGGCTTCACGCGCCGGAAAGTCGCCCACCGTCGCCGAAAAACGTGAAGAAATGCCCTGGACTTTTCTCCCTCACGCGCCGGCTGCCGGTCACCGGAGGAGGAACGGCTAGTGCGAGGGGCTTCGTCCGGAGGTGGCGCTTCCGATGGTGGGGCGCGTTCCACCGCAGGCGGCGGCGTTTGGTCGGCGGAGACAACGGCAATTTCTCTCTCCTCTCTCCTCTTTTCTTCTCTCCGATCCGGCGCGCGTCACAATGCCATCTATCAAGATTCAGCTCGCTTTTCTAGTCAGGTCCGCCAGACCGAAATTATTCCATGGCCTCTTAGAAACTAATTAAGCTAGCCACACTGAATCATACTTCAGGTATAAGTTAAGGGTTCTAAGGGTCGAAATATGGTAGGGTCTCACAATAGGAAAAGTTGAGATCAATAATATTGACTTCCCATCCCTTGGTCACATAAGCACACATGGTATAAAACATGTGTTATGGTGTTCATTCATTCCCTTAAAGGAGCGCATGTCTTACATTTAAAATGTATATATAACACCATACAGAAGCGTAAGGTTGCGATGCACCGAAGCATCCAACTTTAGTCCACTTACTTAAGGACTACTTCTGGCCTTTTTAGACAGAACATGGTAGTTACATATAACTTACCATCGGACTTCATGCTATAATCCTTATTTGGATCTCAATCCAAAGCATACAACTTTATGTATGTCTTTATCTCACACCTTAACAAGATAAATCTTGTAATTTCTACAAGACGGCACTTTTATTTTGAACAGGATCTCGAGCATTCTCATATGTTCAAAAATTGCCTCATCTTAGTCTTTGCCAACTATTTAACAAAATTAAGGTAAACACCCTTGTGAGTGGGCTACTTCTCTGTCTGACATGCTCAATCTCAAATAAATAACAGTAAATGTTTACAAATAAACATTCACACTTATGTATTGCCAACAATGAACTTTTGTTATTATTCGCAAATAATAATGTTAAGGGATTATATTAAAGTATAACAGTACCAATTAAATTCTACGCAAACCTCAAGATCTAATGTGTTCCTCAAAACACATCCCTTATTACAGGTTTACTCAACGGATCTGCATGCGTAGAAACGTACTGTAAGTTCACTTCTCTTCGTGCAACAATATTTCTCGTATATTGATACTTAAATGTCGATATGCTTAGCTTTACTATAAGCTATCAACGACTGACTGTCACTATAGACTGTCACTAATACCTCCGAGGCAGTTACTCTTAAATGGCTTACAAACCATTTAAGCCAATCTGTCTCTTATACCGTAGCTAAGGAAGCAATAAATTTAGCTTTCATTGTTGATAGGGCTATAAAGGTTTATTTCTTGTTAATCCACAAGATGGCACTCTTGCCAAACAAGAATATAAAACCTTGAATGAATTTTCTTTCATCCACATCTCCTGCCTAATCAACATTTCTGTATTCTCTCAATTGCAAATCCTTGCCTCAGAAAATAGAGAGAATAATCAGCTGTACTTTTGAGGTAGTTAAGTATCCTTTCAACTGCTTTCCAATATGCTTCGCCTAGGTTAAATTGATATCTGCTTACTATGCCCACTGCATAGCATATATCGTATCTTGTATGCAATATTGCATACATAAGATTACCCACAGCACTGACATATGGAACGTTCCTCATACATTCCATCTTTTTCGACATCTTAGGACATATCTTTCTGATAAGAAACCGATTCTTAGCAATGGGGTATCAATGGGCTTGCAATTTCGCATATTAAATTGCTCAAGGTCTTTGTTGATATATTTCTCACAAGAAACAGACAACAATCTTCTTGAATAATCTCTTGAAAACTTAACTTCAAGAATGTAATATGCTTGACCCATATCTTTTATCTCAAAGTTGGACAATAACCAATCTTTGAGTATATTTACGTATTTTTTGTCATTTTTAGCTATTAGTATATCGTCTACATACAATGTTAAAATGATAAAATTACTTTTAGAGCTTTTGTTATAAACGTAATGGTCTTCATCAATCATATTGAACACATTCGACATGATTGTATGATGAAGTTTCAAGAACCATTGTGTTGAAGACTGTTTAAGGCCATAGATTGATCTCTTCAATCTGCAAACCTTATGTTCGCTGCCTATTTCAATGAAACCTATAGGTTGATCCATGTAGATTTCTTCATACAATTATCCATTGAGAAAAGCAGTCTTTACATCCATCTGATGTAGCTCTAGGTTCAAACTTGCCACTATGGCCAGAATTAACCGTATGTACGTAAATCTTACAACAGATGAGAAAGTCTCCTCATAGTCAATCCCTTCCTGTTGTGTAAACCCCTTAGCAACTAGCAAAGCTTTATATCTTTCGATACCTCTTTCAGTCTTTCGCTTTACTTTGAGAATCCATTTATTCCCAATTGGTGTCCTTTCAGTAAATCAATCAGTTCTCAAACATGATTTGATTTCATGGATGCCATTTATTCTTCCATTGCTTTAATCCACTTTCCTTAGATGGGCATGGAAGAGCCTCTCGAATATTTTTAGGCTTTTCCTCATCTTGTGGGGCAACTAAAAGGAATGCTCCCACTGGAACCATGTTCCCTTACTCCCACTGGAGTTAGGAATACCATATTCTTTCCTCCCACTAGAGTCAAGAATACTCCCACTCGAATTAGGGTCTCGAACATCCGGATCGTTTGGAGGATAAAGGCCTTGAATTTTCCTCTAAATCCCTCCCACTCGGATGGAGTGATCCTGATATTTTCTTTTTGAGATTAATATAAAGTGAAATCTTAATTCATCTTGCCCAACTTTGAAAATTTATTTTCTAAGAATATGATGACTCGTGATCCGAATTCTGTCACAGTGCCATTTTTTTGCTCACCCATGAAAATGTATCCTTTTGATACTTAAGAATGTCTCACATAGATACTCTTTTTACCTCTTGGTCTCAAATTTACCAAATTGAGGTATCATGGACGTAAGCAGTACAACCCTAAGATCATAAATGGCTTAGGTCAGCTTGTCGACCAGTACACAACTCATAAGTTATAGATGTGACAGAGATAGAAGGCACTTGGTTTAAGAACATATGTGGCAGTCATTAAATTATCTCCCCGATAGGAGATTGGCAAATATGCCTCTGCCATTATAGATCTAACCATATCTAGGAGAGTCCTATTTTTCCTTTTCGCAACACCATTTTGTTGTGAATTTTTAGAATGAACAACTGATGTTCAATCCCTTTTTCATCACATAAAGCTTTAAATTCATATGAAAGATTTTCCTGACCTCGATCAGTTCTCAAAGCTTTAATCCTTATGTCTAATTGATTCCCAACTAAGTTCATAAAAGTTTTGAAGTAACATAATACTTCTGGCTAGTGAGAAATCAAATTGAAATGACCATACCTAGTACAGTCATCTATAAAAGGTGATGAAATAGTAGGCCCCATGCCTTGCCCTCACATTCATTTGACCACATTCATCAAAATGAACTAACTGCAATAGAAATTTGGCTCTAGTTCCTTTATCGAATGATTTTCTAATTATTTTCCTCAAATAGTCATGGTATACATCCATAACAATAAAATCATTCAGCATTTAACCAGAACCATCATAATCATCATTTAAGTATAAGCATATACCGTTATCCTCAAAACATAAATTGAAAATAAATTTTAATAAAGTAAGAATAGAAACAGAACTCTTAACAAAGGTATTTGATCTCTTATTACATGATCCTTTGCTCTTGAATCTATCACTCACAAAGAATGAAATTCTGAGCTGGATACACGAATTTCACTCATTCTTGAGTCAAAATATTGTATCTGTTTGGGCACAGTGCAGCCTCTTGCATAGTGACCTTTTCGTTGGCAATTAAAGCATTTCACTCTCAAAATGTTTACCGTTCTTTTACCTTTAGACCTCTTAAAATTCTGTTCTTTCTTTGCTTTTTAGGGCTATTGAGCCTTTTTCTTTATCCCTACTTTTAAAGCTTCTTATCTTATTCCAGTTAGAACTCATTTCACCAGAATGATACTGTGCCATATGCACAATGACATTGACCTTAATTAGTGTCAAATAGTCCTATTCAAGCTTCAAATGACAAGCGATATCCTCAAATGTCTCAATGCTTATCCGTTTGAGTTAGTTGCATCTTTATGTGCTCCTAACTTTTGGATAAGGAACGGATAACAGCTAGAACCTGTTGCTCATCAGTCAACTTATGACCAATCTCACTAAGCTTACTAATAATTTTCATCTCTCATAGATGTTTTTGCATCGAATAATCAGACTTTTTCTGATAAGTATCAAATTTGATCACTAATGATAAAAAAACTTAGTTAGAGACATGACTCTAAACTTTTCTTGCAAAGCGATTCACGGATCCATTGCATTTTGATAATTACTGAACTACTTAGTGATATCATCTATTGCACTTAGAAAGATGACACGAGCAGTGAAATTCTTCTTTTTTTATGCCACATAGGCATTATGGTCTCGCCTATATTGTGATGTAGTGCCATTCTTAGGTTCAGCCATAACTGAACTTAAGGGTCTAAGAGCCTCTTGCTCTTCAAGCACACACTGGATTTTCATACTCCAGATTTCACAATCGTCACTATTCATCTTAATATATTTATTAAGTTTTTGCAACAATTAAATTGGAAGCAGTATTCATTAAGATCCTCTGATCTCAAATGGAACAAAAAATCACAATTTTAAAGGAGATAAGGCAATACATGCTATTTACTATGCAATTGAAATAATAACCTAGTAAAATTTTCTATCAGGTTTTAATTCGAAAAGGCTACTAAAAGTAACCGATTACCCTCTAATTCCTAATGTCCAACCTTACAAGTCAAAATTTCATGCATAGTAAATCTGAATTATTGGATTATTAAGTTCTCAAACTTAAGAAGGGGATAATATTGGTTTAAATTTATTAAGCCTCCACTTAATAAACATGCAATCATTTTACTCATAAAATAATGCAAGGCAATTAACAGTTAAATAAACATATTTATTATAAAGTTAAATGCTATCATTATAAATAAATTCATTCATTCAACCAATATAAAAAATCCAATAATCCAAAATATGACACTCATGTCAAAAAATAATAAGAAACATAAATCACATTTAATAAAATTAAACGCTAACTAAAATTGACACTCATGTCAACTAATATAAAAATCTAGATTTTCACAAAATCTTTCTTGACACTGGAACTGATTCTTTGACCATCTTCATTAATTTATCAGGTAACTTATAAGTTCGTTAATAAAGCCATAGACAATGGACATTACGTCCACTTCTCAATTTCATCACAGATGTCGTGTTGCTCCTCAACACTCCTCTTTTGGCAACTCTAGCCAAAAAGTGGATGATAGATTTTCTATAAATTCTATCTCCAATATACCAGGTAGTTTCCAATAATTCCCTGAGTTTTGGATGATACACAAAGGAGTCAGTCAATGCTTTGATCAGAACTCTATCATCCTTTCCCATACTTAAACCACCTAACCAAATGCACTCCTGCATTTCTTCATGCATAAACATTATGTGATGCACTATTGCATCAATATTATCAGCTCAGATCTTCCTTCGCATTCTTATATTGCTTACTAAACGCACTTTTGCATTTCTTAAAGCAATCTCTAACGGAGTGCGAGGAACAATCGAAGTCCTTATCATCACCATTTCTATAACACATCATAGAAATAAAAAAGTAGTTAATACACTCATGTATAAACATATATGATTGAAACTCATTTCAACCAACAATAAGGACAGATCCACAAAAATTTTCAAAAATATTTTTCAAAAATATTTTTCAGAATAAAAAAAACACAGAAAACACATTTTCCATAATTTTTTATAATATTTTTAATAATTTAAAAATAAAAATTTATTTTCTGGTCATCAAAAAATTCTGGAAAAATGACCAAAAAATTAGAAAAATTTTGAAAAATGGTTTCGCAAAAAACCGGAGCTGATTTGGTGGTGGGAGGAGACTGCACGCGCTCACAGGCGCCGCCAGGGGGAGGAGTGACGCGCTCACGAGCCTCCACGAGCTCACGCGCGCACCCCTTCTTCCCCGCCACGTGGCACAACCCTACTATGCCACGTGTCACGTTATGGTTGGTCCACCTGTCTGCCACATGGTAGAGGTGGACACGTCAGCATCCACGCGGTATAACACACATCAGCCACGTGGCATCGGTCCATTGGGCCACAAGGCGGTGTTGACACGTCACTCGCTGACATGGCACGACACGTGGCACGATCCCATTCGTCCACGTGTCACCCCGGAGTGGTCCACGTGGCACCGACGCGTGACCTGTGGACCCTTACTGCCATGTGGCATGATCTAACTTAGCCACAAGGCCGAATCCCTTTGGGCCACGTGTCCACAGCTATGGACCCGTGTTGCGCGCATGTGGGCCACCGCCCACGCGCACGCGCCCTTCGTCTGGTGGCGCGTGCAATCTACGCCGCCTTCCCGACATATTTTGGACTCCGGGTTTTTTTCGGTGGGGGTTTTTGGGGTCTGTGATTTCAATGATATGGTCAAAAATTACAAATCTCAATTTTAAGTCTAGCGTTTTGAATATCCATATTTATCCCCTCAATTTACGGTACACATACACGTATTTTTAGACCTGAAAAATATATACAAATATATATTTTAACACAAAATAAATATAGATCGGGTTTAAGCATTCTAGATCTACCAATTTTACACATAAAATTTTAGATCCAATTTTTAGCCATATGCCAGGATGCCAAAATTATTGGCTCTGATACCAATGAAGGATTTATATACCAACATGCCACATGCATATATGGAGGTAGCATAAACGGGTTATATGCTACCTACCTCTTGTAGCGCAGATAATTTGAAGAAAGTGATTACAAGGATCCCTTCTGGCGTCACCGGTCTGGCTGATATCCACAAGCAGTATGACAACAGCTCGTTCACAGTCTAAAAGCCACTTGGAGTGCAAAAATCGGCGAGAGGTGAAACCGACAGAGTTTCGGTATCTACAAGTTTCTCTCCTTTCTTCCTCAAAGGAATATCCTCCTATTTATAGGCATACATCTCCCAAAGGAAATGAATGCCCCAAAAATAGGAGCACTAACTCCCATTAGGGGAGTTACGCCATTTAATTACATAATTAAAAGGGGAAGATGTAGGGTTAGGGAATATCAAGGGGCATAATCCCTTGATATTCCCCTAATATGGAATTCTTCCATATTAGTAGGATTCCCGGTCCTATACATATACATTCCGGGTCAACCCAAGAAGTCATGGTCGTATCCCGACTCCAACATTCATTATTATTATTATTATTATTATTATTATTATTATTATTATTATTATTATTATTATTATTATCATCATCATCATTACTACTTTTGTGCTGCTCTCATCATCATTGTGTTGTTGTTGTTGTTATTATTATTATTATTTTGTCATTGTTTTCAATATTATCCTTGTTTTTGGCATGGCTGATTTTTCATTACCTTTGCATGTCAGTTATTCGTATATTAAATTTACCTGTACTAATTTCTTTAAAAGATATTTATATTTGCAAATGGAATTAAATTAATTAATTAAAGTTAAATATTTAAAAATGATTTAATTTTAAGTAAATTATAAAAAAAAAAAAGAAAAAGAGAAAAGTTATGATTTTAAAAGAAAAAAAAGAAAGGATTTATTTTTTAAAAAACATATAAAGATTGATTTAAAAAAAAAAAGATAATTTGGATTATCTTTTGCATGGCCATGTGTGGCCACAACTCAATTTATGAGTTGTGGCCTCACATTCATGAGCTGCAGCCTCACATGAGGCCGTAGCTCAATTCCTCACTTGAGGCCATAGCACATTAGGTCACAACTGTTGTGTCTTTCCTCAATTTTTGCAGTTTTAGGACTGCAAAAATCAGATTTTTTTTTTCATGCTTTTGAAGGGTGTTAAAAAAATAAAATTAGGAAAGTTAATTAGGTTTTTTCCACTTTGGAAATACAATGAAATTAAAAGGGATGGTCTTCTTTTTTTCAGGGGAGGCTGTTGGTTCAAAATAAAAAAAAAAATTGGTTTTCTTTTCTCAGGCAAAAAGGTAGCCGAAAATTTTTTGGGAAAAAATTTCAAAAAGAAAATTTTCAAGATTTATTTTTCTTTTCTTCTTTTCTCTCTGAAATTTTTCACTCTTGGTTTAGTTTGAGCAAGAAGAATTAATTCCCTTTGCTTGATCTTTACATCAAAATTATTTTCTCAAGTTTTTTATTTGTTTAAAACTTAGATTTTATCAAACATTTTGTGTGTTCATCACCGCAAAAATCGACAAGGGGACGGATAAAGACACCGTTTTTTTCGATCTATAAACTCTGAGGGTAAACTTTTTTATACCCGTTCTCATTTATTTTTGTTTATCATTTATCATTGTTAATATTGTTATTTTCTTGCTATTATTACCATGTCTATCATTTATTTCTAACATTTTTATTCTGATTATTGTTGCTGTTGACATATTATTTGTTGTTTTAATTTGATTTATTTGTGGTTCCCGTTGCCTTTATTATTATTATTATTATTATTATTATTATTATTATTATTATTATTATTATTATTATTATTATTATTATTATTATTATTATTATTATTCTGCCATCTCCATTATTGTTATCCCTGTTTGTGTTGGTTGTTAATGTTTGTATGATGATGATGATGATGATGATGATGATGATTATTATTATTATTATTATTATTATTATTATTATTATTATTATTATTATTATTATTATTATTATCATTACTACTTGTGTGCTTCTCTCATCATCATTGTGTTGTTGTTGTTGTTGTTGTTGTTATTATTATTATTATTATTATTATTATTATTATTTTGTCATTATTTTTATCATTATCCTTATTTTTGGCATGGCTGATTTTTCATTCCCTTTGCATGTAAGTTATTCGTATATTAAATTTACCTATACTAATTTCTTAAAAATATATTTATATTTGCAAATGGGATTAAATTAATTAATTAAAGATAAATATTTAAAAAAGATTTAATTTTAAGAAAAATAAAAAAAAGAAAAGATTTGATTATAAAAGAAAAAAAAAGAAAGGATTTGTTTTTTAAAAAACAGATAAAGATTGATTTAAAATAAAATAGATAATTTGGATTATCTTTTGCGTGGCCATGTGAGGCCACAACTCAATTTATGAGTTGTGTCCTCACATTCATGAGCTGCGGCGTCATTTCATGAGCAGCGGCCTCATGTGCTGCAGCTCAATTGCCTCACTTGAGGTCGCAGCTCATTAGGTCGCAGCTGTTGTTTCTTTACTCGATTTTTGCAATCTTAGGACTGGAAAAATTAGGTTTTTTTTCGCTCTTTTTGAGGGTTTTGAAAAAATAAAATTAGGAAAGTTAATTAGGTTTCATCCATTTTGGAAATACAATGAAATTAAAAGGGATGGTCTTCTTTTTTCCAGGGGAGGCTATTGGTTCAAAATCAAAAAACGGTTTTCTTCTCTCAAGCAAAAAGGCAGCCAAAAACTTTTTGGGAAAAATTTTTAAAAAAAAACGTCTTCAAGATTTATTTTTCTTTTCTTCTTTTCACTCTAAAATTTTTCACTCTTGGTTTAGTTTGAGCAAGGAGAATTAATTTCCTCTGCTTGATCTTTATATCAAAATTATTTTGTCAAGTTTGTTATTTGTTAAAACTTAGATTTTATCAAACTTTTTGTATGTTATCACCGCGAAAATCGACAAGCGGACGGATCAAGACACCGATTTTTTCGATCTATATACTCTTAGAGTAAATGTTTTTAGACCCGTTCTCATTTATTTTTGTTTATCATTTATTGCTATTAATATTTTTATTTTCTTACTATTATAACCATGTCTATCATTTATTTCTAGCATTTTTAATGTGATTATTGTTGCTGTTGACATATTATTTGTTGTTTTAATTTGATTTATTTGTAGTTCCCATTGCCTTTATTATTATTATTATTATTATTATTATTATTATTATTATTATTATTATGCCATCTCCATTGTTGTTATCACCGTTTGTGTTGGTTGTTAATGTTTGTATGCTAATTATTATTATTATTATATTGATGTTCACTGTTGAATTTTTTCCTTCTTTTTTGTTATGGTCATTTGTTTGCTATTATTATTATTATTATTATTATTATTATTATTATTATTATTATTATTATTATTATTACTACTACTACTACTACTACTACTACTACTAATACTACAACTACAACTACAACTACTACTACTACTACTACTACTACTACTACTACTACTATTGTGCTACTCTCATTATCATTGTGTTGTTGTTGTTATTGTTGTTGTTGTTGTTATTATTATTATTATTATTATTATTATTATTATTATTATTTTGTCATTATTTTTATTATTATCCTTATTTTTGGCATGGCTTATTTTTCGTTCCCTTTGCATGTAAGTTGTTCGTATATTAAATTAACATGTCCTAATTTCTTAAAAAGATATTTATATTTGCAAATGGAATTAAATTAATTAATTAAAGATAAATATTTAAAAATGATTTAATTTTGAGAAAAAGAAAAAAAAAAAGAAATATTTGATTTTAAAAGAAAAAGAAAAAAAAAGAAGAAAGGATATATTTAAAAAAAAAGAAGATAAAGATTGATTTAAAAAAAAAAAGAAGATAATTTGGATTATCTTTAGCATGCCCATGTGAGGCCGCAACTCAATTTATGAGTTGTGGCCTCACATTCATAAGCTGCGGCCTCACATGCCGCAGCTCATGAATTGAGCTGCGGCCTCATGTACCGCAGCTCAATGAATTGAGCTGCGGCCTTACTTGAGGCCGTAGTTCATTAGACCGCAGCTGTTGTGTCTTTACTCGATTTTTGCAATTTTAGGACTGCAAAAATCAGATTTTTTTTTCACTCTTTTGGAGGGTTTTGAAAAAATACAATTAGGAAAGTTAATTAGGATTTTTCCATTTTGGAAATACAATGAAATTAAAAGGGATGGTCATCTTTTTTCCTGGGGAAGTTGTTCGTTCAAAATCAAAAAATGGTTTTCTTCTCTCAAGCAAAAAGGCAGCCGAAAATTTTTAGAGAAAAAATTTCAAAAAAAAAAGTTTTCAAGATTTATTTTTCTTTTCTTCTTTTCACTCTAAAATTTTTCACTTTTGGTTTAGTTTGAGTAAGGAGAATTAATTTCATTTGCTTGATCTTTATATAGAATTTATTTCCTTAAGTTTTTTATTTGTTTAAAACTTCGATTTTATCAAACTTTTTGTGTGTTATCACCACGAAAATCGACAAGGGGACAGATCAAGACACCATTTTTTTCGATCTATAAACTCTGAGGGTAAACTTTTTTTGACCCGTTCTCATTTATTTTTGTTTATCATTTATTGTTGTTAATATTGTTATTTTCTTGCTATTATTACTGATAGAGTTATGATACGCCCATGACTCTATATAGGATTGAGTTCCTATCCAGATTAAATTGAGTTATTTAATCTAAATTAAATTACCAAATCCTATCTCAGAAAGGATTCTGAGTTAGACTAGGGTTAAGACTCTAGCCTTTAGGACCTCTATAAATAGAGGTGAGGTCCTCATAATTTGGTAACGAGAAAACTTATACGCCGCAAGGCTGCTCGTTCCCACTCACGATTATTTTGTGTTAATCTTTCAGGGACTTCTAGATTGTGATCTAGCCGCTATTATCCCGAGTGGGTAAAAGCCAGACCGGTGACCAATAAAGGAAGATCCTTGTACCGCTTCCGCAACGTGATTACCGCGCTACAAACAAGTACGTTTCCTTTAATTATTTACTTATTTTCCATCATTGGTATCAGAGCCATCGTTTTATTGCGTCCTGGCATGCGGCTTTAAAAATCAATCTAAAATTTTATGAGTAAAATTTATGGATTTAGGAAGCATGAAACGCAACAAAAATTTGTTTTTTGTGTGAAAAATATATATGCGTGTATATTTTGGCTCAATTCCGTGTATGTGTACACCGAAACCCGAGGGATAAAATTGAATATTCGAAACGCTAGTCTAGAAATTGGGATTTTTATTTTTGACCATTCCACTGTGTTCACAGACCCCGAAAACCCCAGGCCGGCCGAAATCCGGAGTCCAAAAGAGGCCGGGAAGGTGGCGCGTGGCTTGCACGCGCCACCATACGTTGGGCGCGTGCGCGTGGGCGGTGGCCCACACGCACGCAAACACGTGTCGATGACGTGGCGCGTCATCGACACGTGGCCCAATAGGTAAGAGCCACGTGGCAGACTGAGGTCATGCCACGTGGCTCCTACGTGTCCACCGGGTGCCACGTGGCACCAGGTGGACCAATAAGGGGTCGACACGTGGCAGAGCTGGGGCTTGCCACGTGTCATGATGACGTGTCAGGGGGACCCACGTGTACCAATCAGAGTCTGCCACGTGTCAAGCCACGTCACTGCCACGTGGCATGACACGTGGCTGCCACGTGTCCACATGTTGCCACGTGGGCAACACGTGGACCAGTAATGGTTGGACACGTGTCACACAGTGGTGTTGACACGTGTCCGGTTAGCTGAAGGCGCGCGTGTGGCGCGTGGGGGCGCGTGAGCGCGTCCCCCTCCCTCTCGTCGGCGCGTGTCGGCGCGTGGGAGCTTCTCCGGCCTCCAAATCAGCTCCAATTTTTTGCGAAAATATTTTTCAAAATATTTCTGATTTAATGGTCTATTTTTCAAAATTTTTTGATGACCATAATTTATTTTTGTTTATTTTTTGAAATAAATATTATAAAATAATTATGGAAAATGAGTTTTCTAATTTTTAAAATATTTTGGAAAAATTTTTAAATGATTTTTGGTCCTTATTTGTTGATTGGAATGTGTTTCAATCATATGTGTTTATACATGAGTGTATTAACCATTTGAATTTCTGTAATGTGTTTCAGAAATGATGATAAGGACACCTATGATTCCTAAAACCCCGCATGGGATTGCTTTGAGAAATGCAAGAGTGCGTTCACTAAGCAAAATGAGAATGCGGAGAACCTATCGAGCTGATGATATTGATGCTATTGTGCGTCATATATTGACTATGCATGAACAAATGCAAGAGTGCATTTGGATTGGAGGCTTAAGCTTAGGAAGGGATGACAGAGATAAAATCAAAGCGTTGGTTAATTCTTTTGCATATCATCCAGTCCTAAGAGAGCTTTTGGAAACTACATGGTACATAGGAGATAGAGTTTATAAGAATTCTATCATCCATTTTTTGGCTAGAGTTGCCAAAAGAGGAGTGTTGAGGAGTAACATTCCATCTGTGATGAAATTAAGAAGTGGACGTAAAGTGCATCGTCCATGGCTTCATCAGCGAACTTATGAGTTCCCTTATGAATTGATGAAGTTGGTCAAAGAAACAGTCCCTGTGTCAGTAAAGGTCTTGAGGAGATCTAGTTTTCTAGATTTTTGACATGAGTGTCAATTATAGTTAGCGTTTGATTTTATAGGATTTATGTTTCCTATTATTATTATTTGAGATGTGTGTGTCTTATTTGAGAATGATTGGATTTATTTATTGGTTGAATGATTGAGTTTATTCTTTATGGCTTTTAATTATTTTTTTAATAAATGTGTTTATTTTAAAATGTTAATTGCCCTGCAATATTTTATGAGTAAAATGTTTGCATGTTTATTAAGTAGAGACTTAATAAAATAAAACCAATAATATATCCCTCATAAGTTTAAGAACTTAATAATCCAATAATTCTGATTTACTATGCATGAAATCTTAACCTATAAAGTTGGACATTAGAACTTAGAAGGTAATTGATACTCTAGGTATACTTTTCGAATTTAAGTCTAATAGAAAACTTTATTAGGTTATTATTTCAGGTGTATAGTAAATAGCATGGATTGCCTAATCTCCCACTAATAACGTGCAACTTTGTTCCATTTGAATCATAGGATACAAATGGCATCTGCTTCCAAATCTATTATCGCTGAATTAAACAAAGACTTGAAATTAAATGGCGACAATTATGAAATCTGGAGCATGAAGATCCAGTATGTGCTAGAGGAGCAAGAGGCTCTTGAAACCTTGAGTTCGGTTATGGCTGAACCCGAGGATGGCAACACGGCCCAGCATAGGCGGGACCGAGATGTTTATCTGGCTTGGAAGAAAAAGAATTCCACTGCTCGTATCATTCTCCTGAGTGCTATGGAGGATGATATAACTAAGCAATTTCGCAAGTATCAGAACGCAATGGATCTGTGGATCGCTTTGCGGGAGAAGTTTGGAGGAGTGACTCTAACAAAGCTCCGATCTTTGACGATCAAGTTTGATACTTATCAGAAGAAGGCTGATCATACAATGAGAAAACATCTCAGGGAGATGGAAAATATGATGAGCGAGCTTAGTGAATATGGTCATAAGTTGACCGACGAGCAGCAAGTGCAAGCTGTCATCCGTTCCTTACCGAAGAGTTGGGAGCATATGAAAATGCAACTAACTCATATGGACAGTGTGAAGACATTTGAGGATGTCGCACGTCACTTAGAGCTTGAAGAGGACAGATTGGCATCGATTAAGGTCAATGCTGAGGTGCATGTGGCACAGTCCCGTTCTGGTGGAATGAGTTCCAACCAGAACAAAAGAAAGAGCTTTAAGGGTCGGGATAAGGAACCTGCCAAGAGAAACAAAAGGCAGAAAAAGGAGCAGAATTCTAAAAGGTCCAAAGGCAAGAAAAAGATAAACATTTCAAAAGTGAAATGTTTTAACTGCCAGCAGAAAGGACACTATGCAAGAGACTGCACTGTGCCCACTCAGGTACACTATTCTAACTCAAGAGTGAGTGAAATTTGTGTATCTAGTTCTGTATTTCTAACTGAATTTCATCCTTTGTGGGTGGTTGATTCAGGAGCAACGGACCATGTAGCAAAGGATCGAGATGCCTTTGTAGAGTTCCGACGAATACCATATGGAGCAAAATATGTGTATGTGGGAAACGACGCAAGAGTGCCGGTTCGAGGGATTGGCGCGTGTAGATTAGTCTTACGCAAAGGCCGAACCTTACTCCTACATGATGTACTTTATGCTCCAGATATTCGTAGGAATTTAGTTTCTGTTCTAGTGTTATTAAAACTTGGTTTTGATTTACACTTTAAAGATGACAGTGTGAACTTATGTTTAAATGATGTCTATTATGGTTCTGGTTTTATTTCGAACAATTTCATTGTTTTGGATATCGATCCTAACTTTATGAATAATAATAGTTTTTCTTTAATCTCTTCTACTTCACATAATAATGAGAATCATGTGAAATTGTGGCATGCTAGATTAAACCATATTGGGCAAAATCGAATGAGTCGGTTAGCCAAAGTTGGTTTACTAGGTGATTTGAATGAGGTCGAATTACCTACTTGTGAGCATTGTCTAAAAGGGAAACTAGTAAGAAAACCGTTCGGAAAGGGAACTAGAGCTGAATTTCCATTACAATTAATTCATTCTGACGTTTGTGGTCCAATGAATGTGAGGGCAAGGCATGGGGCCTACTACTTCATCACATTTATAGATGACTATACAAGGTATGGTCATGTCTATTTGATTTCTCACAAGTCAGAAGCATTGAGTTGCTTCAAAACTTTTATGAACTTAGTGGAGAATCAATTAGATAAAAAGATAAAAGCTTTAAGAACTGACCGAGGTCGGGAATATCTTTCAGATGAATTTAAAGCTTTATGTGATGAAAAAGGGATTGAACATCAGTTGTCCATTCCCAGAACTCCACAACAAAACGGTGTTGCGGAAAGGAGAAATAGGACTCTCCTTGATATGGTTAGATCTATGATGGCAGAAGCAAATTTGCCCATCTCCTATTGGGGAGATGCTTTACTAACTGCCACATATGTTCTAAACCGAGTGCCCTCTAAATCAGTCACATCCACACCTTATGAGTTGTGGACAGGTCGACAGCCTGACCTAAGCCATCTACGACCTTGGGGTTGTGCTGCTTACGTCCATGATACCTCAAGTAAATTTGGCAAATTAGGACCAAGAGGTAAAAAGAGTATCTTTGTGAGATATTCTGAAGTATCAAAAGGATACGTATTCATGGGTGAGCAAGAGAATGGTTCTGTGACAGAATTTGAATCACGAGACGTCATATTCCTGGAAAATGAGTTTCCAAAGTTGGGCGAAGTGAATCAAGATTTCACTTTCTATGAAACTCAGGAGAATGAACCATCAGGATCACTCCATCCGAGTGGGAGGGAAGTAGAGGAAGAAGGTCAAGATCTTCCTCCTCTACATGATCCGGATGTTCGAGACCCTGATTTGAGTGGGAGCATTCCTGACTCCAGTGGGAGTATGGAACATGGTCCCAGTGGGAGTATTCCGAATTACGATGAATATATGAGACATGTTTATCAAGATTCGGAACTGCGTAAATCTAAAAGGATAAGTGTTCCTCGCCGACGATTTGAGATCGAAGGCTTGAACGAAGCCCTTTTGATTACCCCACAAGATGATGAAGAGCCTAAAAACATAAAAGAGGCCTTCTCATGCCCAGCTAAAGAAAAATGGATCAATGCAATGGAAGAAGAAATAGCATCGATGAGGTCAAACCATGTTTGGGAACTGGTTGATCTACCAGAAGGACGCAAACCGATTGGGAACAAATGGATTCTCAAGGTTAAGCGAAAAGCTGATGGAAGTATCGAAAGATACAAAGCTCGGCTAGTTGCTAAGGGGTTTACACAGCAGGAAGGGATTGACTATGAGGAGACTTTCTCCCCTGTTGTGAGATTTACGTCTATAAGGTTAATTCTTGCCATAGTGGCGAGTTTAGACCTTGAGCTACATCAAATGGATGTAAAGACTGCTTTTCTCAATGGAGGACTAAATGAAGAAATCTACATGGAACAACCTGTAGGTTTCATCGAAAAAGGCAGCGAACATAAGGTTTGCCGATTGAAAAGATCAATCTATGGCCTGAAACAGTCTTCGCGACAATGGTATTTGAGATTTCATGATACGATCATGTCGAATGGGTTCAACATGATTGATGAAGACCATTGCGTGTATAATAAAAGCTCTAAAAATAACTTTGTCATTTTGACATTGTATGTAGACGACATACTAATAGCTGGAAATGACAAAGCGTACGTAAATCAAATCAAAGATTGGTTATCGTCCAACTTTGAAATGAAGGATATGGGTAATGCAGATTATATTCTTGGAGTTAAGATTTCAAGAGATCGTTCAAGAAAGTTGTTGTCCCTTTCCCAAGAGACATATATCAACAAAGTCCTTGAACGATTCAATATGCAAAACTGCAAACCCATATCCTGCCCCATTGCCAAGAATCAGTTTCTTAGCAAAGAGATGTGTCCTAAAACGCCAGATGAAGTGGAGCGTATGAGAGATGTTCCTTATGCCAGTGCCGTGGGTAGTCTCATGTATGCTATGTTGTGTACGAGACCGGACATTTGCTATGCAGTGGGCATGGCGAGTAGATATCAATCTAACCCAGGCGAAGCACATTGGAAAGCAGTAAAGAGGATACTTAGATACCTCAAAGGTACAGCAGATTATTCTCTCTGTTATGAAGGCAAGGATCTGCAATTGAGAGGATACACTGATGCTGATTGGGCTGGAGATGTGGACGAGAGGAAATCCACTTCAGGTTTCATATTCTTGCTTGGCAAGGGTGCCATCTCATGGAGTAGCAAGAAACAAACCTGTGTAGCCTTATCAACGATGGAAGCTGAATTCGTAGCTTCCGCAGCTGCAGTACAAGAGGCAGTTTGGCTAAAACGGTTGATGGACCATTTAAGAGTAACTACCTCGGAGGGACAAGTGACAGTCTTAAGCGACAGTCAATCATCGATAGCTTACACAAAAGATCCGAAATTTCATAGTAGGACTAAGCATATCGACATTAAGTATCATTATATTAGAGATGTAGTTGCACGGGGGGATGTGAACTTACAGTACATATCTACGCATGATATGATTGCAGATCCGTTAACTAAACCTGTAACTAGAGATGTGTTTGAGAGACACATTAGAATTCAGGGTTTGCGTAGAATTTGATGTGTACTGACTTTATTTTTGTAATCCCTTAACATTATTATTTATGAATAATAATAAAGTTCATTGTTGGCAATACATGAGTGTGAATGTTTAATATGTGAACATTTACTGTTAATTGTTTGAGTTTGAGCATGTCAGACAGAGAAGTAGCCCACTCACAAGGGTGTTTACCTTGGTTTTGTCAACGAGTTGGCAAAGACTAAGATGAGGCGAATTTTGAACAAATGAGTATGCTCGAGAGCCTGTTCAAAATGAAAGTGCCGTCTTGCAGAAACTACAAGATATGTCTTGTTAAGGTGCAAGATAAAGTCATACATAAGATTGTATGCTTTGGATTGAGATCCAAATAAGGATTGTGTGGAATCCGATGGATAGTTATGTGTAACTACCAAGTTCTGTCTTAAAAGCCAGAAGTAGTTCTTAAGTAAGCGAACTAAAGTTGGGTGCTTCGGTGCATCGCAACCTTACGCTTCTGTATGGTGTTTTTATATATCCACATTATTTTAATGTGAGACATGCGCTCCTTTAAGGGAAGGAAAGAACACCATAACACATGTTTTATACCGTGTGTGCTTTAGTGACCAAAGGGATGGGAATTGAATACAATTGATCTCAACTTTCCCTATTGTGAGACCCTATTAATATATATCGACCCTTAGAACCCTTAACTTATCCCTGAAGTATGGTTCCATGTGGCTAGCTTGGTTAGTCTCCAAGAGGTCTGGGAAAAATTTAGGCCTGGCGGATCTAACTAGAAAAGCGAGTTGAATCATGATGGATGGCATATAGTAAGAGGGGAAGATAACCTTTTGATCACATTCATAAGAATTCGTGGTTCACCGACATGTCTATTATTATTTCTATGAGTAGAAACATAATAGTGAACACGAATGACGTTTTATGAGATCATGAGTTAAAACGGTGATTGTGAGAAGGTAGTCTAGGGTTAGGCATACGTGAAATAAAAGGATCGCCCTTTTTTCGAGGAAGCTATATATCCCTAACAGGTGTATAGCAATAGTGCTCTCGAGGTGTGCTGGTCACACAATCTATTAGTCTGTATAACTGAAGATTATAGATGGAATGTGTTCCGTCATGTGCGAGTGGGAGATGATAGAGTTATGATACGCCCATGACTCTATATAGGATTGAGTTCCTATCCAGATTAAATTGAGTTATTTAATCTAAATTAAATTACCAAATCCTATCTCAGAAAGGATTCTGAGTTAGACTAGGGTTAAGACTCTAGCCTTTAGGACCTCTATAAATAGAGGTGAGGTCCTCATAATTTGGTAACGAGAAAACTTATACGCCGCAAGGCTGCTCGTTCCCACTCACGATTATTTTGTGTTAATCTTTCAGGGACTTCTAGATTGTGATCTAGCCGCTATTATCCCGAGTGGGTAAAAGCCAGACCGGTGACCAATAAAGGAAGATCCTTGTACCGCTTCCGCAACGTGATTACCGCGCTACAAACAAGTACGTTTCCTTTAATTATTTACTTATTTTCCATCAATTACCATGTCTATCATTTATTTCTAGCATTTTTAATGTGATTATTGTTGCTATTGACATATTATTTATTGTTTTAATTTGATTTATTTGTGGTTCCCGTTGCCTTTATTATTATTATTATTATTATTATTATTATTATTATTATTATTATTATTATTATTATTATTATTATTATTATTATGCCATTTCCATTATTGTTATCACCATTTGTGTTGGTTGTTAATGTTTGTATGCTCATTATTATTATTATTATTATTATTATTATTATTATTATTATTATTATTATATTGATGTTGATGTTAACCGTTGAATTTTTTCCTTCTTTTTTGTTATGGTCATTTGGTTGCTATTATTATTATTATTATTATTATTATTATTATTATTATTATTATTATTATTATCATTATTATTATTATTATTATTACTACTATTGTGCTACTCTCATCATCATTGTGTTGCTATTGTTGTTGTTGTTATTATTATTATTATTATTATTATTTTGTCATTATTTTTATTATTATCCTTATTTTTGGCATGACTTATTTTTCATTCCCTTTGCATGTAAGTTGTTCGTATATTAAATTAACATGTCCTAATTTCTTAAAAAGATATTTATATTTGTAAGTGGAATTAAATTAATTAATTAAAGTTAAATATTTAAAAAAGATTTAATTTTAAGAAAAAAAAGAAAAAAAGAAAAGATTTGATTTTAAAAGGAAAAGAAAAAAAAAAGAAGAAAGTTTTTTTTTTTAAAAAAAAAAGATAAATATTGATTTAAAAAAAAAAGAAAATTTGGATTATCTTTTGCGTGGCCATGTGAGGCCAAACTCAATTTATGAGTTATGGACTCACATTCATGAGCTGCGGCCTCATGTGCCGTAGCTCAATGAATTGAGTTGCTGCCTCACTTGAGGCTGCAGCTCATTAGGCCGTAGCTGTTGTGTTTTTACTCGATTTTCGCAATGTTAGGACTGCAAAAATCAGATTTTTTTCCCCTCTTTTGGGGGGTTTTGAAAAAATAAAATTAGGAAAGTTAATTACATTTTTTAATTTTGGAAATACAATGAAATTAAAAGGGATGGTTTTCTTTTTGCCAGGGGAGGCTGTTGGTTCAAAATTAAAAAATGTTTTTCTTCTCTCAAGCAAAAAGGCAGCAGAAAATTTTTTGGGAAAAAATTTTTTAAAAAAAAAGTTTTCAAGATTTATTTTTCTTTTCTTCTTTTCACTCTAAAATTTTTCACTCCTGGTTTAGTTTGAGCAAGGAGAATGAATTTCCTTTGCTTGATCTTTACATCGAAATTATTTTCTCAAGTTTTTTATTTGTTTAAAACTTAGATTTTATCAAACTTTTTGTGTGTTTATCACCGCGAAAATCGACAACGGGACAGATAAAGACACCATTTTTTTTCGATCTATAAATTCTGAGAGTAAACTTTTTTAGACCTGTTCTCATTTATTTTTGTTTATCATTTATTTTTGTTAATATTGTTATTTTCTTGCTATTATTACCATTTCTATCATTTATTTCTAGCATTTTTAATGTGATTATTGTTGTTGGACATATTATTTGTTTATTTAATTTGATTTATTTGTGGTTCCCGTTGCCTTTATTATTATTATTATTATTATTATTATTATTATTATTATTATTATTATTATTATTATTATTATTATTATTATTATTATGCCATCCCCATTGTTGTTATCACCGTTTGTGTTGGTTGTTAATTTTTATATGCTCATTATTATTATTATTATTATTATTATTATTATTATTATTATTATTATTATTATTATTATTATTATTATTATTATTATTATTATTATTATTATATTGATGTTCACTGTTGAATTTTTTCCTTCTTTTTGTTATGGTCATTTGGTTGCTATTATTATTATTATTATTGTGCTACTCTCATCATCATTGTGTTTTTGTTGTTGTTGTTGTTGTTATTATTATTATTATTATTATTATTATTATTATTATTATTATTATTATTATTATTATTTTGCCATTTTTATATTATTATCCTTATTTTTCACATGGCTTATTTTTCATTCCCTTTGCATGTAAATTGTTCTTATATTAAATTAACGTGTCCTAATTTCTTAAAACGATATTTATATTTGTTCATGGAATTAAATTAATTAATTAAAGATAAATATTTAAAAATGATTTAAATTTAAGAAAAAGAAAAAAAAAGAAAAAAGAAAAGATTTGATTTTAAAAGAAAAGGAAAAAAAAAAGAAGAAAGGATTTGTTTTTTTTTAAAAAAATGATTAATTTAAAAAAGATAATCTAGATTATCTTTTGTGCGGCCATGTGAGGCCACAACTCAATTTATGAGTTGTGGCCTCACATTCATGAGCTGCGGCCTGATATGCCGCAGCTCAAGGAATTGAGCTGCTGCCTCACTTGAGACTGCAGCTCACACTACAAAAAAAGGGAATTAGCGACGAAAATTTTCGTCACTAATCCCTTAAATTTAGTCGCTAATCAATTTTAGCGATGAAACGACTAACTGTCGCTATTACGACCGTTGCAAGCATATTTGCGACTAAAACATATTTTAGTCGCTAAAAATAGCGACGAAAAAAATCGTCGCTATTTACAAAAATTTCGTCGCTAATTAACCTCCGAAATTAGGTAGATTAAATATTAAAAATTTATTAGCGACAGGTAATCCGTCGCTATTCCGTCGATAAAAATATTAATTTTTTTTTATTTTTTAATTTATTATTATTATTATTATTATTAGTTATATAATCCAATTTATTTTTTTTTGATCAAATCCATTGACAGTTTCTAATGTCAATATAAATTATAAAAAAAACTAAGACAAAAAAACTTTATAATCTATTCATTATGCTAGATAATAAAATAAAGAAATAACTGTACATATCATAACTTAAATTCAAATCCTGTACAATCATAACTTGAGACAACTATACATATCATAACTTGAATTTAAAATAAACAAACAACTGTACATATCTCTTTCACTCCATCCAAATCCTTTGAATTCAAGATCCTTAAGGGAATACTGCAAGCACTTGATCTCTGTCTTCTCTTTCGAGGCCTTGGGAGCTACTGTGTGACTGCAAACCTAGGCAAAACAAATATTTCTATTAGCTTCCTATTTCTAAAAGCACCATATGTATATAGTAATATAGATATTCTATATGGGATATTAACCTTATTGATGAGTATGCAAACTTTCAATTTTGGCAAGGTTGCAAGTATATCAGGAAAAATCGACAATTCATTTCCACAACATTTCAGCTCCATATTGGTCACATAATAAAATCGAAACCATTGATGATAAGAACTGTCAACCAAAGCCCAAAGACTAAAATATATTTAGCTCTAATTCAATGGCCAATAATAACTAAATTTAAACATGATAGATATGGCTATTAATAACTTACTTTCAATATTATAATATATATTTGATAGCATCAATGCAATTTTTAATATTATAATATATATTAATCAATGCAATTCTGGTTTTTGAAGAATAACAAAATATGAGAAAATACAAGGAACTTCCTCCTTTGCACAATTTCATTAACTTAACCAAATCTATCTTGAATTTCTGCCACTAAATGTAATTTTTAAGCTTCACGTTCTTCTCTTTTACATTGTTTTAGCCTTGCAAGATGTTGCATCCAAAATTCTGATATCTGAAATTTTGTTTCTTTAGCAAGTTAAGCAAATTTCTATAGCAGTGAAGTTCTTTTATATCATAACAAATATATATATATATATATATATATAACACAATAGAGTCCTTGAATTTTAACTTTCCTAAGTTTCAAGATTCACAAACTCTTATGCAATTCATTCTACATATTGCATCAATACACAGAATCACTCCATTAATGAAATAGCTGAGTTTTAATAGCAGGAGAGGTTTTTCCCATCAATTGTGCTAAAATACCAAGAACCACTGATAGCTTAGAAATAGCAGAAAAGGTTTTCCCCATCAACTGTGCATAAAACCAGAGTTTTGATCGCAATCAATTATGTTGTAATGGCAAGTACAATTATCTTTTAGCTTTTTATACTACGCCCTCAGACTCCATCATAAATAGAAGATGCTTTAAAAGTTAATAAAATGGAGTGAATAGAACAAAAGGAAGATTAATTGCAATTTGGGGAGAAACAGAATGAAGATTTCTCAGTACTAGTTAATTAATTTTACCTTGGCTTTTGCAGTTTGCGACCAACAAGATCAATAAATTTAAGTTTAGGAGCATGAACAAAAACCTTGCATCGATCCATGTTTATCATTGAATTTTTTAGCGAAAAGCTTTTCAATGATGAGGTTTTAGGCTGTAAAATCTGGTAATTCCAAGGAAATATCTTAGGTTATTATAATCTAAAACCTAATTTATAACCAAGAAGTTGAACAAATCCTTGGTGTGCATGCATTGAACTGGAATTGGGGAAAAAAAAGAGGCTACTCTAAAAACCAATTACAGAAACAACTCCCAGCCTAATTCAATCTGCGGCAGCATCTACCCAGCAAGGAAACAAATAACAATACACATAGCAACAGAAACCCAGTAAAAAAATAATTACAATACCCATTACAAACAAAACACCAAACCCAGCAAGAAAAAGCAATCACCCTAAAAAACATACCCCTGTCAACTGAGAAGGACAACTCAAACACACACAAATCTCAAAATTATGCAATAAAAGAAAAAAAAAACAAATCATAGAAAGGACCTAGATAGCGAAATCGATTTCTTCAAAGATGCGTTAGTGGAGTTGTACCGTTGGCTAGAGGTGCGCTCAATCTACGCGGCTGCTACTGGGTCGGGGTTGACGGAGGCGTGACGTGATAGGCTAGGGTGGTAGCAGCTCGACACAATGAGGCGACGAGGGAGAGAAGAGAAAAGGAGGCACAAGCTTCAGCTTCGATCAATAGCAAGAGCGAGAGAGGACGGCGGGGAGGTAGCTTGGATGGAGAGAGAGATGCCGGCGGCCAGGCAATGGAGATACAGGCAGTGGCGCAAGCTAGGGCGACAGAGAGTGTAAGAGATAGAGAGAGATCAAGATGGGGAAAATATTAGCTGATTTAGGGCTTTTAATTGATATAGAGTTTAGGAATGGTTTTAATAGTTAAGAAATTTGATACTTTTTTAGCGACGGAAAAATCCGTCGCTATTTAGTCGGTAAAATTGCAAATAAAATTGAAATTATGTATTTTCACAATAAATTTAAAAAATCGTCGCTAATTAGCGACTAAAAAATTCAATCGCTAAATTCAGTCGCAAAAAAGGGCGCCATCTATTACCGCCAAAAAATTAGCGACTGTTTTTTATTTTTGTCGCTATTTAGTCGCTAAAATTAGAAAAAATGGAATTGTACGACTAATATTGAATTCTGTCACAAATTAGTCGCTATTTAGCGACGAAAATATATCAGTCGCTAATTTAAGTTTTTTTTGTAGTGTCATTAGGCCGCAGCTGTTATTATTATTATTATTATTATTATTATTATTATTATTATTATTATTATTATTATTATTATTATTATTATTATGCCATCTCCATTGTTGTTATCACCGTTTGTGTTGGTTGTTAATGTTTGTATACACATTATTATTATTATTATTATTATTATTATTATTATTATTATTATTATTATTATTATTATTATTTTGATGTTCACTGTTGAATTTTTTTCCTTCTTTTTTGTTATGGTCATTTGGTTGCTATTATTATTATTATTATTATTATTATTATTATTATTATTATTATTATTATTATTATTATTATTATTATTATTATTATTATTATTATCATCATTACTACTATTGTGCTACTCTCATCATAATTGTGTTGTTGTTGTTGTTGTTGTTATTATTATTATTATTATTATTATTATTTTGTAATTATTTTTATTATTTTTCTTATTTTTGGCATGGCTTATTTTTAATTTCCTTTGCATGTTAGTTGTTCGTATATTAAATTAAGATGTCCTAATTTCTTAAAAAGATATTTATATTTGTAAATGGAATTAAATTAATTAATTAAAGATAAATATTTAAAAAAGATTTAATTTTAAGAAAAAGAAAAAAAAAGAAAAAAAGAAAAGATTTGATTTGATTTTAAAAGAAAAAAAAAAAGAAGAAAAGATTTGTTTTTTTTTTTTAAAAAAATGTTAAAGATTGATTTAAAAAAAAAAAGATAATTTGGATTATCTTTTGCGTGGCCATGTGAGGCCACAACTCAATTTATGAGTTGTGGCCTCACATTCATGAGCTGCGAGGCCGCAACTCAATGATTTAAGCTACTGCCTCACTTGTGGCCGCAGTTCATTAGGCTGTAGCTGTTGTGTCTTTGCTCGATTTTTGCAGTTTTACGACTGGAAAAATCAGGTTTTTTTTCACTCTTTTGGAGGGTTTTTAAAAAATAAAATTAGGAAAGTTAATTAGGTTTTTTCCATTTTGGAAATACAATAAAATTAAAAGGGATGGTCTTCTTTTTTCCAGGGGAGGCTGTTGGTTCAAAATCAAAAAAATGGTTTTCTTCTCTCAAGCAAAAAGGCAGCCGAAAATATTTTGGGAAAAAATTTCAAAAACAAAAAGTTTTCAAGATTTATTTTTCTTTTCTTCCTTTCTCTCTAAATTTTTTCACTCTTGGTTTAGTTTGAGCAAAGAGAATTAATTTCCTTTGCTTGATCTTTACATCAAAATTATTTTCTCAAGTTTTTTATTTGTTTAAAACTTAGATTTTATCAAACTTTTTGTGTGTTTATCACCTCGAAAATCGACAAGGGGACGGATTAAGACACCGTTTTTTTCGATCTATAAATTCTGAGGGTAAACTTTTTTGGACCCATTCTCATTTATTTTTATTTATAATTTATTGTTGTTAATATTGTTATTTTCTTGCTATTATATTACCATGTCTATCATTTATTTCTAGCATTTTTAATGTGATTATTGTTGCTGTTGACATATTATTTGTTATTTTAATTTGATTTATTTGTGGTTCCCGCTGCCTTTATTATTATTATTATTATTATTATTATTATTATTATTATTATTATTATTATTATTATTATTATTATTATCATTATTATTATGCCATCTCCATTGTTGTTATCACCGTTTGTTTGTGTTGGTTGTTAATGTTTGTATGCTCATTATTATTATTATTATTATTATTATTATTATTATTATTATTATTATTATTATATTGATGTTCCCTGTTGAATTTTTTCCTTCTTTTTTGTTATGGCCATTTGGTTATTATTATTATTATTATTATTATTATTATTATTATTATTATTATTATTATTATTATTATTATTATTATTATTATTATTATTATTATTATTATTATTATTATTATCATTATCATTACTACTATTGTGATACTCTCATCATCATTTTGTTGTTGTTGTTATTATTATTATTTTGTCATTATTTTTATTATTATCCTTATTTTTGGCATGGCTTATTTTTAATTTCCTTCGCATGTAAGTTGTTCGTATATTAAATTAATATGTCCTGCATTTATTTTGTGTTTATTTGATTAATTTTTTAGAATTATTACTAATATCTTTTGATGTTATTTTTGTTTGGTGATTTAAATGTGAATTTGCTTTGTGTGAGCATTTCCGTGGCCACACGGAAGGGTCACGACGCGTAGAGGACTACGTTCTTTGGGTGAGATCTTTCCTATTTCCTTGTTTGTGTTGTATTTGCTTGCAAATAAATATTTTGTTTATGCACGCGTGACATAAAAAATCAAAACAATATTTTTACAACTAAATTGGAATTTCATTAATAAAGTTGGGACCAATGTCCCTCGTTTTAGCCAAAGAATGTAAAACGTCATGATTAAAATGAAGAGTTAATTTTCTCCTAAAATAGGATCACTCATTCTAGTTTTCAATCCAATAATTAAAGCAACTCTTCAATCCCTTTTTAAATGAGCGCGAAGGAACCAATCTTCCTAAACCAAACAAATATCCCGATTTATGTATGTTCTTCTTATATTTGATTTTGTTTACTTGTTTAAATTCATGTTCATACATTTCGAGCCCTTGTAATTAATTTTGGGGGAATATTATTTAGTTTTCATCCGGGATGGTATTCCGTCCCAATTTACATTTTTAATCTTCTTTCATTTGGGGTTGTATTCCGCCCCAATTTCTCTTGTAATTTTGTGCTTGACATGTTAATTGCTTTCCTTTATCACTTTATTTACCGCTTTTCCTTATAACTTTTATTTATTGCGTTTGAATGCTTGCAATGCGCTTTTAATTAAATACATTAATTGTGTGAGATAAGAGGTAGAATTTTAGCAAATTAAAAACTCATTTATAATTAACCAAAACCTAAATAAGAGTGAAGTCTCGAACACTAATCTTTGGTTTAGACCAATAGAGGTTAGAGACCTTTCCCAATTTCTTGTAATTTGGGTGGCGACTCCAAAATACCTCAAAGGTGCCTAAAGGTGTCGTGAGGCTAGATGATCCTTTCCAATATTCTATTGGGAAGGAAGCATCCAAAATATCTCATGGCACCTAAGATCAAAAAGACGCGAACCAATCTCTCGAGCCCTAAAAGTCGGTCTTGCCTACAAGGGCCTTTGCTAGGTTCGACGTGCGTCATAGTGACAACTCCGCTAGGGACACTTCGTGACTTCGCTCTGAAAGTATTTTAGTTAAAATGTATAATTGAGTTTTTAAAACTTAAAATTCTATCTTTTTTCGAAAATTGCATTGCATTTTAGAGCCTTAGAATTATGTTAGTTGGTCCCCTATCTTACCTCGGTACGTTTCCGAAACACGGCCCTACTTTCATTCATTGTAGGGAAGTGTCAAGAATAATCACCAGCCCAATCCTCGTACCATTAATGGCATATCAAATAGAGACCCGATTGGTCGCTATGCTCGTGATGAGCTAGACCTATTGGCAGGGACCATTCTTGGGTAGCCCTAAAGTATCATCACCTTGACCGAAGCCCATGTAATGGCAAATAAAAACTTCCACTAGGTGGCATGATCCTTAATACGATGCTTGTGATGTGGGCCGTTATGTATTGGACAAAATCAACCAAATTAAGTGGTCTTTTATCAAAGGCTTTTATGCCCCGATAGGCCCATCTTAACGAAATTGAAGTGTTCAAATACATAATGGCCAAAACTCATGCGAATGTACATTGGATAAGAGATGTTATGCTGCCGATTTTTTACTATGTATTTTACGCGTCCATTGGGTTCCCCGTTAATCCATGAATTAAGCCCACCTAGGAAAGAGACCACACGACCTCGTGTGCTAGAGTGATAAGGTTGGAAGGATCTATCTACTTGCATGTGGTTGTGGATGCTGTACAGCATGCTTGTGCATCACGTGTCATTCATGCATGTTAATAAAAAATAAAAAAAATAAATAAAAACATACGCATTTCATTATGTGTGTGTGTATCCTTTTGCCTGCATATTATTTTTCACATGTACATACCATCCTGCATACAGTTTTTTCCATACATCGCATCGTATCACTGTAATCTATTGATCTTTCACTCATCGAGGACCATCTGCATATCACGATCATGCATTACATGACATTCATGCATCATTCAAACCCCCTAATTTTTAGCCATGGTAGACCATTTGCTTGGGTGGTTTTGGGATCCCCATAATTGCCCGAAAAGCAAGCAGAGTTCGAATTAGTTGGCAGAGATCTAGCACCTTTATCAGAACATTCACAGTCATTAAGAATGGCTGATCCTTCACGACAGGTTGAAAAAACTCGAGCCTTAATTGTCCAAGAGATAGATGGAATGATGGAAGAGCTTGAAAAGAGGTTGTTAGCCACGATTAAGGAAAGGATGGATGCCATGGCACTAGTTCTTCAAGCTCAACTTATGGCGACTACCCTTAACCATATTGGGCCAGCTATTGTCGAGGAGGCCTATACAGCGACGACGTCTCCTTTTACTTCCAAGCCCAAAGGCGAGGTTCCACTTGTTTCACCGGTCGAGCAAAGAGGAGATATGGGATCTATGCTAGGATGGGACATTGTGCCTGAAGAGGGTGGAGATACGGTGAGGATGCATGCTCTAGAAAATGAAAGCCCGGGTATCCACAACAACAATAAGGGCAATGTTAGGAGGATAGGAGTGCCAACTATGAAAACGATCAAAGGCACTATTCTGATTTGGGCAGATCCTTATCACGGGTTTTTAAGAAGCTGATGAAGGAAGGGATGTTACAATCGAAGCCTTCTAAGCTCGCCAGAAGCCAGGGACATCCCAATCACAGAGCAGATCAATATTGTGCCTTCCACCAGCACCCTGGGCATTTGACAGATTATTATCAAACTTTAAGGGATCGGTTTTAAGACCTCATTGATAGCAAACAGATCTCTGATCTAGAAGAGTAAAAGAAGGAGAGGAAGACAAATTGAGTACCTAAGTGAAGAATGAAGGTGGTTCCCACAGATGGTGATGAACCATTGGCCGAAACAGCTGTGCTAGTGGAAATAGGAGGGTGTTAACTATTCAGATGTTCTTTTTATTTTTGAATTATTTAATGATGATGTTTTTAATTCTAGTTTTCTATTAAATGAAATGAATGGTTTTACTTATCTGTGTGATATTTTCTCGTGATTTCATTATGCATGATCATAACACATTCATACTTAATAATAATTCAAATGATGCCTTTTCATTTAATCTCAGAACTTTGGGGAACCCAAAGAAAATATTGATAGCATCTGTTATGACTCTTGAAGAGAGATTAAAATTTGAGAGAATGAAAAAAAAATAAAATAAAAAAGTCTTTGCCTGGACCTATGAAGACATGCCAAGAGATGATTATAAAGCCTCCGAACATGCTATGCCAGTGTATCCCGATGATAGACCAGTCAAGCAGAAGCTCAAAAGATTCAAGCCAGGAGGGACAAAAAAGGTTAAAAGAAGGAATCCACAAGTAGAAGTGAGGTTAAATTTTTTATCGGAATATAACACTCGACTTGGATGGCCAACGTTATCCCAATAGTTAAGAAAGGAAGTGCGTGCATGTATGAACTATCAGGATTTGAACTAGGCTTGTCTAAAAAAAAAAAACAAACAAAAAAAAAACAAAAAAAAAAAACAAAAAAGCAAAAAAAAAAAACAAAAACAAATAGAAAAAAAAAGAGGTAAAAAAAAACAAAAAAACGGAAAGGAAGAAAAGTTATCTTTGGGGTAAGCTTTATTCGAATCCCGTTAATTCACACATACCCGTGCTCTATCATTCTTCTTGGCCTCCAAAAAGGACCGAAAGGATTCTATTGACCTACAATGGATACGGATTGCTCGAGTTTGGGGAATAGATATCTTAAGGGAAGTGTGCACTACGGCCTCCAATGGACATAGGTCCACTGTAATTGCTATCGCCTACTTCACTGAGTGGGTGAAAGCCGAGTCCCTCATGAAAGTTGGCGCTTGGGATATGGATAAGCTCATCAAAAGGAGTCTGATTTGTCAACACAGTCCCCCGCACCACATTGTGTTCAAGGACGGGGGCGCAGTTTGTGCCTAAAGCTAGGGAGTTGCTCCAGAAATATGGCATTAAGCATCATAAGTCCTCTCCGTATTGCCCTCAAGGCCAATGGGGTGATAGGGGGTGCTAACAAGAATGTCAAGAAGATCTTGGTCAAGATGGTTCGAAATGATTGCAACATTTGAACCTATTAGACAAGAACAGGTCGCAGGGTTATTGTCACAACCGAATCTATCAGAAAAGACTTGCTCGATCATTTAGAAAGAAATTCAGGAAGCACTCGCTGAAAGAAGGAGATTCAATCCCTAGGCAAATGAAACCAAGCATTCCGAACATACGAGGTAAATTCGGGCCGACATAGGAAGGTTTGTTCTTAAGATGTTGGTATCCAAAGGAGCAGCAACTCTAACAGATAACAAGGGAAGCCAGTTCAAAGAACCGGTTAGCATCGACAGACCTAAGAGGTTCCATGGCTAAAGACTAAAAATAAAAAGAAGATAATAAATGCCCCACGGGTTGAAAATCGAAAAAAGGCGGCCTTACTAAAATTGGACGCCTCGTCGGGGTGAAAACCGAAAAAAGGCGCTCTGGGGAAAAATTAGAGGCTTGAGAGAAAATCACTACAAGAAAATCATAATTTAGCGATGGAGTAATTTCCATCACTATTTATCGAATTTACCGACGGTTTTAATTTTTCGTCGCAATTTAGCAACGGAATTTAATATCCATCGCTAAATAGCGGCGGTAAACAAATACTGTCGGCAAAAATAGCGCCAACAATTCCCTCCAAATGCGCAGACCGAAATTAGCGACGATTATTATACACCGTCGCTAAAAATAGCGACGAAAAAATACTTCCGTCACAAAAAAAATTAATAAATAATATAATTTTATTTAGTGACGAAAATTAATATTCTATCACTATAGTTGGCGACGGATTTTTTTATTCCGTCGCAAAATTAATATTAATAATTAATTTAGCGACAGAATAAAAAACAGTCGCTAAAATTTGCGACGGTTTGATATGATCCGTCGCCAAAAATTTTGATTTTTTATTTTTAACGACGGGATGAATAATCCGTCGCTAAAGATACCAATGGAATCTTCCTATCCGTCACTAAAAATCAATATTAGCGACGGAAGGAATATTTCGTAGCTAAATGTAGCAACGGAAAGAATATTCTGTCGCTAAATATATCGACGAAAGATTCCTCCCGTCGCTAAAAGCTTTTAAAATCTATGTCTTCCCCTCTTTCTTCTTTCTCTCTCCTCCCTCTCCCTGCCCTCTCCCTTTCCCCGATTCTGCTCTTCCCCCCACCCGACCCGACCACCGGCAAAGCCCCCCCTGCTGCACCGCCATGCCCCCTTCCCTCCGGCCTTGATCCGACGCCTTTCCTCCTCCCCTCCCCTCCCCTCCCCTTCCCTCCCTCCCCTCCCCTCTTGCTCCTTTTTCCCTCCTCCGCGCGGCGCGTCATCTCTGCCGGCGTTAAAGACCAGCGCTTAGCCGTTGGACGGCCTCCCCTCCTCCTCCTCCTCCCTCCCCTCCTCCTCCAGCATCAGGTATGTAGATCTGGAAAATTTTTAAGAAAAAAAAAGACAAATATTTAAAAAAGATTTAATTTTAAGAAAAAGAAAAAAAGAAAAGATTTGATTTTAAAAGAAAAAGATAAAAAAAAAGAAGAAAAGATTTGTTTTTTTTTTTAAAAAAAAAGATAATTTGGATTATCTTTTGCGTGGCCATGTGAGGACACAACTCAATTTATGAGCTGTGGCCTCACATTCATGAGCTGAAGCCTCACATGAGGCCGCAGCTTATTCCTCATGTGTCGCAGCTCAATGAATTGAGCTACTGCCTCACTTGAGGCCGCAACTGTTGTGTCTTTAGTCAATTTTTGCAGTCTTAGGACTGCAAAAATTAGGTTTTTTTTCACTCTTTTGGAGGGTTTTGAAAAACTAAAATTAGGAAAGTTAATTAGGTTTTTTTTCACTTTGGAAATACAATGAAATTAAAAGGGATGGTCTTTTTTTTTCCAGGGGAGGCTATTAGTTCAAAATCAAAAAAAATGGTTTTCTTCTCTCAAGCAAAATGGCAGCCAAAAATTTTTTGGGAAAAAATTACAAAAAAAAAAAAGTTTTCAAGATTTATTTTTCTTTTCTTCTTTTCACTCTAAAATTTTTCACTCTTGGTTTAGTTTGAGCAAGGAGAATTAATTTTCTTTGCTTGATCTTTACATCAAAATTATTTTCTCAAGTTTTTTATTTGTTTAAAACTTAGATTTTATCAAACTTTTTGTGTGTTTATCACCGCGAAAATCGACAAGGGGATGGATGAAGACACCATTTTTTTCGATCTATAAACTCTGAGAGTAAACTTTTTTAGACCCGTTATCATTTATTTTTGTTTATCATTTATTGTTGTTAATATTGTTATTTTCTTGCTATTATTACCATGTCTATAATTTATTTCTAGCATTTTTAATGTGATTATTGTTGCTGTTGACATATTATTTGTTGTTTTTATTTGATTTATTTGTGGTTCCCATTGCCTTTGTTGTTGTTGTTATTATTATTATTATTATTATTATTATTATTATTATTATTATTATTATTATTATTATTATTATTCTGCCATCTTCATTGTTGTTATCACCGTTTGTGTTGGTTGTTAATGTTTGTATTCTCATTATTATTATTATTATTATTATTATTATTATTATTATTATTATTATTATTATTATTATTATTATTATATTGATGTTCACTGTTGAATTTTTTCCTTCTTTTTTGTTATGGTCATTTGGTTGCTATTATTATTATTATTATTATTATTATTATTATTATTATTATTATTATTATTATGATTATTATTATAATTGTGCTACTCTCATCATCATTGTGTTGTTGTTGTTGTTGTTATTGTAGTTGTTGTTATTGTTATTATTATTATTATTATTATTATTATTATTATTTCATTATTTTTATTATTATCCTTATTTTTGGCATGGCTTATTTTTAATTCCCTTTGCATGTAAGTTGTTCGTATATTAAATTAACAAGTCCTAAATTTATTTTGTCTTTATTTGATTACTTTTTTAGAATTATTACTAATATCTTTTGATGTTATTTTTTCACTACAAGAAAAAAGTATTTTCCCGACGGAAAACATGTAATTTCCGTCGGGAAATAAAAATGCCGACGGAAAATGATTCCGTCGGCATATTACGCGTAGGGAAATTTCCCGACGGAAAAGGTATTTCCATCGGGAAAGTTCCCGACGGAATAATAATTCCGTCGGGAAATTATCGATAGAAAAGGTATTTTCATCGGTAATTTTCTGACGGAATGCCGCAGTCCATCAGTAAAATTTATCGACGAAAATTGGTTTTCCGTCGGTAAATTCCCGATGAAAATACCTTTTCCATCGGTACTTTTCAAGAAAATTTAAAAATTAGACTTTTTTTATTTTGTTTTTATGCAGATATAAGCTGTAAAATTAATTGCAAAATAATGAAAAAATGAAGATAATATCTAAATTTTAATATCCAATAATAGTCGAATTTAATAATTGTGCTAATTATAAAGTTATTAATTATTTAACAACATAATATCCATATATGTCTAATACAAAGTTATAACTAAGCTGATGACGGCGGCAGCGGCTGAGAAGTACGATCAGACTGATGCGATGACGAGGCAAACATACCCTTCAAATTTGCCATCTCATTGCGTAGCTCAGATAAATTTGCCATCTCATTGCGTAGTTCAGACATGTAGTCGAGAGATTGTCGCCATCGAGCCTCTGAGTCTTGCCATCGAGTCTGTGACTGTTGCAATTCCGATCTCAGCTCACTTACAGTATTTCGAAGTTCAAGTACTTCCCTAGATGCAGACCGTCTATTAGATGCGGCAATACTTGAACTTGAGGAATGCGAGTAACAAGATTTGGCCAAAGAACCTAAGCCAAATACCCGTTCTCGCTGGTCTCTACCACCAGCCACTTCATAATAGATCTTATTCGCATCAACATGATTAGAAGTATGTGAGCGTTGCTGAATTGCATCTTGAACTTGTTCCTATCGTAGGACAAATGTTTTACAATAAGTAATGATTAATAATAACTAATCTTTAAAATTTGTAAAATATAGTAATTTGGACATACATGTAAAACCCTTGACCGAGAATTGACGAACATTTGACCATCATGCTTGTTAGTGTGGGTGTGTAAGAATACCTCAGCGTGGGTAGCCGATCGACCCATCAATGCTCCCTGCAAACATAAAAAGAATTAAAGGCGAACTATAATTTATTGACTATTCGTACAAGTTTTTACTAAAATTTTGGCAGAGTTTCCCTTATATTTAGAGCATACCTCCTGTACACAAAGACAGAAAAACACTTTAAATTTCGAGACTATGCTACCATCCAACATTCAACAACAATGCAAACTCCTCACACAAGTAACATTCCCATCCTCTTGTATGGTAATGAGATAAATTTTAGACATTCTAACCACTAATTACAGTGGTAACAGTAATATTTTGTAATACTTACAAGTCTATCTGCATGTTCCCGATGGGACATCGACCCTCCAGTGTGCAAGCATGAACTGAGTCCATCAGGTCCTCCCCGTCTGTTACTAGAATTCCGCTCTGAAATGGAAATGGCTTTAGGGGTCATCCAATACTGTCTCCAATGTGCCCATAAATCTTCGGTCATGTAGCGAGGTCGGACAACACCATCCTTTAACAAGCAGACTAAATCTCTGTAACGTGCCCTCGCACGAGTCTCCCACACAGAATACATGATCTCGTCAAACGCCGGGTCCCAATAACATTTTTTCTTATGAAACAGACAGAACAAAAAAAAAATGTAAGTAAGAGTAAAATATAATTTGTTATGTAACAAAATTTATCATAAATTTTTTACCATGAATTCTTCGAAATAAAAATTCTTTGTTTCCTCTGACACATTCTTCCAAACAAACCCATCGTATTCAATTCTGTTTTTGAAAGAGGTTGTCATTATGCGTGAGCACTTTCCTGGAGGATTCAATCTAAGATACAACAATGTGAATAATGTTAGTACAAGTAATAACTGTCATTGAAATCATAATAAAGTGAAATATTAATCACTTACTCCTCAGCTGTGATGTTGATGTACATTCTTCCATTAACTCCAATCGAGCCAGGCGTAGGTTCCTCCGCTTGTTCTGTTCCTGACACTTGAGGTGGCATAGAATCAGGGTGTGCCATATGAGTGGAATCAGTGGAAGGAGTGGTAGATGGTGCAACAGTTGGGATGGTCGGTGATGCGGCACCCTCAGTGCTGGCATTGAACCCATGCGATGGGGATCCTCCATCACCAGTACTGTTACCGCCATCATGCAACCTGAGTCATGGAGGAATCCATGTTCTCTTCTTTCGCTTAAACATTCTTCAACCTGACATTATAAGGAAAATGCATATTATCAAATAATAAAAAATAATTACATTGTAATAAGCATATTAAACTAAAAACCAAGTCAGTGCAATATTAATTGTTCTCACATGATAAGCAAGTAGGTAAATAAATTATTCGCTATCGTCACTAAGCTGTAAATCATAATTCAATTCATCCTCATTTTTCGATGTATAATAGGAAAATTCTGGCTCCTCATCAGATCCATCGCCAACCAAAGTTTCCTCATCATCCTCACAGTCAATGTCAACAAATTCATTGTCTGCATAGTTCAATGGTTCGTTATCTTCAAAATTCAGAGAGTTATTAATTTCATGAACTTCCGGTTCTTCCTCCTGAAATGCATCATTATTTTCATAACGTGCACTTTGTCCGGCGCCTTTCCTTTCATAAATGCCTCTTGGTTTTACTTTGCATGCTGCTAACTATTCCGACCTGTCTCGGTTTACGCTTGGATAAGAGACATAATATACCTGACCCACTTGCATTGCCAACACAAATGGTTCAAAGTTCCTCAATCTTCTACGCTGGTTCACATCAACTAAATTATATCTGGTATGTATTTTTGTTCCAACGTTAATAGTTGGATCATACCATTCGCACTTGAATAATACACAGTGCTTTATTGGCAACGCGGGATACTCAACTTCAATTATATCAACAATTTTCCCATAATAATCCATCAGCTCTCCTTGAATGCAAACCCCACTATTTACCGTTTCTTTGTTATGACCATGACTCTGTGTATGAAATTTATATCCATTCATGAAATACACCGAAAATGATTTAACATATCGCAAAGGTCCTTTTGCAAGATCAATGATGTACTTATTGTCAATTGCATTTGTTAATGCCTACATATTCCAATAAGCTAACATCATTTAAATCATATATTTCATATATAATTGTATGTATGGATTTGTATGGTGAAAATCATAACTTACATATGTCTTGAACCAATGATGAAAGTGCTTTTCGACTTCCTTGTTCACCTCATTTTCATTTTTTTCAGGCATTAGCTCCCGTATCCATTCCTCAAATAATCTAAAATGCCAAAATACAACATATATATTACACTCTTGATATAGTAAAACAAATGAACAATTTAGCGTATATATTAAACTTACCTCACAAAAGGCCGAACTTCCTCGCAATTCAATAAAATATAACTATGGGCCGCTATTAATTCATCATCCATTAGCATTTTCCTTATTGACCGGCCATGTAAATGCCCAGGATATGTAAAAATGGATAAGTTTCCATCCTGGTTACTTGATTCCCTACCATCATCATTACGTGGTACTTTCTGCTGTCTCGTGACTATATGAGGCTCAAAATAATGCGAACAAAAAGTATTTGCTTCTTCGACCAAATAAGCATTACATATTGAACCTTCAACTCTAGCTTTATTTTTTATATTTTTCTTCAAGTGAAACAAATACCTACATGATATATCTTAATGCCATTAATTAGCATACAAAAGTCTAATATAATTGCAATTGAAGGTCATAGATAGTTACCACTCAAATGGATACATCCAACGATATTGAATAGGACCAGCGAGTTTTGCCTCATGTGCTAAATGCACGGGTAGATGCTCCATATAGTAAAAAAAGCTTGGAGGAAAAATTGCTTCAAGTTTGCACAGGATTACTGGAATTTCTATTTCCAATCTTGCCATATCTACCGCATTTATCTCGCATGACGTTAATGTTCTGAAGAACATACTTAGCTCTATTATAGCTTCCCATACTTTTGTAGGCAAAAACTCTCAAAATGCTATTGGGAGTAGCCTCTGCATAAAAATGTGACAATCATGACTTTTCATACCGAATAGTTTGTACTTTCTCATGTCGACGCACCTTGCCAAGTTGGAGACGTAACCATCCGAAAACTTTAGTCTTTTTAACCAATCACACAATACTTCCTTTTGTTTTTTGTCCAAAGTGTAGTATCCTTTGGGATATTTTCCGGTTAAGTAATCTTTATCTAACTCAGGCCTCCTACATAACAATTTCAAATCTGCTCGTGATTTTGCATTGTCCTTGGTCTTCCCTTTTATATTCATAATGGTGTTGAACACATTATCAAAAATATTTTTTTCAATGTACATCACATCTAGATTATGCCGTAACAAATTAGTCTTCCAATACGGCAAATCCCAAAAAATGCTTCTTTTCCTCCAACCAAAGTTTTTGTTGATTCTTCCATTAACTTCATCAGCATTAAGTTCTGTTACCTTAAGTAAACCCAACTCATCAATGTCTTGTAAAATTTGCTCACTGCTTCTGATAACTGGAGGACTAGCAAGAACAACTCTATTCTTAATAAATTTGTTCTTATTTCATCGGAATGGGTGATCAGGTGGAAGGAATTTCCTGTGGTTGTCAAACAAAGAAGTTTTGCACCTATGTTGAAGATAAAACACATCTGAATCATCACCACAGTAAGGACATGCTAGTTTTCCAGCCGTACTCCAACCCGACAACATAGCATAGGCAGGGAAGTCACTGACCATCCACATTAATGCCACTTTCATCATGAAATTCTGTTTAAGTGATGCATCATACGTTTCAACACCGACATCCCAAAGCTGTTGCAACTAATAAATCAACGGCTGCAAATATACATCAATTTTGTGCTTCGGATTTCTAGGTCCTGGAATAATAACTGTCAAGAACATATATGCCTCATTAATACACATCCATGGAGGCAAATTATAAGGAGTAATTATGATTGGCCATAACGAATATTATTGCCCTGATTGACCAAAAGGTTGAAATCCGTCAGTGCTCAAACACAGCTGAACATTTCGAGATTCAGCAGTAAAATCAGGATGGGTGTTATTGAAATGTTTCCATGCAACTGCATCGCATGGATGGCTCATTATTCCACTTGTACTTTCGTGCTCATCATGCCATCTCATGTGAGGTGCAGTAACTTCGGATGCATATAGTCTTTGAAGCCTAGGAGTCAATGGAAAAAAATACATACGTTTCCAAGGTACCAATTTCTATTAATTACCACCACTTTTAGATTTGTACCTAGGTTGACTACAAAATTTGCACTCTTGTAAATTGATGTCATCCCTCCAAAATAACATATATCCCAACCGATAACAGTCAATTTTCTCAACAGGCAAACCTAAACCACTTATCAGTTTCTTCACATTGTACAAATTATCAACCATTTTATGGTCAGGAGGCAATGATTCATTATACCAAGCAAGTATTTGGTCAAAACTTCGATCCGAAATATGGCCTTCTAATTTTATATTCAATATCCGAGCTACAGAAGATAACTGAGTTATGTTATCACAGCCTGGCCATAACTCCTGATCTGCTGAATTTAGCAAATCATAACATTTTGTTGCATTTTCGTTGGGTTCTTCTAGCATTGGTGTACTTTCCCTAAAATCATGCCCAGTTGCATCATAAACCATTTGAACATATGGATTATCAGTCATCCCTATATCATCGGCTCCAAATTCCCCCTCTCTTTCAAATTCACCCTCAGTTGTCGACATGTTACCCACATTTCCCATCGATGTACTGCAGATTGATGGTTCTCCGTGTCGTGTCTACTCAAAATAATTTTGAACAAATCTCTTTCTTAACAGGTGGAAATACACTTCATCGACTGACAGATAACTTAGGTGTTGGCACTTTTTGCATGGACATCTTATTTTAGCCCCGTCCATATGTGCAGGTTGAGAACTGGCATATTTAATAAATGATTGAACCCCTTCTACAAATTCAGGATTAATGTAACCATCCCTTGTTTTCCGTCTATACATCCAAGATCTATCTATGTTACACATAATTAATTCCAAAACTGACACATGAACAAGAAGACATCTCAATTACAATTATAAAAATCTAATTCCCAAAAAAAATAACTTAATATATTAGATAATAAAACTACTAACAACATGAAGAATACTATTAACACATTTAATAGTATCATTTAAATTAATAAACTCATAAAAAAAAAATATATATATATATATACAATAAAAACAAAAAACAAAAAACAAATTTATCATGGTTTCTTTTTTTGTTTTTCTATTTTTTATGTAGGAATTTTAATTTTTGTCCATTGTTATTAGTTTTGGATATTTTATGTTTGATACAATGTTAATTTTTTGTGTACTCCTCCTTAACAATATGAATGTTATATTTGAATTTAATTGTATTCTACAATGATTCATAACAAATTTATTTCAATTACTTTTATTTCTTAATATTGTTTCAGTGAATTGTTTTAATAAATATTTTATTTTATGGTTGAGTATAGGTTGATATGTAATAATCTAAACAATTTTTCCATAAAACAGTCGATCTTTAACAAAATGAGAGAAATGCATTTAATTTCTTGTAACTTATCTGCACTGTTTGAAATGGTAGTAGAATAATTTTGAAATAAGAAGTGCTTTTTCATATAATTGATTTGGATATGGAATATTAGGAAAATTTTCAATTACTAATTTCTTTTTTTGAAAAATTTAATTATTAATTTTTTATTGATTTTGAGGTTATGTAATAGTGATAATTAATATATCTGATATAAGAAAAATGTGGCAGTATGATTTATGTTTTTGGTCCATAAGAGTCATGATCCTTTAACTTAATATTCATAACCAATTATCATAACAGTCAGGCAAATATATATATATATATATATATATATACTAATTTTAATTAACCATAATCCTACTAATACTAATATCTATTTCAACAAATGTTTAACATTCTAACAACAATTAACACTAATTAATTCATTGTATTATTTAACATAAATAATTTAAATTAATTCTAACAATAATTAACACTAATTAAAAATTAATTTCTCATTCAACCAATATTTAATACTTAATATTTAACAATGTCTAATTAAGTTAAATAAATTAATAATAATAATAATAATAATAATAATAATAATAATAACAAAATTTCCTAATAATAATAATAATAATAATAATAATTAAAAATAATAACAGAGAGAGGGAGAGATCGGCTTACCTGATGCCGGAGGAGAGGAGGAGGAGGAGGAGGAGGAGGGAGGAGGACGAGGCGGAGGAAGAGAGGCGGCCCACATCAGAGCAGCGACGGTCAATACCAGCGGAGAGGAGATAGCGCACGGAGGGAGGGATAGAAGAGGGAAGAACGGAGCGGGAAAAGAGGGAAGAGAGGAGGAGGAGGAGGAGGGGAAGGGACCGGCGATCGGAGGGGAGGGGCGGATCGGCAGCAGGGGGCGGTGGTCGGCAGCGTGAGGGCAGGGGAGCAGAAACCAGAGGGCTGAGTGAGGGGAGAGGGAGGAGAGAGAGAGAATCGGGGGGGGGGGGGGGGAGGGGACGATGTGTAATTTTAATTTCATTTTCCCGACGAAATGAGTTTTCCGTTGCTACAAATAGCGACGGAAATCCAATTCCGTCGGTAATTACCGGCAGAATAGTATTTCCGTCGCTAAAAATATTTTAATTATTATAATTAATTTTTTTACCGACGGAATCACATTTTCGTCGCTAAAAATAGCGACGGAACAAAATTCCATCGCGAAACGTAAATTAATTTTTTTTCTTTTTTTTACTGACGGAATTATATTTTCGTCGCTAAATTCTATCGGCATTTCTGGAGGGAAAGTTTGGCGCCATTTTTAGCGACGAAAAATAATTTCTGTCGCTATTTATCAACGGAAAATAAATTTCGTCTGTAAATAGCGACGAAAAATCATTTTCGTTGCTATATAGCGACGGTATCAATTCCATCAGTAAATTTCCGTCGCCATTTATCCAATTTCTTGTAGTGTTTGTTTGGTGATTTAAATGTGAATTTGCTTTAGGTGAGAATCTTCGTGACCACTCGGAGGGGTCACGACACATAAAGGACTACGTCGTTTGGGTGAGATCTTTCCTATTTCCTTTTTTTGTGTTGTATTTGCTTGTAAATAAATATTTTATTTATGCACGTGTGAGATAAAAAAATCACAAAAATATTTTTACAACTAAATTGGGATTTCATTAATAAAGTTGGGACCAATGTCCCTCGTTTTAGCCAAAGAATGTAAAACATTATGATTAAAATGAAGAGTTAATTTTCTCCAAAAATAAGATCACTCATCCCGGTTTTCAATCCAATAATCAAAGCAACTCTTCCATCTCCTTTTAAATGAGTGCAAAGGAACCAATGTTCCTAAACCAAACGAATGTCCCGATTTATGTATGTTTTTCTTATATTTGATTTTTTTTACTTGTTTACATTCATGTTCATACATTTCGGGCCCTTGTAATTAATTTTGGGGCAATATTATTTAGTTTCATTTGGGATGGTATTCCGTGCCAATTTTCATTTTTAATCTTCTTTCATTTGAGGTTGTATTCCGCCCCAATTTCTCTTGTAATTGTGTGCTTGACGTGTTTATTACTTTTCTTTATCGCTTTATTTACCGCTTTTCCATATAGATTTTATTTATTGCTTTTGAATGCTTGCAATGCGCTTTTAATTAAATGCATCAATCGTGTGAGATAAGAGGTAGAATTTTAGGAAATTAAAAATTCATTTATAATTAATCAAAACATAAATAAGAGTGAAGTCCCGAATACCAATCTCTAGTTTAGACCAATAGAGATTAGAGTCCTTTCTCAATTTCTTTTAAATTGGGTGGCAACTCCAAAATACCTCAAAAGTGCCTAAAGGCGTCGTGAGGCTAGATGATCCTTTTCAATGTTCTATTGGGAAGGAGGCATCCAAAATGTCTCATGGTGCCCAAGATCAAAAAAATGCGAACCAATCCCTCGAGCCCTAAAAGCGGGTCTCGCCTACAAGGGCCTTTGCTAGGTTCAGCGCGCGTCACACCCCTCATCTCCTTCTCGCCCCTCAAGGAGAAGAAGGAGACAGGAATATAAATTTCAAACTTTCTCCAAAACTCAAAGCAAAACTTATAAATTTATGTGATTTTACATGATCTCATGCAATATTAATATGAAAAACACCTAGATTAACTTGAATTATAAGCAAAAAAACAACAAATCAATAGATTAATTACATAAATATCAAGCTTTAAGAACACACAACAATGGTGGAAAAATAAATAGAAAATAATTAAAAAATGAAATTGAGCCCAGAAATTTATCCTCGAAATTGTCAATCTGGAAAGTTAAGTCGTGAATTAGTTTCCTTGTCAAAAATCCACAAAAAATAAAATTAAAACAAAGAAAAACTTAAACTTTCTCTCTCTAAAAAACTTAAGAACTTATTTGAATAAAAGAAAGATTTCACAATCTCAAGAAAAGAGAATAGATTTCTCTATCTCGAGTATTATTTTCTAATCAAAAGTCTAACCTCCGATCCTCTCAAGAGAAGAAAAATCATTTTTTTATTTTAAGGAAAAATTAAAAAAACTGAAAAAATGTCCATTTTTTTCTCTCTTTAAAGACTATTTATATTGTTCTTCAATTAAAATTAGATTTTAGGAAGAAATAATGTCAATTAAATCAAAATTTCTTATTTTGAAATGGAAAAATCGAAATTAACTCTCAAAAATCCCAAAAATCAGTGTTGAAAATCAATTCAAAATTAAATTCCTTGATTTTCGAGGAGCAAAAATGTTAGAAGGGGAATAAGGTGACGAAGGGCGGCCTAGGCACGAGGGGCAGCCTCCTCACGCGGCCTGCCCCTCGAGAGGGGCGACCTCGCACCGTACATGCTCGAGGGGCAACCTCAAGCAGTGCACGTGGGCAAGGGACGGTCCCTCATGCGGCCTGCCCCTTGCGAAGAGCGGTCGCATGTGGTGGGGCGCCTTCGCACAGCGAGCATACGAGGGACGGTGCCTCACGTGGCCCGCCCTTGCTAGAGGCACCCTCTCGTAGCACTCCACCTGCAAGGGGCGGCCTCCACATATCGGCCAATTTTTTTTTCAAAAGGAGTTTGACAAGAAAAAATCACTTCCCACCTTCTTGCCTGTGAACAAACACTAAATTCATCATTGGATGAAGTTGTTAGAGTAGTTATAGCCAGCTTTTTTGCATGTTATCCTTTGTTGAAGCGAGTTACTGTGATTATGTAAACCCTTATTGAAGTGGTATTTGTCGTCAGCGTGTAAATCTTTGTTCAAGTGGTAGTCTCGTGGTTGTACTGACCTTTCGTGAAATGGTAGTACCGCCATCCTGTTAACCCTTGTTGAAGTGATAGTGACATGATTGTGCTAACCCTCCATAAAGTAGTAGTGTCGTCATCATGCTAAGAGCTAATAATGAAATGGAAGAGGTCAGAGAAGACCCACAGGAAGAAATTTATCCACCCCTGGTACACCTAAGAGCTACTACTTCGGAGGCACAGAGGAGAAGGCAGACCCCGGGATTAGATGATGATTCGAAGGAAGAATATGAGTATCGTATGTCTCAGAAAGGGAAGACACCTCAAACTGAAGAAGCCATATGGAGGAAGATGGAAGAGAAGTTCGAGGTAATGGCTAAGGTGTTAACAAAGGGTCGAGGAATGAACCCTGAAGACAAGGAATTAGAGGGAGATGGTTTAATCCCAATGAACTTCAAAATGCCTGATGTTCCGAAGTTCGACGGTACTTCTGATACTACTGCACATGTTAAGCAGTACTCATTGGTGATGAAAGGTACTACGTTGACAAGAAAGCAGAAGATAGAATACGTTTGCTTGAGCTTAACTGGTCCAGCAGTGGATTGGTATCATGGACTTGATCGCAGGACTAAGGAGGACTGGGATTTATTGACTGAGGAATTTCTGAGAAAATATGACTATAGTACAAGGATGGAGGCGACATTGAAAGACCTGGAGCTACTACAGCAGAAGGCAGGTGAGTCCTTTCATGAGTATCTGACCCGATAGAGGAATCGGGTGATGAAAATGAAGAGAAAACCGGATACTCAGGATCAAATACGGCTGTTCATTAGACGGGTCATCCCTCACTTTTTAGGGACGCCCGTCGGTTATAAGAGCGATCAACACATGTCTGTGATCGACGGCCGTCTCTGTCCCGGTGCCTCGGTCCGTCTGTCGTCAAAATTACCACATGTACCCTTCTTACCGACGCCCGTCTGTGGATCCAGGGATGGCTGTCTGTCGGTAATTTGATCAGATAATGTCGAAGTTTTTAAACCTTATCCGATAAAGGTTAAATTCTTTTGGAATTTGACTTAAATTGGGACAAGGAATTGGATTGAAATTAAATCTCATAAATCCTTTTCAAACTCTAATTTCAAATGGATATTTATCCAAAATATCTCTTAAACTCTATAAATAGTGAATTAAACTTCATTATTAGGGGTTAGCAAATTTTTAAAGAGAAAATCTTTTTGTGAGCGATTTATCAAAATTCAATAGTTTTTCTTAAAGTTCTCTATTTTCAGCATTTTATTCCACAAAAGTTCTTTCAATATTTCTATATTCTACTCAAATTTCTATTTGCGAATTGAGCTAAATTCGAGGTGACGAAATTCATTTGTTTCCCTCAATGGCTAATTCCAAATATTTGAATCGCTGTCGAATTTTCTAAAAAGAAAACTATAAATTTTCTTTTCTTGTTCCCTTTTTTTATTCGATCCTTGTGAAGCGTGCGGGACCGAGATCATTCGATATCTATCCAAAAGGTAAAGTCCGAGGGTAAACATTATGGATTTAATATTCATGTGCTTTAATTGATTCATATTAATTTTTCATTGAGATTTTCGATTTTAGTTAAAAATTTCAACTGCAAATCGTCGATTTCTTCTAATTTTCAAAATTAATGTGACCGACGGGCAAAGCAGTCACCGACGCCCGTCTCTCGAATGAGTGACGGGACGTACATGATGTGCCATGACGTCTGCCGGTCACACTAGCGATGCCCATCGGTCATGTGCAGAGGGCCGTCCCTAGGTAGTTTTCTCTCTAGTAACTTGTTTTTCTTACTATTTATTTCCTTATGCTCTTTTAACTCATTTTTTCTTTACGATTTTCATATTATTTCACATTCTTTACTTTATTTCATTCTTGACCTTGGCACTAACATGTGTATTCTTGCGAGTCATTTATTTGATTATTTTGGGTGGATTGGAGTTGTTGATGATGGTGGTTGCACCAATCTGAGGATTGTCATCCGGGTTCTTTCTTTACTCCTTTTTTATTTTTATTTATCGTTATTTGTTTTATAATGGGGGTTGTATTCCGCCACTAGTTTTATTGTATTTTATTTTTGAGTACTTTATTTTTAATTTATTACTTTTATCTACGTGAATGGATTTGCTTTAATTAACTGCATTGTATGGAAAGTTGGTGAAATAATGAATTTAAAAGTTAATTGTAATATTAATTAAGGTATAAATAAATGAGAAGTCCCGAACCCACTCTGGTCTTGGGCTTAGCGAGGTTAGAGGACCATCTCGATGTTTCATTAAGATGGAACCTCCGAGATATCTCTTGTTTCCTACCAAAAGGCCTAATTTATATAATCCTAGGTTCCAGGGGGTTAGAGGATCATTCCAATGTTCTATTGGGATGATACTTCCAAGATCCCTCTGGTTTGCCCAAAATGGATATTTATACATCGCGTAATCCTAGGTTCCACGGGGTTAGAGGATCATCCTAATGTTTTATTAGGCTGGTAGCTCCAAGATCCTCTTGGCTTACCCATGATGGATACATATGCATTGTCTTAGGCTCACTGAGGCTAGACAACCCTTCCTAATATTCTATTGGGTGGCGACTCTAAGAAACCTCCTTGTTGCCCAACATAGACGCACTTGTAATTTATTACAAGTTTAATGAAGCTCTCTCGAAAGCCCTAAAAGCGGGTCTTCGGGGCACCCCATGGTTCGGCGCGCGTCACAATGATATATGCTATGTAGTGGGCATGGTAAGTAGATATTAATCTAATCAAGGCAAAACACATTGGAAAGCAGTGAAAAGCATACTTAAATACCTCAAAGGTACAATAGGCTATCCTCGCTATTATTAAGGCAAGAATCTACAATTAAGAGGATACACAGATGCTAATTGGGCAAGAGATGTGGATGAGAGGAAATTAACTTCAGGTTTTATATGCCCTATTAACAATAGAAGTTGAATTTGTCACTTCCTCAGCTGCAGTACAAGAGGTAATTTGGCTAAAATGGTTTATGGAGCATTTAAGAGTAACTACATCAGAGGAACCAGTGACAACTAATAGTGATAGTTAGTCATCGATAACTTATATTAGGGCTAAGTATTTCGATATTAAGTATTAATACATGAGAAATATTATTGTACGAGGAGAAGTGAACTTACATTACATTCCTACGTGTGATATAATTATAGATCCATTAGCACAACCTGTAACGAGAGATGTGTTTTGAGAGACACATTAGATCTCAAGGTTTGCATAAGATTTAATTGGTACTATATTTTATATATTTCCTTAACGTTATTATTTATGAATAATAATCAAGTTCATTGTTGGCAATACATGAGTGTAAATGTTTATGTGTAAACAATTATTGTTATTTGTATGAGATTGAGCATTCGGACAGAGAAGTAGCCCACTCACAAGGGTGTTTACCTTAGTTTTGTCAATGAGTTGGCAAAGACTAAGATGAGGCAATTTTTAAGCATATAAGAATGCTCGAGAGCCTGTTCAAAATAAAAGTATTTTCATCTTGCAGAAATTACAAGATTAGTCTTGTTAAGGTGTGGGATAAATACATACATAAAGTTATATGGTTTGAATTAAGGTCCAAATAAGGATTGTATGGAATCCGATGGTAAGTTTTTTGTAACTACCATATTCTATCTAAAAAGCGAGAGGTAGTCCTTAAGTATGCGGACTAAAATTGGATGCTTCGGTGCATAGCAACCTTATGCTTTTGTATGGTGTTATAAATACATTTTTTTATATGTGAGACATGCACTACTTTAAGGGAAGAAAAAAATACCATCACACATGTTTTATACCATGTGTGCTTATTTGACTAAGGGATAAGAATTTAATATTATTGATCTCAACTTTCCCTATTGTGAGACTCTATTTAAATTTTAACCCTTAGAACCCTTAACTTATCCCTTAAGTACGGTTCAGTGTGGCTAGCTTAGTTAGTCTCCAAGAGGTTATGGAATAACTTGGGCCTGGTAGACCTAGCTTGAAAAATGAGCTGAGTTATGATGGATGGCATACAGTAAGAGGGAAAGATACCCTTTTAATCCCATTTAATTAGTTTATGGTTCATCGGTTAGCCTATTATGCTTTCTATAAGTAGAAATATAATAGTGAACACGAAATGTTTTTTATGAGATGCTATATATCTTTAACCGGTGTATAGCACTAGTCTCCTGATGTATGCTGGTCACACGGTCTATCTGCCTGTATGATTGAAGATTGATATGAGCTTGAAAAGCTCATATATTGGTTAGGTTATATATAAGTTTGTGATTAATTTTAGTTATTTTTGTGTAGAATTTGGTATCTTTTATATTTTGTTTTGTTATATGTGATTGTACGTGTAAATGGAGAAAAAACTAGGAAAAAGGAGGCAAAGTAGCAAGGAAGCCATCTTGTTGTCTCGAGCGCAACCTGGGATAGGTAAGAAGAATCAAGGAAGAAGCAAAGCAAGAAGACCCATGCTCTATCGCATGTGCGACAGAGGGAGGTTATGCAATTCAAAATTTAAACAAGCTACAAAGGGACATGACATTTCATTAAGGGTTATGTACCTCTAGAAGGGTGCTTAAAGGGTCACATTGTTTTGGAAATAAAATATAAAGGCAATGAAGAATAAAAGTTAGTAAGTTAGTTTTTCAAGAGTTTAAAAGAGATTGTTTTTAGAAAAGAAGAAAAAAAAGAACAATCAGAAGTTAACTTTTGAAGAGAAGACAAGATCAAAGAAGAAGAAGAACATTTAATGAGTAAAGGATTGAGAGATAAACTTTTATTTATCTTTCATTTTTTCTTTTCTTCTTTGTAATTACTTGAATGATGTTTATAGGAACTTGAGCAATTATTCTAATATTTGTTTATTCTCATTAATACAAGTAATCCTTAATTAGTTATAGAATTCTTTAATAGTATTATTTGCTTGATCTTTATAAGTGAGAGTATAGCTCGAGGGATATATTCTTACTTAAATCTATTAGGAATTCATTATCATAACATATACTAGGGAGACCAGGATGATTATGATAGTTGTTATAGGTTGATTTATATTCTTAAAATATGTAAATATAATACTCTAATTCTATAATGAGAGTTAAGGGTTAGAAATTATATTTGCAAGTTTTAGGCATTCTATTTTATGTCGAGAGAGTGATTTAGATCTTTATGTCAACTTAACTTGCATATTGAAGATTAATTTCAGACTAGGAGAATATTTATCAAGCTTTACATTTGTTAAATCAAATCATTATTTATATTTGTCTTCTTTGATTATAATTAAAATAGAATTAATAAATAACTTAGTTATAATATAATACTAATAATTTAGTCTTCTACCAAAATTAGTGAACGTTGTAAACAAGATTAAGATCAAGACATAGTGAGTAGAACCCAACATGTTCCACAAGGGAATGATATCTTAAATACTAAATGGTAAATCGTGCACTTGAAGATTTAATGCACAACAAGTTTTTGGCGTCATTGGCGGGGAATATGATTTGTGTTTATTGCCATTATAATTCTTGATTTAAGATTTTGGATTACAATATTTAATTAGTTTTTGTTTATTTTGTTTTGTTTTGCAGGATTTTATCGCTCTAGTTTATGCCTAAGACAAGGAAGTCTAAAGAAAAAATTGAACCATTAAGTTCAAAAATAGAAAGATTCATATCAGAAAAAAGAAATCAGCCAAAAAGAGACTCATCATAGAAGAGCCACAAGATTAATGAATTTTACTACACCAGCATTGAGTGAAACTCAACAAGGAGTAGTTCGTCCTGTGGTAAATGCTAACCAATTTGAGATTAAGATCTCTTTAGAGATCTCAACTAGAAATTGTTCTGTCATGTACGAGTGGGAGATGATGGAGTTTGGATACGCCCATGACTCCTGATATGAAAGGAATCCATATCAATATGGAAATTGTCTAGATATGGAAAAAGAAAATAATGCTAATATGGAAATAGTTTTATATCAATTCCCTTAATTAGGGAATTGTGACATGCCCCGGAACCAACAAGGCCCTCATCTCACGGCCTCACAACCCAGGCCCTCCAGGAAACGAGCCCCCAAAAAAAATATTTTTTTTTAAATAAAAATGGTAAGCATATTTTTCGAGTAAACCATCACTTCCATCTGGCTCTTGCCCATAAACAGGCATCATTTTCATCATAGGGCAACTTCGGTCTAGGCTGCCTCAGGACCCGGTGTCTATAGTTGCTCCCATTTTTGGGGAACGTAGTGCCTGGGTGCCTAAGTGAGCCAAAACTCAAAGAAAAGAGAAAAGACATGTACCTGAGGCAGCTGTCCTTCTCAAACCGGGTGATGTGCCGAGTATGTTACAGACTTACAAAATGCGAGGTTTCTCTTCCGAGCGGAGTTGTTGTTCTTCTGAACTGCTCTTCTGAGAAAGAGTTGTTCTTCTGAACTACTCTCCTAAGCAGGGTGTTCTTCTAAACTGCTCTTCTTAGCGGGTTTTACAAAGTGCAGGATTGATGGATTGAAAAGATTTGGAAAAAAAATAATGCTCTGAAGAGATCGGGGATGTTTTAGAAGAAAGACTTAAGGGCTAATGCTCCGAAGAGACTAAAAATGCCTTGAAAAAGGACTTAAAGATAATGCTCTGAAGAGACTGGGAATGCCTTGAAAAGGGACTTAAGGATAGTGCTTCGAAGAGACTAAAAATGCCTTGAAAAATGACTTAAAGATAATGCTCCGAAGAGACTGAGAATGCCTTGAAAAAGGACTTAAGGATAATGCTCCGAAGAAAATGAGAATGCCTTGAAAAAGGACTTAAAGATAATGCTCCGAAGAGACTGAGAATGCCTTTAAAGAAGGACTTAAAGATAATGCTCTGAAAAGACTGAGAATGCCTTTAAAGAAGGACTTAAAGATAATGCTCCGAAGAGACTGAGAATGCCTTTAAAGAGGACATAAAAATAATGCTCCGAAGAGACTGAGAATGCCTTTAAAGAAGGACTTAAGAATGCCTTGATAAAGGACTTTACAAGCTACCGCATGATTTCAACTTGCGCATGTTTCTTCTTGACTTCATTGTGCTGAAGCTATCGCTTGGTTTGGCCTTTTCCTACAAAATCATTAGCACGAAGGCATAGACAAAAGATTGTGCGTGCATAATGTGCGTGAAATGTATACATAAAGCTATATACATGAAACACAAACAAATGATTAATGTACAAAATTATGTATACACAACTATACGCGTGAAGGATTGAATCCACGTGATATACAGGAGGACATGCAAAAGATCTATGCATGTGAGATACATGTGAGATGCAAAAATGGATAGACCACATCCTAGGTGGTTAAAAGATTTGTTGAGGGTACTGCCCAGCTGCTCAGATTGTCTGATGCCCCCGAGGACCTAGAAAAGCATTGCCTTGGCTTTAGGGATTCTAACCTATAATCATTTCAAAGAGAACTGACCCGTGCACATCTTTGCCCCCCGGTCAATGAGCATTTTGCTCCCAAAACTTTAACTCGTGTCCTGCACCATATGCTTAAAGGGAAGTTATTCGGAGTAATCTCGCCTTATCACTCCAGGCTTCAAAAGTCATTGTTTTAAAGGTAGTGCGTCCCTTGTGGATTTTCACACTAGATTTTCTTAGCGGAAAATGCGTCCCCTTAGGGATTTTCACATAATCCTGTGCTTTATTTTTTTTTCGCCTGGAATGGACCCAATCCAATCCAGCAGTTTTTTTTTACGTGGCTATAAGAAAAAATGAAGCTAATGTTAGAGCCTCCTTCCATAGCTACTTCCCAAAATTGTCATACTGCAAGTCAGAGGCTACACCCTCGCTTCCATAAGTGTACGCGAGAGAAAGGTACTTAGCCCGGCGGTAGATAATAGGGCCCATCGGCTTAGGCATCTGGTCGGTAAGAGCAGAAGCAAAGTATAGCCATTTAGATTTCACACATTCAATAATGGATGATGTTTCTCTTTTTATTAATGAACTAGAAAATAATGACACATGTATTTGCAAAGATTGTGTACATTTCGATATGATTTCTCTATACTTGACCATTATCTAACATCGATTCAAAATGCAAAACTACATCTGATCTCAGAGTATATCTTGTAAGCATCAAATTCCTGTCTCCAATCAGCCCTCTCGGGTCTTCATGATTGAATATTTTCTCTCAGATCTTATTTTATTCTTTGAACGCGGATTCTAGATGCAACGTTGGGAATGAGACTTAACTCGAATGCATAAATGCACTCGTGGCTTCTCGCTTGAAACTCAAGAAACACCATATGCCTCTTCTTACATACCGAACCTTATTAGAAGGTCATCTCCGCTAATTGGATAAGATTAAACCAAGAATCAAGAGGTTTTGCTTTGGTTGCAACGTTAGGCTTAGGTGTATGGCTGTCAAAGAAGGATAAGGTCGCTAGAGAAAAATAGCCGCAATATTTACTCGACTGATAGGTGAACCGTTCTCAACTCAGTTGTATATACATAGGTATTCTCGAATTTGGGCTCGATAACATTTTAGCTCCTCAAGATCAGGATAAAAAGGTAATCGTCGAAACTCGTTAAGTGGTTATTATTCTGAGCTCTTTTTTCTTTTCTTTTCTTTTCTTCTTCTTCTTTTTCTTTTTTTTTTTCTTTTTTTTTTTCATTTTTCTCTTATCTTTTCCCCTTTTTTTTCTTCTTTTTTCTTTTTTTCTTCTTTTTTCACTTTTTTTCTTTTTTCTTTTCTTCTTTCTTTTTTTTTGCGAGGTCAATGTCTTTGCGCCTGACTAAAACCCTCTTCCCAAAGTGTAAACTCGTCCTTACTAGGGCTAGCTTTGATAGCCCAAAATATTATCAATGAAGTACATCCGTTCTTACTAGAGCGTCCATTTTTCTAAGGGGAGGTAAAAATCATTTTAGGTGAAGGGTAGTTTCAACATGTGTAACAAAAAAATTGGCACGCATTTAGCATACTTCCATAAAGGCTCAATGGGCTTGCAAGCGATTGTGGAATAAGGGTAGGAAATAGTCATTTGGAGAGCTATGCAAAGAAGTGGTTGCCTAAATCATTTTCTAGGTTCTGTCTTATCTAGGGGTCACTTTGACGGGTAATCAGAAAGGTTCTAGTGCTTTTAGTGAGTTTTCATCAAATCCCCTAATTGCATCTAGTTTTTCTTCTTCTTCTTCTTCTTCTTCTTCTTTTCTCTCTTTTTTTTATTTTTATTTATTTTTCAGCTCTCAGAATTTTTCTCTCTTCAAATCTTGAATAGCATGTCTCAAGGTCTTGCAATCGTCTATGGTATGTCCGGTGGGCTGATGGAAGGCACAATACTGATCTACCTTTTAATTGAGCTATCCCTGGCTTCTGGCGGGCTTAGCTAGTAGTGGCTATAATTTACCTTCCTTCATCAACCTCTTAAGAACCCAAGATAAGGATCTGCCCAAATTAGAAAAATGCCTTTGATTCATTTTCATGGCTGGCGCTTCCGTCCTCTTAACATTGCCTTTACTGTTATTGTGGATACTTGAGCTTCTATTTTTTTGGAGCATGCGACCTCACTGGATCTGCGCCCACTTCAGGCACAATATTACATTCTATAGTAGGCTTTGTAATGCTCCCTTGCCCAACTATTAAATTAAGTGGCTCTTTGCCTCTGGCTTCGAAAGGGAATGGAAGTACCACAGTCGTTATTGTACGAGTCTTCCAGTCGGTGGTCGGCCCAACTCGGTTAGGAGCAATCGCCATAAGCTGGGCTTGAAGAACGAGTGCCATGGCATCCATTCTCTCTTTAATCATGGATAATAACTTCTTTTCAAGCTCTTCAAATCTCCCATCTATCTCCCGGGCAATTAGGGCACGAGTCTCTTCAGTCAGTTGCGAAGAATTGGCCACTTTTAATGCTTGATTAGATCCCTCTTGTTTTCCTTCCTCCTCTTCCTCCCCACTCTCGCTAGTGGACCTATAATCTATCACCGCTATGGAAACTCCTCCTCCATTTGTTTCAGGGCAAGTGATAGCGATATAATCATTACCGTATAAGTCCTGCAAAACATACCATTTAGGTAGACTTGACACAATCATTAAGACAGGTGGTGGCACAACATTATAGTCGAATTTCTTCTTGCTCTCTCTCCATTCGGGATCAGTGATCTGCTTACTATTAATCAGATCCAGAATCTGGTGCCTCAGCCTCACGCAAGTATCTATCAAATGCCCAGTATGTTGGTGAAAGGTACAATATTCATTCTATTTATACCTCGGCTATCCCTGGTTTCTAGCTGGCCTGGGTGGTAGGGGTTGTAGCTTTCCCTCCTTCATCAATCTTTTTAATACCCCTGATAAAGGCCGACCCAAATTCGAAAAGTGCATCTGACTCACACCTATTGCCGATACTTTAGCTATCTTCCAACTTCCAATACCACTACTGGAACTTGCCGAGTTATTTGCCCCCAGATTAGCATAACCCCTCTTGGCATAAGCTTCACTATTGGCCTTTCTCAAAAGGTACTCTCCCTCAGTCTCAATAGCGATGTCTTTCAAAGACTCCCAGTCTCTTAATCCCTTCATCTTTAATCCATCCCAACTGCCTAAAGGGTTAGAAACCTATCCATTTCCTCTTCATTTATAGCCAGTCTTCCTTTCTTAAATTTCTCTCTAAAAACCCATTCTAAGTGCTCTCTTAGTGAGGAAAGAAATTCTATTTTTATTGTAAGCATATAATGTAAGAAATTATTGAGTTTTGTTTATTTTTTTCTACCGTTGTAGGGTGGAAATTATAGTGTGTTGAATAATTGATGAATTCATGATAAGTTGTAGAAGAAGAAATAGCTAGAGCTAAGGGAAAGGAGAAAGAAGGTGAGAGAAAGGCAAAGTGAGGCAAGAAAAATAAATGAGTAAAGTTTTAGGAATTTGCTTGTTTATATGTATTTGATGATGATTTATACATATTATAAGTGTATGTGAATGTTAAATGTTGATTTGAACTTAGTTGTGGTTGTTAAGTTGTTGAAATGATGATTTGGGGCATGCTAAGTGTTAAGAGGAAACTCTGTCAAAGTTTCACCAGACCTAACGTGTTTGTTTGCATCATAAGTTGAGTTATAGAACTCCAAATTGGATGATTCTAGTTGGAGGTTAAAGTTAAGACCTATATCTAAATATGTTTAGGAGGAATTATGAGCTACTTTTGGCTCTAAGGTGTTCAAAAATGAGCTCAAACCTAAGGGACTAATTCTGTCCCCTCAAAGGGAGCAGGGTGTCTTGTTTAGGTTATAATTGGAGTTCTAGTGCTCCAAATGAGGTGAAATTAGTGCAATTAGAAAATTAAGATCCTAATGATTATTTGTTAAGAAGACATTCTATCTAAAAATGTGGTTTTAGTACATTTAATGGCAGGACAAGTTGGGTGTGGGAAGTAGCCTTATTGAATTCTAGATATTATGGCAATAGAATAGGGCTACACAGCAGTCAAGATTTCTCGCCTACCATGTAAAATAATTCTGGATGGCGAGAATTGTCTAAAAATTGAGTTACACGGTGGTCAAAGATTCCTGCCCTCCATGTGGGATTTTTCACCCACTGTGTAAAATGGTTCTGGAAAGTATCTTTTGGGAATCTTTTAGGTTTGTTGATTTACACTGTTGGCAAGAATTCTTGCCTGCCGTGTAACAGAAGGTTGTTGTGCCAGTTGGCACCATGACTTGGGACATAACCCAAATGCTCCGAGTCGGCACCACGACTCGGGACATAACCCAAATGTGCCGAGTCGGCACAGCGGTACCGGCTGGGTTATTGTGCCGACTCGGCACAACAACCTTTTGTCACGAATCGACACCATTGTCCGCTGTGTAAGATTGTTTGCCTGCTATGTAAAGGCATTTTGTTTTGAAATTTTTGCTTACCACTTGGTTTACACGATTGGCAGGAATTCCAGCCCGTGTGTAACCTGTTATTTCACTTTAATGAATTTTGATTTCCAGTCCAATTTGAAATGGTTTTTTACATGGATCTTTAGTAACATGTTATATACTTAAATAATGACTTGAAAATAGTAACTTTGCATTGGATTTGATAAATTATGAAATATGAAATTTTGAGACAAACTAGATATGCATAAATTTATGCTATAAATTAACATGGCACTTATGATATGTATATGTCAACAACATATGAATTGCTAATATGTGTTTCGAATTGATAAATATAGAATCAATATATGATGTGTTGCAATGTGATGAGAACAAAATTGTCTTAAATTAATTAATCGGGTCGTGGATAGATAGGCATGCCTATAGGGACCTTTGATGCTATAGCCCTCTCTTTTGTTCTGCTGGCCCCGTTTGGGTCGTGATCAGGCCCCGTTTAGGTCACCATCTATAAGTGATATTGATATGAGTACATGTGATATGTGAAAGTACTCTTGGGGTACTCCTTTATTATGTTCTATACTACCGTTATCCACCTCCTTTGGGAAGGTAGGCATTAAGTTGAAAGGACGCATGTTAAATAAATTACATGGAATCTAACCTTAAATGAATATAACTATGAGTATGTGTACCTCTTATGCTTTTTATTATAGTTGTTTACTTTAAATTGAGCAATTATTTATAAAACTTATTACATATGTTACGTCGATATATCTATACTTCACATGTGTGTGTCTATGCATTGATGACCGCTGTGAGTAGTCATCCATCTCATGTTTGCTCCCTACTAAGTCTTTGTACTTATCACGGATGTTTTATCCGTGCAGGTATAGGAAAAGAGTTGATTGTTAAAGACAACTGTAGACACCGGGTCTTGAGGCAACCTAGACCAAAGTTACCCAATGATGAAAATGATGCATGTTCGCGGGCAAGAGGCAAATCGAAGTGATGGCTTTTTCGGAAAAATACATTTTTCTTTCTTAAAAAAAATTGAAAAATATTTTTGGGCCTGGCAGTGAGCTCCATCTCACTCTAGTGAGATGGAGGCCTCACGTTAGTGAGGCCCATCTCACTAACGTGAGGCCCAGCCTCACATTAGTGAGGAGGCTCACCCACCTCCTTGCTCAACATTTCTCTACGGTTTTTCAGGGATTTGGTTTTGAAAGGTATGGGTTTATGTGGGATTTGGTGGGAAAAGATCAAATCGAGGTCTGAGATATTAAAAAGAAAGGTTGAAAAACGAAAAAAGGGGGGAGAACGAAATATACAGAAAAAAAGAAAGAGAGAAAGGAAAAAACGCAGAGAAAAGGGAGAGAAGGTTTTGAGAGCAAGAGAGATTTCAGTTTTTTTCAAAGTATTCAAAGTTTGTTTTTTGATCCAAGAAGCCAAAACTTCACATTTGCATATCGAACATCAAATTCTGAGGGTAAATACTGGGATCTCTGCTTCTTCTTTTTTTATTTCTTCTTATTTTCTTTCTCATTCTCGTTTGTTTTTATCTGTTACCTCTGTGCTTTGTGCATATTGTATATATTTGTTGTTTGATTTATTTAATCTCTTCATCGCATGTATATCGTTGTTATGATTAAATGAATGTGTATATTGCTTCATAATGCATGTTTGATCACGTGATTTTGTGTTTGTTTAGTCAGTCTTTCAAGCTCTGTTCATCCCTATTTTTCAGTTTGTTTGAGCAGTGATTTTGTTTTTGTTTGATTTGTGTTTTCTGATCCATTTTTGCTTCTGTCATTGCTTGATTCGTGTGCCTCGATCGAATTTCGTATTTCCCGGTCGGATGGTGCCGTGTTCCCCTGTGCCCGATCGGATTTTACATCGTTTTCCCGATCGGAATTGCTGCACGTCGCGCGACTCGTGAGGAGCACTCACGAGTCGTGAGTGCACTTCACGAGTCGTGAGGAGTACTCACTAGTCGTGATGCTCTTAGTGTTTATCATTTCCATTTTTTTCCACATTTCCTTCTTCTCCCTCTTTACATTTCACATTTCAATTTGCATTTTCATGTCTTTTGGCCAACTTTTGTCATTTAGCTAATGTTAACCACGTGAACTTTAATTCTTTCATTCTTTTATTTTACTTTTTAGGTATTTGGTCCTCTTTTATCTTATTATTTTATATTATTTTAATTTACTACTATTATTTATTTATATTATTTTCCCCTCTTTTGTTTATTATTTTATTTATTTTAGGTTTAATATTATTATTTTTCTAGCCTAATTATATTTATCATTGCATATTAATAGTTTTTAAACGTTATTAGTAATATTATTTTATTAATATATGTTTTAGTGTTATTGTCATATTTCTTATTATTATTTTGATTGATTTATTCATTATTTTATTAGTTTATTTGTTCTAATTTATTTGTTTAAATTACATTAATTGTTCAATTTATTTTACTAACGTTTTATTTTATTGTCTTAAAAATTATTTGTCTTTGTACGAGTTGCACGCGTGCTCGGATTGGAGGATCGGAGAGTTAAGGACCATCCAGCTTAGGGTTTACATATTATTTTTTATTATTTTCTTTTTATTATGTTATTATTATTTTGTATGTAAAATATATGTTTTAATTTTCGCGTTTTAGAAAATCACGATTTTATAATAATTAATAATCTGGGAATTTTATTAATAAATTGGACCAATGTCCTATTTTAGCTAATAAAACCACACTTTCAAATGGAGAACTAAGTTTTCATAAAATGTGATCACTCATCCCGGTTTTCACCAATCAATAACATAAAAATAGTTCTCCAATTTTTCTAATAAATAAAAAGGAATCAATGTTCCTAAAATTTAATTCATGACCCGATTTATGTATGTTGCATTTTAATATATGTGTTTATTTATTTACTTGTTTTGTTTATTTTATTATTTATTTGCGGGATTGTTCTGTCCCATTTTTATTTATTTTATAATTTATTTATTTACCGCTTTATTTATCACTTTTCTATGTGAATGAATTCACTTTAATTTATTGCATAAACGCGTGAGATCAGAGATGGAATTTAGATTTCTTAACAACTCATTTATAAAATTTAAGTCATTAATAAGAGTGAAGTTCCGGACACCAATCTCTAGTTTAGACCAATAGAGGTGAGAGACCTCTCCCAAATTGGGTAGCGACTCCATGATACCTCAAAGGTGCCTTTAGGTGTCATTAGACTAGGTTGTTCTCCCCAATGTTCTATTGGGAGGAATACACCGATGATGTCTCATGGCGCCCATGATCAAAAGACGCGAATCTATCCCTCGAATCTCGAACGCGGATTCAAAGCGAGGGCCCTTACTGGGTTCCGGCGTGCGTTACAGTTCTGACTGATGAATTCATGAAACAATATGACTATAGTACTAGAATGGAGGTCACCCTGAAGGACCTTGAACTTCTACAGCAAAAGCCTGACGAGTCATTCCATGAGTACCTCACCAGGTGGAGGAATAGGGTTATGGAGATGAAACGGAAGCCTAATATTGCTGACCAGATCAGGTTATTTATCAGAAATTCCTGTCCTTACCTGAGATATTTGCTTAGATTTAAAGGGCTTAGAGATTGGGAGTCACTAAAAGATATTGCTGTAGAAGCTGAGGGGGCCTACCTGGCAAAGAAGGCAAGTCAGAATAACTTTCTTGGAAGGAACTTGGGAATCAGTTAGGGAACAGATCAGGCGGAGCTGGAAGCAGTAACAACAGAAATGGTAAAACGGCTGAAGTTTCGGCAACCAAGGTTGGACAGGGTTAGAGGTACTACTCTAACTTAGGTCGCTCGTTATCCTGGGTACTGGAAAGACTTATAAAGGAAGGCAAGATACGACCTCTAGCGCCTAGGCCAGCCATAAATCAAGGACAGCCAGGGCATAGAGATGATTAGTATTGCACCTATCATCAATATACTGGGCACCTAACGGACTACTGCCGAACCCTGAGGAATAAGATTCAAGATCTCATCGATACAAAATAGATCACAGATCCCGAAAAGGGAGAGAAGAAGAAAAAGCCAAATTATAATGCCGTCCCTCCACCAAATATGTGATCGGGTTTGGTTCACCTGAGCTGCACATTTTGCAAGAACTACATGGAAATACTATGTTTTTTTTAGATGCTTTTTATTTTAAGAACTCCTTGTGATAATGTTATTTTAATGTAATGAACAGTTTTTGCTTATTTGTATGGTGTTTCTATTGATTTCATTTCTTATGATCACGATGCATCCATTCATTTTTTGACATTAACCCAATTAATACGATTTCATCTAATCTCGAAAACTTTGGAAAATTCCAAACAAAATCTTGATAGTATCTGGTATAACTCCTGAAGAGAGAATAATTTTGAGAGATAATGATAAAATAAATAAGATAAAAAATAGATAAAAAAAGGGAGCCTTTGCCTAGACCAGGTATAATATGCTGAAGATTGAAAAGGATATTCTTCAGACCATGCTACTTTCACGTGCCAACATGACGATTCCTTTGCATCAACAACATCTAGGTGGCATATGGTGCTGCCAAATAAGATCAAATTCCGAGAGTTATATCAAAAGTTGGACAAATAAAAACTCAGGACCTTCGTGAGAAACATCCAATTCAACAGTATGACCCTTTTCTCCCAACCATTTGAAATATGTACCCCAAAACCAATTAACCATTCAGAACCCTTATAGCCAAACTTAAAAGGATAGCTCTTTATCCTCTCAAAAAAAATCAATCAAAATCAAATCAATCACAATTTTGCCTCCAAGCCATCTAATTCTAACCTGTAACCCAACCTCAACCACTGAAAGTCACTTCAAAAATTGAACCACCAAAGCCGATGAAAGTAAGGTGTGGGGTTTCACATTCAAGTCCCAAATAAGAAACCCGTCATCTTGGCCAGTTTACACAAGGGTCAAGAACAAGACTTTAATGCTAAAATGAACCACTCTTAAGAAGCAACCTCCCCCGTTAGCGAAGATGAAGGCAAATTCAATTGACATCGATGGATTAAAGGAGGGTTCATGGCAAAGGCTAAAAAATACTAAAAAAAAAGAAAAAAAAAAGAAAAAATACAAAAATAAAAGGAGAGAAAATATTTAATCATAAAAACCCGAGAGGGCTGATTGATAACAGGAGTTTGATGCTTTCAAGATCTATCCCGAGATTAGATGAGGTTCTGTATTTTGAGATTAATATCAAATAATGATCATGTGTTATGAAATCAAATTGAAATATATGCATCTATCCAAATATATTAATGTCACCAGACCAGTTCATCTTGCACACTCGAATCTGTTTAGACCCGGTGTCTACAACAACCCATAACCTCAAGGGCCAACACACTAAAAGAAATCTTTTTGTGTAGGTCTTGTATTTTGATATAATAACATAAATGTAATCTTTTGGATGTAAAGATGTGTTTGTAATAGGTAGTATAAGTAACATGTATATGAGATTATCTTTTGTAATGGAAACTTATTATAGAACATATATCAGGTAATATGAATATTAATATGGAAATGTATGATCTTAAATAAATGTTAAGAAATGTTATAATTCTTGTTTCTTTATAATGTATGTGATGGGAGTAACATATTTGGCTTGTGACATCCTTCACTTATTGTGGTAACCTATCTCGCTAAGATACGGATTACTATATACAGGTAATGGGTGTTACATGATGTGGCAGCACGTGTATGGACACATGGATCAATGGGTCAATGCCATGTGGCTGGTGACCTTTACACACGCGTGGTGGAGCGTGTTAGCACGTTTGAACCTCTTTCGTTGGCATGTGAACCCGATTCCTGCCACAAAATTAGCTCTAATTTTTTTATGAATTAATTTTTTATAATTATTTTGTCATTTTTTTAAAATTTTTTAATGACTAGAAAATAAATTTTTATTTTTTAAATATAAAAATATTATAAAATTGCAGAATGTGTTTTTTACCTTTAGATATTTTAAAAATATTTTAATTTATTTTTTAGGTTATATCCTTAATTATTGATTTAAATGTATTTCAATCATGTGTGTTTATATATGAGTGTATAGAATTTTCTATAATATGTTGCAAAAATATTGATAAAGACACCCTTTATTCCTTAAACTCCACATGAGGTTGCTTTAAAAAATGTAAGAGTACAATTAATAAGCAACATAAGAATGTGAAGGAAGATTCGGGCTGATGATGTTGATGCAATAGTGTATCATATAGTGCATGTGTAAGAACAAATGCAAGAGTGCATTTGGCTTGGTGGTCTGAGTATGAAAAGGATGATATAGTTTTAATCAAAGTGTTGATTGATTCCTTAGAATATCATCTAGAATTTAGAAACTTATTTGAATCTATCTGGTTCATAGGAGATAGATTTTATAGAAAATCTATTGTCCATTTTTTTGTTAGAGTTGCCAAAAGATGAGTGTTGAGAAGCAACATTAAATCTATGATGACATTGATGAATAGACATAAAGTGCATCATCCATAGATTAAGCAAACTAATGGTTTACCAGATTAGTTGGTTAAACATAGTCAAAGAAACATTCCCAATATTAAGAAAGATTTTATGGAATCTGAACTTCTAGGATAGTTGACATAAGTGTCAATTTTGGTTAACGTTTTGTTGAGATAGGATTTGGGTTTCCTATTTTAGACATTAGTGTCTAAATAATGAATTATTGTATTTATTTTTGAATAAATGTATGAGAAATTTATTAAATATTTGGTGGCTTTTAACTTTTTAATGAATGTTTTTATTTAATTGTTAATTGCATTGCAATATTTTATGAGTAATGATTGCATGTTTATTAAGTAGAGACTTAATGAACCAAAACCAATAAAATTTTCGTCATAAGTTTGAGAACTTAATATTCAATAATTCAGATTTACTATGTAAGGCCCCAACTTGTACCCTAGTCGTATTGGATACGCTCAGGGTACAAGAGAGGTTGAGTTTGTACTTTTCGGTTGAGTTTTTACATGTTGGGACATAGCTGGTATTAATTATTTTGTTAGGGGTAGTTTCATCTTTTGACCTTTTTAGGCTAGATTGCATTAATTAAGTTTTGTAGTTGGGGCATACTTGAATTAGGTTGATTTAACGGACTTGTGTATGAGTTTTAATGGGTCAAAGGACTATTAAGAAGTTTGACTTGTGGACCAATCAAAGGGTACCATTTGGTGGAGTGGGATTGGATGAGCTTGGGAAGGGATTTGCATGGCTTTAATAACCATGAAGTTGGTCCATTTCGGAGCCAAGATTCTGGTCTCCCTTCTCTCCCATTTCAACCATCTTTTTGTCCCTTAAAGTTCATTTAAACTCCATTAAAATTTTGCTCAAACTCCTTATAGCCAATCAAGTGATTCAAGTGTGTTTTTAAGCTTTATAGGTAACTTTCTTCTTCTTTTTCTTCTCCTTCTTCCTCTGTGAGTTGAGGGTGAGGATTTGTGAGTTTTGTGTGTTGATGGCTATATTATGATGCTTTTGTAGAAGGAAGTGGAGCTAAAGTTAAAGGAAATGAGAAAATTGGTGCAAGTAGAGCCAATTGAAGAATTTTAAACAAGGTAGGAAAAAATTCATTTGGATGTGTTCTTGATGCTAAATTTATGTTTTGGGGTATATGTGAATGAATTATGTATTGTGTATTGTTGAGTTGCCTTGTTGTGGTTAGGTTTGATTAAGTAGTTAATTTGGGTAAGTACAGTTTCTAGGGGAAACTCTGCTCAAATTTTGCCAGACCTCTGTGTGATGTTTTACTCATAAGTGGAGTTTTTAAACTTCAAATCAAGTGATTCAAGTGTCGTTAGAACCATGACTTCCATATCTAAAAAACTCCTAGAAATGATAATGAGAAAATTCTTGCTCTAAGAATCTTAAAAGTAGCCAAAACAGAGGTGTCTCTACTTTGGCCGGTTCCTAGGTTGTTTAAATCATATTTGAGATTTTGGATGTCCAAATAAACTAAATTGGTGTGATTTGAAACTTAACATCTTAGGGAATAATTGTTAAGAAGGAAGTTTTACCTAAAATTGAAGTTTAGATATTGGTTTAGGCTGTGCAAAATATACTAGTGAAGCAGTCCTGAGATTCTGCTTCTGTAAAGTAAAATTTTTGGACCTCACGTTCAGCACCAAAACCTTGCCACCATGACCCATGCCTATAGACTTATGTTTTGTTTATTTTTGGGTGTCACGATCGGTACAAAACCTTGCCCACCGTGACCCATGCTCTTGGACTTCTGTTTTGATTATTTTTGGGACCTCACAGTCAGCACCAAAACCTTGCCACCGTGACCCTCTCCTATTTTAGCCATTAATTTGCTTAATGTGTGTTCTGTCTTCTACAAGTTGATTGATTAATACTTTATACAAGTAATTATATGTTGGTAATAGCTCTGAGCTGTTATCCATTTCATGTGTTTTCCCAACTAAGCCTTCGCGCACTAGTATTGCATCCGTGTAGGTACCGAAGATATGGTGATTTTGAAGGACACCCCCATGAAGCCAACACAATAGGGGTTCATTTTTGTAGGTTTTTGTATAGTGTTGTGTAGAACTTTGTAAATGTAACTTTTGAGCGGGTATATTATAGTTTATAGTTTGCAATAACAAGGATGTTTATACAGGCCTGTAATTCTATCATAATGCAATACTGTAATATTGTAATGGGACCTTTACTGCTATAATATTATAAAAGCGTGATGGTTTTTGCATGCCAATTCATATGATTTCAAGTTAATAACAGGAAATTTTATAATTCAGCTTTTAAGAACTTAAGTGTTTGATTAGAGCTTTTGTTGTGTGGCATTCCTCACCTGACTTGGTAACCCACTACGTGCGGGTAAAGGGGTGTTACATACTATGCATGAGATTTTAACCTATAAAGTCGGATATTAGAACTTAGAGGGTAATTGGATACTATTAGTAGCTTTTTCGAATTGAGCCTAATAGAAAACTTTACTAGGTTATTATTTCAGATGCATAGTAAATTACATGTATTGCCTTATCTCCTTTAAAAATTTGCAACATTATTCCATTTAAAAGCAGAAGATTAAAATAGATACTGCTTGAAAAGAAAGAGGCTATTGAATCATTAAATTCGGTTATTGCTGAACTTGAGGATGGCACTACAGCCAAGCATAGGCGGGACCAAAATGCCTATATGGCCTAGAAAAAGAAGAATTCCACTGTTCGAATAATCTTGCTTAGTACAATGGATGTTGATATCACTAAATAGTTCCACAAGTATCAAAATGCAATGGATCTGTGAATCGCTTTGTGAAAGAGGTTCGGAGGTGTGACTCTAACTAAATTTGATACTAATCAAAAGAAGTTTGATCATTCGATGCGAAAACATCTGAGAGAGTTAGAAATTATGATAAGTGAGATTAGTGAGTATGGTCATAAGTTGACTAACGAGCAGTAGGTCTAAGCTGTTATCCGTTCTTTACCTAAGAGTTAGGAGCATATGAAGATGCAACTAACTCATATGGATATATAACATAAAGACGTTTGAAGATATCACTCATCATTTGGAGCTTGAAGAGGACCAACTGGCAGCGATTAAGGTCAATGTCGAAGTGCATATGGTACAGTCTCATTCTGGTGGAATGAGTTCTAACCAGAACAAGGAAAGAAGCTTCAAAAGTAAGGATAAAGAAAAGGCTCAAGAGCCTAAAAATAAAAGGTAAAACAGAATAACTATAAGTCCAAAGGCAAAAAAAAGGTAAACATTTTAAGAGTAAAATGTTTCAATTGCCTACAGAAAGGATACTATGCAAGAGACTGCAATGTACCCAAAAGGATACACTATTTCGACTCAAGAGTGAGTGAAATTTGTGTATCCAGTTCTAAATTTTATCCTTTGTGAGTGATAGATTCAGGAGCAATACACTGTATAACAAGGAATAAAAATGCATTTGTTAGGAATTTAGGTTTTGTTCTTACTTTATTAAAACTTGATTTCAATTTACATTTGAAGGATGAAGATGTACGCCTATGCTTAAATAATGTTTATTATGGTTCTAGTTATGTGCTGAACGATTTGATTGTTATGGATGTTGATCATGACTATTTGAATAAAACTAGTTTTTCCTTTTATTTCTTCTTTTTTCACATAGTTATGAGAACAATGTGAAATTATGGCATGCTAGATTAATTAATATCAGGCAGAACCGAATGAGTCTGCTAGCCAAAGTTGGTTTATAAGGTAATTTAAATGAGGTCGAATTGCCTACGTGTGAGCATTGCCTAAAAGAAAAATTAGTTAGAAAACCGTTCAGAAAAGAAACTTGTAACACCCTGATTTGGACCCTAGTAGAATTTGCAGTGTTAATTGGATTAATTAAGGATTTTATTGAAAAAGGAATAAAAGTGATTAAGTGAAAGTTTTTATTTAGTGACTAATTGGATTTATGCCAAGGACCAAAGTGATAAAAGAGAAGGATTTAATAAGTTAAACCAATGAGTTGGTGACACCTAGAGTTAGTAGTTGGGGAGCATTAAATGAAAAAGGAAGAAAAGAAGGGAAGAGAGAGGGAAAATCAGATTTTCCTCTTTCCTGTTCTCCTCTTCTTGCGTTCCTGTCTCTTCTTCTTCTTCTTCTTCTTCATTTTATGTTCCTCACTTCTTTCCTTTGGTGTTTCTTCAAGAGTTTGTCTTGGATTTTAAAGGTAAGTGATTGGATTTTTGGGTGTATGCTTTTCAGTTCTTCCTCTTCTTTTTTCGTTTTGGTGAAGTATTTGGGTATTTGAGTGTTTAGATTATGAGTTATTTGGTTTTATTTGTGCAAGAATTGGTGATCAAGAGTAAGAACAAGGGCAAAGAGAAGCTTAGACCTTGAAGAGAAGAGTGGGTTGTGCTCCATTTTGAGGTTTGGGAGTTGTCTTGCATGTTTTGGGTTTTTCTCTTGTTTTTGAAATATTGGTAAATGAGTTGCTAAATATGTTGATATGCATGTGTTTAGTTGAGTCTTTGCATTTATATGAAGTATGATGAATAATTTGATATATGTATATAAGTTGAATGTGGAATTGCATGATTTTAGAGAAATTTTTGGGTTTGTTCTTTTTATGTACATTTTGTCAATTTAATTGTTCTAGCAAGTGTTTATAGTTTTTAATATGATTATTAGCATGTTTAAAATGCATATGTTACATGAATTGAGGTTGTATGCATGATAGATTGATGTTGGGTTGAGTTTTGCATGAGTTGTATTAGAGTTTGGCATTTCCAGGTTTGGGAGTTCGTCTCTATCGCGAGCGTGACGTAGAGCTCGGGTTTCGAACTGGGGTGAGAGCTCGGGTTTTGGACTGGGCCAAAAGCTCGAGCTTCGAGCATTTTTCGAGCGTGCTCTGTCGCGAGTGCGACAGAGAGTGCGGTAGCCAGGCTTTTGCCGAACGATCCTTATCGCGAACGCGCTGTTGTGCATGGGCGCGATCGAGGCCCCTGCCTTCTGTCGTGAGTGCGACTGCTCGTCGCAACATACTCCCTGTTTGGCAAATGTTTTCTTTTGAAATTCTTTGCATGGTTTCTCGCTTTCGATTGGGTTATGTTTTGAGGTGTGAGCTATTGTGTATTAATTTCATGTTTGTCTTAATTGACTAATGCATTAATTGTTCATATGCTCGGTTAAGAGTAAAGTTGTGACTTTTGAGTAGAGTTTTTAGTTAAGTCTGAAAGGTCATGGTAGTGGATAGATAAGCATTCTTATAAAGAGTTTAAGCGCAGCTGCTTCTGTTGGCCTCATTTGGGTCTTAATGCCGGCCCCGTTTAGGTCTTAATGCCGGCCCCATTTGGGTCTTAGTGATTTGTTTTAGAGACTTCAGTCTCTTCTGCTACCTTCGGGTATAAAACGTTTTGGGACTTATGTCTTTTATGTGTTCAGATGTTGTGTCCTATCAGTATCTTCTGTACCCGTATCCACTGTTGATGTGAACTCGGGCTAATAAATGTTATGTGTGCAAGTATCTGAGTATAGTATTAAATGTAGTGAATTAATGTTTTGATGTGACGTCGTGATATGTTAAGAATGTTTATGTATTCAAATGTTTTGGAGTGGTATAGCTATGTTATTGCATAATCGTCATGATGCGTGTACAATGTATAATTTTATGAATTATTCGTGTGTGATTAGATGCATATGTTCCTTACAATTTCGCATTATAGTCTTTATTTATTTTAATTATGATTGTTCCTTGATCATATTTTTATTATATTATTCATGTTATTTGTGACTTCGTTAGAAGTGTTTTGTCTCTGTTTCTCCCCACTAAGTTTTATCGCTTAGCACGGGTGTTTTCCCGTGTAGGTGACAGGTTCGTTCTCGGTATTGGGCATCTGCAGGTCGGCCACTAGGAGTTTCAGTTATTGTATTTTTTTGTATATGATTATGTAAAAGAGAAAGAGTGGCCAAGTTTTGTATGCATAGATGTAAATAGTTTTTGTATATGTAATTGTTGAGGATCCTTTTGTAATTTTGTTATATATATATATATATATATATATATATATATATATATTATATTTTTTTATGCTTAGTTAATGCTTTCACTTATGATGTATGTATGTGTATTGTTTGTGCGTAATGCTCTGATATCCTTATAAGGGGTATTGGGGTGTTACAGAACTAGCGCCAAATTTCCATTGCAGTTGATTTATAACATAATATACTATGCTCATATTATGAACAATTTTTTTTTAAAAAAAATTGTCAATATATCATAAATGGTAATGACTAGATTTGAAGAATCTTTTCGTCTTTTGGGATTCCATAGAATTTTTTGATTTTTATATTCATGAAACATTCATTCTAATCGCCATTATCCATTATATGCCCTTATCAGTTATAATTAATATAATTCATTTATATTTTAATCTTTTATTTAATTATTATATTAATTCTAATCTATTAGATATTATAATTTATTAGAGTTAGAAATTAGGATCTAATTATTCTAATATTATTAGAAGAATTAGAATATATAATTTAAAATATTTATTAATTGAATAATTTATATTTTAACTATTCTAATATCAACTTTATATATATATAATTTATAATTAAAAAATTGATTAACGAAAGATTTTTTTAGAGAATGGTTAATTTACCAAAAAGCCAGAAAATAGAGTTAAAAACCTCATTTCTTTCGCAATCGTTCATTAATTCACTGATTGTTAAGATAAATAAACATATATCAATCAAATGAATTTCATTATATTGTAGTCAATCAGATTCGGCCATGAAAAATTCATTACATTAATATTTAGCAAATTCAATATCAATAAACGATAATTTTTTACCTTTATTTACTCTATACTCACTAGGTAAATTAAATATTGATTATGAATGAACTATTATGAGTATACTTCCTATACTTGGGATAAGTTATTTAATATATTTAGTACAATTTATAATTGTATAATTTCTAATTTGAATATTATACGATTATTTATTATAATTTAATATTTCTAATATTATATTCTATCTAATTAATATTATTATTCTAATATAGTTACTTACTTTATATCTATTTTCTTTAAATTATTTAATAATCTATTTTCATAGATCTATGTTATCTGCGTAGTGGCTCATTTAGGAGGAATTGAACCAAATGGGACCCTTTTACTCAGTAGTAGAGTAACGTCATCGTAAGGCGTAAGTCATTGGTTCAAATCCAATAAGGGGCTTTGGCTGTTTTGGATAGTATTTCTATTTGAAGAAAGACTAGAAGTTTGATATTTGTAATAACAAAAGTAAGAAACTCTATAATTTGAATTAATTCTAAAATTCAAAAATTTTTCTAAATTAACATTAGATTAGAGATTAGAATGATTTATTTTATACTATTCTAATTTATTATTATTTTATAATTATACCTTTATAATATATTTTATTTTAGAAGATATTCTTTTTTTATATTCTATATCATATATTTTCAGAATATATTTTATATATTATTTTATATTAGAATATTAGAATATATTATAAATAATATAATAATATTATAGTATTAGTACATTTTATATAGTTTATGTATATTTTATATGGTTTATAGTCATTTTATATAGTTATTTCTATAATTTATTTTATAGATGGAGTCTGGATACGCCTATTACTCTCGATATGGATCCGAATCCATATCAATATGGGAATTACACAGATATGGAAAAAGTTTCACATTAGATCCTTTAATTCAAAGTTTTTCCCGTAATTAAATGGATTAAATAAGGTAAGTTACATAATAATTTCTTAATTAAAAGTTGTAACTGTCCATTTAATTTCCATTAATTTTGTAATTTTCATTTCCTATTAATTACCTTAATTAATAGCCCTCCTAATTAAGAGCATAAGACTCTCTATATATAGGGTTAAGATAAAGATAAGAAATAAGAAGAAAAAAATTCTTATATCGAAACTCTGTCAGTTTTTTCTCTCGCTTACTTTTCACTCAAAGAGGCTTTTAGACTGTGATTTAGTTGCCGTTATCCCGCTCGTGGATATCAGCAGGATCAGTGACGCCAGAAGGGATCCTTGTAAATGCTTCCGACAAAGTATCCGCGCTACAAGAGTTAGGTAGTATATAACCCGATTATGTTACCTCCATATATGCATATGCCATGTTATTTTCCTTTCATTTTATATAGTTATTATATAATTATAAATCGAGTTATGTTATAAAGTTGAACATTTGTTTATTAGTTTATTGTATAATGATAAATTGGCTCTTAAATTGCCAACGCGGATGTGAATAGAAAAGGAACCGTTCGAATTGCAGCTTGAATACCACTTATAAATAATGCAAGGAACATGACAGGTATAGGAACCACTGAATGTACTAAAGAAATAAGAACCCATCATTTTTAAGACCAAATAGTAGGTGGAAAGGAAGGGGGAGCTCCGTTCCGTTCCGTTCGGTTCGAATTTAAGCCAAAATACCAAATGAAAGTGGATTTTTTTTTCATTCCCGAGAAAGTGTATATTTTACTTGAATCTTCTTCCCTAATGGTACGAAATAATAGTATCATTGGAGTATATACACAAATCACTTTAAATACAAGAAGTCGAGTTGGCAGATTAGTCCAGGTGGAGAGAAAAAAAAAATTGAACTTAAAATCTTTTATGGAGATATCTATTTTTCGGGAGTCGACTCAATTTTATATGAGCGAACGTGTAGAGATTTTTTTATCATTCAAAGGACCAATTCGTAAGAATTTAAATTTATTTGTTTTGTCTTCCTTCTATTTTATTTTTTTTTTCCAAAGAGAAATTATAAATAGAAATCCACCTATGAAATAAAAAATATTAGAAAATCAATATTCTTAAAAAAATAAATTCAGTGTTACATTTTCACATCAAAGTGAAAATAGAGTGCTTAATCTTTATTATTATTATTTTTTTTTCCATTTATTACCTATTGGTGATCCAAAAGTCCCTTTTACGCCCTTCTTATTCCCATTCTTTTTCGTACGGGCTCTTACTCTTCTACCATGATTACAATTGTAATTTCCAGCAAGATTCTTCTTCGTGTTCTTCTTATAGTAAAGCTTTTATATATATAATATCTTCTTTCATTCTTTAGAGAACGTTAATTTTTATAATTTATGTTTCCATAGCCTATTTTATTAAATTCAGTTAACTAATATTAGTTTTTTAAAATTCAGTACATTAATAATGTGTTAACTGATAAATATAGTTGTTTGATTAGTTAACTATCGGTTAACCATAAAAAAAAAAATTAAACATATATAATTTTCTTTTAACTCACAAAGAAAAACATGCAATCATAAAATTAAAATATAAGTTCTAGATGTTTTAAATATAAAAATACAAATAAAATTACTAATCATTAAAATTTAGTGTCAATATAATAAAAAAGTTACATAAATACTCTGCAAGATAAAAAAAATATTCAAAATTAATTTATCATTCATCATTATTTACAAGCGGATGATATTAGTGATTAATGCATAAAATATACTTTATTTAGAGTAAAATGATAATTTCAATTAAAATGAGAAACTCATCCATATGGATCATATATATGAAAAATTACATATAAAAACCGGTTAACACCGGTTTTTTAGACATTGAGTCTAAATAAAAAAAAAAATATTAAAGTCCATCTCAAAAAAAAAAAAAATTCCAAATCCAAATATATAACCATAATTCTTAAAAATTAAAATTCAAGTTCTTGTCTGATCAAATTGGTTAATTGTATAGACAAGTTTAAACTCAATTTTAACCACCGAATTAACTGTTTTTTACTTTTCTCTCCAACCCTATGTGGTAGTAGTGCATATATATATTAAAGATGAAGATTAGATTTGAGAAAGCATTTTGTTCCATTTAACTTATGAATTTGTCGGCACAAATTTATATAAATTGAGCTAGCTACTAGTAAGTTTCAGATGGTCATGAAAAAAAAAATAATAAGAAGAATAGCAAATGAAGAAAACCAATCAAATGAGAGAAAATTTAATAAGAGATTCAGCTATCATAATCAATATGTGAAAGCACAAAGTCATAATCATAGAATAAAAACATATAATTAACAAATACTCCCTCCGTCCCACTTTAAAAGGCTATTATCCTTTTTTCACGGTAATTAAGAAAATAATTGAAATACATCAATTTCATAAAAAAATAATATAAAATGACAAGAATGTCCTTATTTATTACATTTGAAAAAAAAAGTAAGTGATATATATTTAATAAATTATATAATAAATAGGGATAAATACGTAAATTTATTTCTTAAATTGCGAAAAGAACATTTGGAGTGGGACAAATAAAAAACAGCCTTTTAAAATGGGACGGAGGAGGGAGTAATAAAAACGTCTCGATATAAAGAAAGAGAGAGATTCAGTTTGTGTGGACTTGGGAAATGTCCTTTATGAAAGAATCAAAGTTAGTGTGAGTTGAACCACCTTTAGCTATTGCTGCTTGACAAACCTGTTTGAGTAGTTTTGCCTTTTGCCTTATTTCTATAGCCTCACTCTTTCCTGGATCCATAATATCCTTCACTAGTTTTGCAATTTGTTGTCTTGTCACCAAACCATCACCTAATTTACCACCTTCAAACACTCTGCACCCAATTTTCCAATCTTCCACAATAATTTTACAGTTAGTAGTTTGATCCGAAAATATAGGAGAAGCAAGTATCGGAATACCTGAAAAAACAGCTTCTAAAGTAGAATTAAAGCCACAGTGTGTCCAAAAACCTCCAATAGAAGGATGATTTAACACTCTCAATTGATCGCACCAAGGAACTACGAATCCCATTTCACCATACCCATCTTTAAATTCTACGATTTCACCCCGAGACACCCACAAGAACCGAACACCACTGCTGCAAATTCCGGCTATGATTTCTTCCATTTGGGTACTCGAAACAGAAAGAAAGCTTCCCATTGAGACATACAACACTGAATGTTTTGGTTGGGCGTTTAGCCAGTTTATGTAGTCAGGAATAGTTTGATCAAAATTAGTGCTTTCCAATTCAAAATAAGGAATGGCAGGGCCTAAAGCAAGCACAGGAAAAGGGAACTTGAATTTTAAAGCATCAATCACTTGGGATTCAAGCTCATATACACCACTGAATAAAAGGAATTGTGCTTCGGACACCATAGAAACACGTTTCAAAGCTCTTGGAAGCAATATTTGATCTTTTGCATCAAATGAAGTAGGAAGATCTGCTAAACGTGTTGGAGGAATTCCAGGTATGTAGTCTACAACCTCTTCTCGTCTTTCTGAGACACAACAACACTTGCTAATGATATAAATTTAATTATGATATTTTTCAATATTAATTAATTAGTTATTAAAATTCTCAGTTTGCTCTGTATATACATATAATCAAATATTGGAAAAAAAGGCAAAATGACCCTCAAACTAAGGATGCCTCAATTTCAACTTTTTGACCAAATCAAATCGTAACTTTCGGTTTCGGATCATTATGACTTGTTTCATCCCAAAATCTTTTCAGTTTCTCTTTTTTTTAAATGCTTTTTTCAATGAAGTTTTACAACCCCCATAAAATCAATACTACGAAAAATAATAATTTAATAATAAGGTAAATTTTTAGTAAGTTATCTATCACCAACAATTTTGAGGCCAAATTGCAATTTATTAAACAAATACTACTCTAAAACTGTTTCTCAAAGTTGAATTTTTAAATTTTTTAGTAAGGAAAAATAAAACTAAAATTAAAGATCCATAAGTTAATGCACATACCTGACGCTTTGATAGGGAAATGCCCATGTTGGAGGATTAAATCAAAATGATAGAAAAGAGAAAAAGAAGTAGCAGACATAGTCCACAAAGAAGCGACAGGAATGTTCCTGCGATTCCCAACTTTAACAACCCAATAAAGAAAAGTATCAGCTATGATAGCATTAATTGGAAAACCATCATTCTTAATCCCATCAAGAACTTGTTCAAAAGGAGATTCCATTTTTGTCGAAACTGCTTCCTGGAAAGCTGGGAGATCCTTAGCACGACCAAGCTCAGAGGGTATAACATTAGGGATTGTTCTAAATTGGATATTTGGGGGCTTTTTGTATGAGCTAATGAAGCTGTGCCACTCTTCTGTCACAACAAAGGTGAAGAGAATGTCTGGTTTTTTTAAGGTTATGAGTTTGCACAGATTCATCATTGGATTTACATGACCTCTGCCCGGATAAGGCATAGCCACCACATGGCAGGTACTGGCAGTTGTGGCGATGCAGCTCCTCTTGCTACTAATTTCTACTTTCAAGTTCTCAGTAGTTTCCATTTTCAAGTTCAATGAAGCAACTGGTGCTGCTTGTTGGAGACAAAGAAAAACAGAGGTAAACAGAGGAGAAGATAATACTTGGCTTGTCTATTAAAAATATTCTGAACAATATTTATAGGCACGTAAAAGTGACCTTTTGACATCCACCATAAAAGTTACGCACAATAACCAAGTCAGAAATTGAAATTAGTAGGATCAACAATTATCACTGATAAAAAAATTTTAAAATTTTAAAATATTTTATTAAGATTAATTTTTAATATAAATATTTAACTATATTAGTGGGGTCAATTTTTAATGAAATCAATTATTAATGGGGCTATTTAGTGGGGTTAATTTAAAAAAAAAAATTAGCAAGGATATTTTAAAAACTTTTATAAATTGAGTAGGTCAATTGACCCCACTCAGTATGTTCTCCCTACGCCCCTGACAATAACCACACACGTTACACACTAAGGATAATAAAATATAGTTACTACAAGTTTAACTTCTCAACACCCACTACAAGAAAAAACGAAATTCCCGACGGAAAATAAGAAATTTCCGTCGGGAAACTAAATTGCCGACGGAAATTAATTCCGTCGGCATATCAGTCGTAGGCAAAAATCCCGACGGAATTTTTTCCGTCGGCAAATTTGCCGACGGAAATTCCTTTTTCGTCGGAAAATTTGCCGACGGAAATTAATTTTCCGTCGGCAAATTTGCCGACGGAAAATTAATTTCCGTCGGGAATTTTTACAAATAAAAAAAAATAATACTAATAATAATACCTAGCATACCCAATTAACAATTGTTGAGAATAATCGCTATAAAACACAGGAATATGAACAAACAATTAGAAATTAAAGAACACAATATTTAACAAGGTTCGGCAATGTGCCTATGTCCTCGGGAGCAGAGCGGCGGCTACATTTTATTGTATCTGAAAAAACATAACCTAGGTTACAAACAATGTATTTTATAACCCTTTGGTACAATTACAAAAATACCCAGTACCAAACCGCGGGGGCGTTGCCCCCGCACCCCCAACCCATTTAATACGTAGCCTAAACACTAACTACGAAAACCCCCATCGGACAGATGCTGTCGCGTCGCTCCGTTCGCTCGTTGCGCTCCGCTCCAGCATCTGTCCCTTTGTATATATATGAGTCATACACAACAACAACAATAATAATAATAATAACTAAAATTAACACAACTTCTTAATAAAAATAATAACAATAATAATAATTAAGATAATTATTTAATAAAATTATTAATAATACTAATTAACCTATCCATTACATAATAATAATAATTAACACAACATTACAATAATCATAATAATAATTAAGATAAATATTTAATAACAGTAGTAATAATATCACAATAAAAAACAAAAAAGTGATTGGATCCCATGAAATGTTAGAAAAGGAAGGACAAGCCAAGAGTATGACGATGACGGTTGGTAGGAGGAGAAATATAATTGGATATTTAATCGCATCAAGATTGTCCTTCTAAATATTTCTTGACATTTAATTAATCCTAACAACCAAAAGATGACAAGTCAGAAACCTCGAACACTGCAACTACCATAAAAAAATATGAGTAAATAACTAAACGGACAATAAGTAATTAAACTGACAATAAGAAACAACCTAGAGTTGGCATTTGTAACAAAACAAGAGATGGGAAAGCTTTTCTGGTAATTTTATTCAGTATAATGAAAGGTATTTATACATGATACATGAGTGAAAAGCTAACTATGGAAATAAAATCAAAAAGCTAATTATGGAAACAAAACCAGTCAACCTGTAATTCTGATCCTATGAATATGCTAACTATACAAGATAACTAAATCATGCCAACTATACAATTTCTGTTACACTCTCCTTCAAGCTGAAGCACAGAGCATGTTACAAATATATTCTATTCAAGGCCCATTTAACTGGGGGTAACTAGGATGCCAAAACCGCTGGTTTCGGTTTTATAAATAAAGTTCAATAAAAACACACTAGAATCATATGCAAGAAAGCTTAAAACACAAATAGCTGGCTTCAATTATAAAACTAATCTGATTTTATTGAATTATTTGCCAGAGCTAATCTGATTCCCTATTTATTTATTTATTTATTTATTATTTGAAAGGGAAATGGATATTGGTTCAAAAGATCAGCCAGTCCAGTAAAGGTATGATAAAAAGAGAGAGAGAAAGAGATACTAATTTCCTTTGAACAAGGTATGTTCAAGAATTCGCTCAACACCACTAGGAGCTTGGATAACATCACCATGTGACTCACTAATAAGCATGCCAAGTCCTCCAATTTCTCTTGGTGTATAAAAAATAGGAGGAAATATGAACAATACTAAATTCAGATTAGATATCAATCAAATCCTCAGCAAAGGAATGCCAACTACATGAATAAAAGATTAACCTACTTGGCATTTTGGAGTTCAAACCCAAAGCAAACTCTAACCAAAAAAAAAAAAATTCTTAATAAAAGCAAAAACCCAAAACCTAATTTATAGCTTGTACACAAGAAACAGCAAACATCTAGCACAGCCATCCATATTTGAAGCATATGGCATCAATTTTGAACAAAGCTATAGCTCAAAGACATTTCTTTGATAAAAAAAGAAAACAGCAATCAAATATCTCAATTACAAGGTGCTCTGATACTACATCTTTTATAATGCAAGCAGCTTCAAAAAGGATATTACAATCTTGAAGGGCAGCATGGTTACTGCGTACAATTACAACAACTGTACAATCTTTAGCCCAACCAACTCCCCCATTGATGCAAATTAATTAACAAGACTCACCCACCAACTAGTTCCACCAAAATAAGATCCTTCAAGATAACAAAACCAAACAACACAAAGAAAACTAATCCATTGAAGCAAATTTAAATCAGCAATGCATAGAAAATACGAAGTGAATGGAAACTTACTTTACATCAAACAACTATAAAACAGATCATCTTAGTTGCTCCTGGACAAGACATCTGCACCCAGAAACAGAACAAAGAGATCAAAAATTATGCCAGTGGCTAGTGACAACATGAAAGCTAGATATTTGCCCTCTTATTTATAAATTGATTAAACTTATACCAACTTTACAGTTTCCACAACAGCTATTGATTGTGCTTTTTCTACAATGACGATTATTAAACCAGAGCTGGTGACTCACTTTTTTCAATTTTATTTTCAGAAAAGGGGATTGCATTTTGCATTCTTCTCAATCTCAAACATTAAAAAAAGTATGAATCCTACCAATTCCTAACGTCACAATACCACATTCATTTCAATCCACAAACTAAACCTGAATTTAAAGTAATTTATATACATATAAAATCAGCAAACAGCATCACCATTTCTGTAAAAACTAAAAGTTTTTTAACTCAAAATGCTTCAAAGACAAGTCAAACTCCAACAGACCAAACAAAAGCACGAATCATGGAAATCTAGATTTCTGAAATTACAAATAGTAAAATAAAAAAATAAATTAAAAAAACAAAAAAAGAAAAAGAAACTGACTTGTAGATCCAGCGGAGGAGGAGGGGCAGCGCGCATAGAAGGAGCCAGGTGAGCGGATTGAGCGGGGGAAAGGGGCGGCGCGCGGGGAGGAGGGGGGTGCGAGCGGAGGGGCTGGCTTGCGAGGGGAGATGAGGGCGGCTGGGGAGAGGGGCGCGCGAGAGAGAGAGGGGCGCGCGAGAGAGAGGGGCGGAGGGGGCAGGGTGGGGCAGGCGGCGGCGAGGGGCGAGCGGCTGAGGCGAGGGCGGCTGAGGGGCGGGCGGCGGCGAGGGCGGCTGGGGCGGCGGTGGAGTGAGGCGGCCTGGGTCAGCTCACGAGAGAGAGAAAGAAATAAAGAAGGAGGGAAGAAAAGAAAAGCCAGAAAACTATTTTTAATATCAAATTTTTAGCGACGGTTATTCAAACCGTCGCTAAAAAAATAAATATTTTATTTTATTTTTAGCGACGGTTGTAATTTTCGTCGCTAAAATATATAAAATAAATTAATTATAATATTTTTAGCGACGGCACTTATATCCGTCGCTAATTTCCGTCGCTAAAATATATAAAATAAATTAGTTAAAATATTTTTAGCGACGGATTTTAATTTCCGTCGCTAATTCCCGACGGAAATTAAATTCCGTCGCTACAATTAGCGACGGAATTTAATTTCCGTCGGGAATTACCGTAGCAATTTATGCCGCCAAATTTACGCGCCCAATTTACCGACGGTTAGATTTTCCGTCGCTATCTTAGCGACGGAATATTTTTTCCGTCGCTAATTACCGACGGAATTATTTTTTGTCGCTGAAATATCTTTTCCGTCTCTAAATAGCGACGGTACATTTTCCGTCGCTAAATTTTCGTCGGTAAATGCTGATTTTCTTGTAGTGACCCCCTCTTAAACTTGTAATCTAGCCTTTAACAACTCCAAGAACAGCTCTCAGTCTGCAGAAATCTTCAAACTTCAGAGCTTTAGTAAAAATGTCAGCAACTTGGTCTTTAGAAATTACATGCTTGAGTTGAATCTCCTTCCCAATGCATTCTCGGATGAAATGATACTTGGTGTCTATATGCTTGCTTCTGTCATGAAAAATTGGATTCTTACCCAAAGCAATAGCTGATTTGTTATCAACCAAAATATCGGTAGTTCTATCTTGCTCAAATTTTAAAACTTTTAGCATGACAAACACAAGAAGCAGCTGCAACATACTCAGCTTCACAAGTCGAAAGAGTAACAATTGATTGTTTTCTTAGAACTCCAAGCAAACAAAGCATTGCCTAAAAAGAAAACAAAACCACTGGTACTTTTAAGATCATCAACATCTCCACCTCAGTCACTGTCACTAAACCCATACAATCTGAAATTATTTGTAGCCGCATAAGATAAACCATAATCCAATGTCCCTTTAACATACCGGAGAATCCTCTTGGCTACCTTCATGTGAGTTAACGTTGGAGCTTCCATATAACGGCTAATAACATCAACTCCATACAAAATATCCGGCCTTGTACAGGTTAAAAATCGTAGCCTTCCAACCAATCTTCGAAACAGAGTAGCATTTACCTTCTCAGCACTGTCAAACTTAGAAAGCTTGATTCCACATTCCACAGGTGTAGCAGCTGAATTAATTTTATCCATGTTGAATTCTTTCAAGATTGCTTCTACATAAGTCTTTTGACAAAGAAAAATCCCTTCATTACATTGCTTCACTTCAATTCCAAGATAATAAGACATAAGCCCCAAATCAGTCATCTCAAATTTCTCAGTCATCTGTTTTTTGAATTCTTCAAACATCATCAGATTGCTACCTGTGAAGATCAAATCATCAACATATAAACAAACATACATAATTCCTCCATCTTTATTCTCCTTAACATACAAAGCATGTTCATAAGGGCACTTTGAAAAACCATTTTGATGGAAATATCCATCAATGCAGGTATAGTAGACCCTTAGAGCCTGCTTAAGGCCATATAAAGCTTTCTTCAACTTCGGCACCTTGTCTTCTTGACCTTCAACAACATAACCTAATGGTTGGTTCGCATAAACTTCTTCATTTAAGGTTCCATTCAGGAAGGCTGATTTTATATCCATCTGAAAAATCTTCCATCTTTGTTGAGCTGCCAATGAAATAATTAGCCGGATAGTCTCTAAAGGAGCCACTGGAGCAAAAACTTCATCATAATCGATTCCAACCCTTTGAGTGAAACCCTTCGCAACAAGCCAAGCTTTGTACTTCTCTACCTCTCCTTTAGCATTTTTCTTCACTTTGTAAATCCACTTCACTGCTACAGGTTGTTTTCCTTCAGGAAGTGTTGCCAATTACCATGTATCATTCTTTTCAATGGCATTTATTTCTTCATCCATAGCCAATCTCCATCTTTTATCTTTGACAGCTTCCTCATAATTCATTGGTTCTGTATCTGCAAATAAACAAAGCAAAGTGGAATTTTCTACTGTTGCTTCATAAATTTCATCCAAACTTCGTATACGAGGTGGCCTTTCAAATGAGCTTTGAGGAGACAAAGTTACTTGGTCTGTTTGAGCTGTATGAGGAGGAGTTTGTGGCGTAGCAGCAGTAACAACCTGATCTTGAGACTGATCTGCAGCCAAAAAATCATTAAATAAAGGAAGAAAATTATAATTTTCATCTTGAGAAACATTCCACTCCCAAGAGCCATCTTCATCAAACTCCACATCTCTGCTAAAAACAGTTTTTCCATTCCGAGGATCATAAAATTTTTAGCCCTTCGAATTTTTTTGCATAACCAATAAAGACAAGTTTCTCACTTTTATCATCCAATTTGCTTCTTGTCTCATCAGGTACATGAACATAACCAATACTACCAAACACTCTCAAATGAGAAATATTTGGTTTCTTTCCACTCCAAGCTTCTTGTGGAGTCATTTGCATCAATTTCTTTATGGGACTTCGATTATTCAAATAAACTGCACACGCCACTGCCTCAGCCCAAAACTCCTTTGGCATTCTTTTACATTTAAGCATACTACGACCCATGTTAAGAATGGTTCTATTTTTCTGTTCCACTACGCCGTTTTGTTGCGGTGATCTTGGAACAGTCAAAGAGTGTCGAACACCAAGATAATCACAGAATTGATTAAACTTATCTGATGTGAACTCCCCTCCTCGATCAGTTCGAATGACTTTGATTAAATAACCACTTTCATTCTCAACATGAGCTTTGAATTTCTTGAAAACTTCAAATGCTTCAGATTTTTCCTTTAAGAAATAAACCCATGTTTTGCGAGAATAATCATCAATAAACAGTAAAAAAATACCTATTCTTGCCATAGGAACTTGGTTTAAGAGGACCACATAAATCCGCATGCACCAATCCAAGTGGCTGCGAGGCTCGAGAGAAAGACTCCCGTGGAAAACTTTTCCTGGCCTGCTTACCATACATACAACCTTCACAAACTTGATTTGGATGATTTATGGAGGGCATACCATGCACCAACGTCTTCTTGGACAGTAGCTCCAATCCACCAAAATTCAAGTGACCCATTTGAAGATGCCACAACCAAGATTGATCGTGTGCAGTAGCTTTTAAACACTTGGGACTATCTTTGTTGATCAGCAATTTAAACATATTGTTTTTGGTTAATGGTACCTTTGCTATCATTCTTCCTTTTCCATCACTCATAAATAGTCCACTCTTGCTCATCACTATCTGATACTCCTTGTCTAAAAGCGGCCCAATACTGAAAATATTTATTTTCAAAGCTGGAACATAATAAGCATGAGAAATAAATTGATGATCTCCATTTTTTGATCTAATAAGAATATCTCCTCTGCCCATGACTGGAACTTTTGTTTTATCACCAAAAGAAATACTACTTTTAACAGATTTATCAAGACTACAAAATAGAGTTTATTACCAGTCATGTGATTACTGGTTCCTGAATTAAGATACCAAAAATCTTGATTCCTTTCTTCATCTCCATTGCAGGTCAGCAACAAAGTGGACTCTTCATCTTCTTCGGCGTCAAAAAAATTTACTTCTTCATTTTTGCTTGATTCACATTGTGCAGCAAAGTGCCCAAATCCTTGACAATTGTAACAACGAACATTGGATTTTCGACCACAACCACCTTGAAACCAGCCACCTCTACTACGTCCTCTTGATTTGTGTTGTTGCTGAAAATCTGGTTCTACATTACTAGAAAAACTTCTGCCTCCTCTACCTCTTCCACGATCCCAGCCATGACGTTTACCTCTTGCTCGTCCTCGTCCGCGTCCACGTCTACCAATAAATGGCTACTGTGTATCTCCTTTTTCATTTAAATTCAGTTTTGCCTGCAATACTTGAGCAATAGGTTCTTCTCTTTTCTTCAATCTTTCCTCATGGGCTTGTAGTGAACCCAAGAGTTGATCTACTGTCATGGACTCCAAATCCTTTGACTCTTCAATGGCAGTTACAACATAATCAAATTTTAAAATCAATGATCGAATAATTTTTTCAATCACACAAACATCTTCCATCGTCTCTCCATATCTGTTTAATTGATTAATAATTGCCAAAGCTCTATTAAAATACTCTTCAATAGATTCAGATCCCTTCATCATGAGATGTCATACTCACCTCTCAGGGTTTGCAAACGTACCTTAATGACCTTATCTTTCCCTTTAAAGGAATTTTAAAGAACTTCCCAAGTTTCCCTTGCACTTGTTGCATTAGTAACCTTTTCAAACATACTCTCCTCCAAGCACATATGGATAAGAGTAAGTGCTTGCTGATCTTTCTTTCTGGCCTTCTGCAAAGCATCTCTTTGGGCTGCCGTCAGCACTTCCTCATTCTCTGTCCGATCACATCCCCTCTCTATAATCTCCCATACATCCTGGGAACCCAGCAACGCTTTTATTCTTATGCACTAGTTGTTATAGTTCTCCTTAGTGAGTTTTGGAAATTGAAAATGAAACATCCCATTCATCATGATTCTAAAGCTCTGATACCACAATGTTGGAGAGAAAGAAAAACAGAGCTAAATAGAGGAGAAGATAAAATACTTGGCTTATCTATTAAAAATATTCTGAACAATATTTATAGGCATGTAAAAGTGACCTTTTGACATCCACCATAGAAGTTACACACAATAACCACGCACGTTACACACTAAGGATAGTAAAATATAGTTACTGCAAGTTTAACTTCTCAACACTGCTTCTTCTAAACCCTAGACTAATAAGTATTGAGACTTAAGTCAACAAGCTATGGGCTGCCTACACGCAAGGCCTAACTTAACTAGCCCAAAGTGATGCGGAATTCCAGCCTAACAGATTAAAATACCACCATACGATCTAGATACAGAAATCAAACTAGTCTAAAAATCCTATTGAATCCCTGGTTAACTATGCAACTAAAAGCGCAAATGATACAGAAAAGAGCAAGAATGGATTGATAGCTCTAAGTAAATAGATTACATGATAAGAAGAACCCGATGCTTAATGAAAAGGAAGATTCGACTGCTCAAATGCAAAAACATATTTCAAGTCTAAAATTTCATAGAAATATCATTCCTTGATTCATGAACGTTACAAATAACAAGCGTTTTAAAGGCAAAGACAAAATACAGCTAAAACCTATTAAAAACTATTTGGTTGAGCCTTAATTTAAAGACACATACAAATAAAACATTTAATTAGTTGCCAAATGGAGCCCTAAAAGTTTACAATTAAAAACTTAATGAAACTATCATTTTAAAAGAAACTCGCAAGTCAGGTGTTGGTATGGGGTGAAGATGCCACGGACGTGTCACAATGTAGCAAATAAAGTTGCCACGAGTGTGGAATGTGTGAAGCCATAACTGTGAGGCCTTCTGAAAGTTGAGCACTTTCTAAGAGCCATGCCATTGGCATGGAAGCTTGGTGTGCCACAACTGTGGGATGTATGCTGGAGAAATTCTTCCCCGCAAACAATGCTGTGGGCATGGGGTTTAAGGATGTCATAGCTGTGGGATGCCCTTTGCACTTAAACTGTATGAAGTTGTTGATGTATTCTTTTCCATGTGAAGCTTCTATCCTTTGTCGAGCAATCTCATCTGCCATGAATTGACTAATGTACTCCAATAAAACTACATTCAAGGTCCTTATAACTAGTCCCACTGAAAGGTTTGACTCGGAGTCGATATGTCAGTTTTTTGTCAGATCAATTGCTCCTTATTTGAAAAGATTTATTCTCGAATATTCATCCATGTAAAATGGAAATAAATCAGACACATTGAAGGTACTTGACACATTACATTCACCTAATAAGTCAATTTTGTAGGCATTGTTGTTGATTCAAAACTCATGCATCACATACTTACGCAGTAAAAAAATAAACGACTCGCAATCCAATAGGGATTGATTTAGTTAAAAGAATTGTAAATATCCTAGACTAGAGTTTAAAACTTATTACCTTGTGATTCTTGTTGAACAATTGATTATCTTTTCCACCATATTATCATAACTCGTATTCAAATTCTCAAACACTTCCAAATGTATCCACACTATAAAATTAGTCTGAGAATTTTACTAGGATTTACAATGCTTTGGATTAATTCAGGAACTAGTAAAATTAATCCAAGAACATAGAAAAAAAAATTTGGGTGAAAAGATACAAAAAATTTCGGCGAAAAGACACTCTTTATGGCAGCTGAAATTTTCTCAAAAAAAATAAACAGGAATTTTGTCAGAGATAGTTTGCTTACTTACACCTATAATCTGATTTATGCTTTATATAACAAACCTAAATCATTTTAGGTGTAGGAATGGGCTTAATTAACTAGGTTTAACTAGGATTGGATTTAGAAGAAATTACACAGAATGTCACATTTTTAACTTTATTTTCAAAAATACAACTTTTTTTTACAGACTTTCATAAATATCATTTTTAAAATTTTTATTTTCAGAAATACGACTTTTTTCTCTTACTCTCCTTATTCTCCTTATCTTTCTCAAACTCTTTTTTTGTCAATTCCTGCTTCCATCTCACCAGCATCTTGATTTTTATGGTGAGATTGTTTTCCTCACTCTTGTGCTATAAATTGATTTTATTCTATTTAAGAGTCAAGGTAAACCACTAAATCAATGGGTTGTGCTACTGGCTTCGCTTCTGACATCATTGCTGGGTCAATAACAATGGAATCCACTGTTTTATTTGCGGCTATCGCCTCCGCATCTGGATTTGTGCTTGGAACAGTCTTTCTCTTCTACATTTGCACCCGAAACATCTCGAGATTATGACACCTAAGGAGCCATAACAGAGGAAGTTCAAAAGGTAGGATCAAGGTATACTTCCAGCATTACGCCCCTTGTACCCAATCTGTCAAAAATCTATTTTCTTTTTTTTTTTTGGCTGCCATGAGAATTGCATGTATAAGAGATTGACCCCTTTTATCAGTTTTTTTAAATTTATTTTACTGTATCTTAGTTGATTTTGGAACAGGAGAAACAATATCATGATGGAATTAATTGATTTTGTGCTTTGAGTTAAGAAAAAAAAATCTTGTTGTTTGTTAAATTAATAGAGTTTGTCCAATTTGACCCAAAACCTTTATTGTCTTCTACGTGTTTGTTAAAAGTCCCAAATGTAGCTACTAAACCACTTTTACCACCAACCATGGCTTCTCTCTAGTGATGGAGGAGATGTGATTAGGCATTAGCAGCAAAAGGAAAAGCAAGAATGACAAAAAAAAAAATACCTGTACCAACAAAGAATATATAATTAAAATCTCCAATTTCTCACTTGAAATTGTCAAATAAGCTCTATCTCAACACCATTATTTTTGTAATTGATGGCTAAGATAAGATTGTCGTCTTTATTTTATGTTTGTGGCTTTTATGCAATTTACTGTGTTTTTAGATTTTATTTCATAATTTTAAAGAAGCAACTTGGCATAGCTTACGGGTGGCATGAATTTCTTAGAATGCATGTGTACAGAGTTCTGTTCCCTTTGTTAGAGAATCAATTTATGGAAATTCTAATTATTTTTATTGTCATTTAACTGTTTGTTAAAATATCTAATATCGTGAGTGTAGTTCTAGAGGAAACAGATGATGAGAAGCTTCAACTAATCTCCGTATGCTTGGAAATGGTTGTTGTGAAGCCATTTGTATTGATGGCACCAAATGTACATGCCACATGAGTGGAAAGATGCATAAGAAAGTTTTGATTTTATAGTTTTAGTTGCTTAATTTTGGTGTTTTTATAATCGTTAATGACTGATTATGTTTTTTGTTGAGTTTGCTTAGCCTTAGAAATACCAAGTAAATGCAATTCTCGAAGTGAGATTTCTGTTTCTTGTGTGCTTTATAGTTATAGATTTGAATAACTTGAATTTGAGTGAAAATAGCATTTATTATGCAGCACGATTTAACCCTGATCAAATCTCAAAAATGATCCACTAGAAGTGAGCAAGGAATCAAATTATAATATTTATGAGTTGAGATTACAAAATTTGAAGAGAAAGATGAAGATGAAAAGGGCTACTGTTGGAAATTCTACGAAAAGGTTATCTAATAAAGGATTTAGTAGGTTATTCAATGAAGAAAGAGGTAGACTTTACCTTATAATAAGTTGTGCATAGAATGTCGTTGTTTATGAGGTTTTTATTTTTGCTTTTCTTCTTCTTCATCTCTTTTCCCTTGGGTTTCTGATAAAGCTAGCTTCTTTGCTGCATCACTTTTTGTTAAAACAGATCAAGTTCCATTTTTTGGGGTAAAGCATGCAATTACTAATACCAAGAATTTTCAGTTGAATCATCACATATTGAGATCTATTAACCTATGTTATTTTCTGGGTTTACATCAATCTGCTATTGGTAAAGTGACTGGAATTATAGGCACAATCAACTTCTTTTGAACAGTTTTGCCTTTTATCAGCAACACACGTGTACTCAGCTGCAGCCAAAAACCTTAAAAACGTAATTTAAACAAATAAAAATGATGATATGTTGTTAAGCGGATGAAAGAATTTCCATAATGTAAACACAATGAAAAGGCACAATATGGATCAAGTATACAAACAATATACATCTAGTACACATCTATTATACGCAAAATATATATTCAATATACGAATAATATACATCTAGTACACATCTAGTAGACGAGCAATATACATCTAGTACACATCTAGTACACGCACAATATACATCTAGTACACGCAAAATATACATCTAGTATACGAATAATATGCAACTAGTACACATTTAGTATACACATAATATACATCTAGTACACATCTAGTATACGCACAATATACATCTAGTGCACAATATACATCTAGTACATCTATATCAAATTCTAGCTCAACTAAAAGATTTCACTTTGCAAAACATTCACTAATTCACTTCATGTAACATACACTCATTTATTCCATTAAACCAATGTACATTCCATAAATAATATTATTTAATAAAATAATATTAAGTTCATATATTTCATTAAACCAAAACACATCACACAAAATATTATTTAGTAGAATAATATTATTTAATTACATATATTCTAATTAAATATATATTTTCATGTATATATTATAACTAATATTATAATATATATTATAACACAATTAATATTGAATTCCATTTCATTCACAAGTTTCCATGGCTTCCTACTCATTCACTTTGCATTACTTTTAATTTGCAATAACAAAACTTAACAAAAGGGGCTGTTACGAGTTGGCACCATTGTGCCGACTCGTAACATAAGGTGGCTGTGACGAGTCGGCATAGAGACCACCCGTGCCGAGTCGGCACCATTGTGTTGACTCCGCATAGAATCTGCATAGGGGACAGATTCTGCTTCGATTTTGAGGATCAATTTTGTTTAGGATTTAGATAAAAGTGATATTTTTGAAAAAAAAATGTATAAATGAAACTAAGAATTTAAAAGGTTGTATTTTTGAAATATTTTGAAAAACGTTTATTTTTTTGTTATTTTTATTTTTTTTGTGTATATTTATGTAAAGAACCCTTGGATTTAAGTGACTTTTACAAGTCCAAACCCAAATAATTAAATTCCAGCTCATTTATTAATAAGAGTTATGAGCACATATTAATTTTAGTGCATTAATTTAACTTAATTAATAAAATCATAACTTTTATAACTTATTTAATTAAATCCTTCAATCTCTTCAATTAAGCTCATAACTATTATGGCTTAATCAATTCAGCTCCAAATAATATTTTCTCTATAATTAATGAGTTCCCAAATATCATATCCAACTCATTCACTATATTTTACATCAAGCTTTATTTCTATTATGGAATTTAGTGTCAAAAGAGAAAAGCTAAAAAATTGTGTCTTAGCCTTGTCTAAAGGCTAAGAGGAAAGTTGACAGCGCAGGGTGTGCAGATTCGTCTCTTAGCCTTGCTTAAGGCTAAGAGAATGTCAAGTCAACATGGGATTTCAGCGGTTCTGTTTTGCGCGCGAGTTGACTTAGCTACCAAAGAAGTTCCAACTGACTTTTGAGGAATATTAGTCTATATTTTAGGGATTGGAAGGCAATAGTTTAGGAAGATTAATTTGTATTAAATATTTTATTTTATTTTCCTTATTTGGGTAGAATTAAAATCACCTTGTAGACACCGGGTCCCGAGGCAGCCTAGATCAGGATTACCCAATGATGAAATTAAGTGTGCCTATTTATAGGCAAAAATGAAAGTTGAAAGTGATGATTTCTTTGTCAAATTGATTTATTAGAAATAAATAAAAATGTATTTTAAAAAAATATTTTAAGTGTTTTAAAATTATTTTGGGACAAAAAAAGTATGTTTTGAAATTATAGTTTTTTTTAGAATTTTTTTTTAAAAAAGAAAAAAAGTCGCGAGTGTCGGGCTGCGGCAGCGCGCTGGATGCGCGCGCGAGGGGCGGTCTCGCCCGTGCGCCCTACACGAGCCGACGGGCGTCGGTCGCCCCCTGACGCCCCATTTCGCCCGTTTTTGCTGTTTTTTCGATTTTTGGCCTAAAAATTGATTTTTTCTTCATTTTTTTGTGTAATTTAATGTTAAAACCTTTTATTTTCCAAACCCTTCAAATTCATGAGTTTTTTGTAGTTATTGGAATTAAATTTATTTAATTCAATTTAATAAAAAATTTGAATTTTTGGGTTATAAAATGGGTTTTTTGGAGAGAATTTTTGGGGGATTTTTCTTAAGAAAAATACACTTTTTCTCTCTTTTTCTCTCTTCTTCTTCTTCTTATTTTTTTTTCTTCTTCAAGAAAAATTCTCCAAGTGTTCTAATTTGATTTTTTAATTTAATTCTTAAGACAAATAAATCAATTATTTGTTCTTGTGAATTTTTTTTTTACTTCTTATTTTTCATAATTTTTCCTTAAGACAAATAAATCAATTATTTGTTCTTGGGATAAAATTTCATTATATATTTATTTCTTTAAATCAAAGCAAGGAATTATTATCCAACTTCATTCATCACATCAAATTTGAGGGTAAACATTTCTTGGCTCAATTTTTAATTTAATTTTCAATTTATTTTTGTTTACAATTGATTAGATATCATGTAAATTCTCTTAGATCTATTATTATTATTTCTTAATCTTTCATTTAGTTGTTCATATTATTATTTCTTATTTCTTAATCTTTTATTTAATTTGTTCATATTATTATTTTTTATTTCTTATTTCTTATTTAATTGTTCATGTTCATATCATTGTCTTTATTTTTGTTCATATATTATTGTTAGCACTATCATTTAACATGTGTTAGCATGATTGGTTTATTTTATTTCTTCATTTTATTCTTGCATATTTGATTGGATTGTTCATATTCTTTGATATTACCATTATTATTATTATTTGTTATTATTATTGTGATTAGTGTTGTTATTATTATTATTATTATTATTATTATTATTATTATTATTATTATTATTATTATTATTATTATTATTATTATTTATCATTACTATTATTATTATTTTTATTTGTTTTGTTTCTTATTATAATTTATCATTGTTATCATCATCATCATTATTATTTATGTTTTCATGCATGTTAAATTTTATTGTTTTCATTTTTGCATGTTAAATTGTTCATGTGTGTTAAGTTATATTTTATTATGCCATCTAATTAATTTGTCATACATTATGCATGTTGTTTTATTTGTCTTAATTCATTTTTACATGTTACATGTTTAATTCATTTTTTTTATTGCTAACATCATCTTTATTTGTGTTTTTATTTCAATATTTTTCATGTGTGAGTTTTCCAATGCCGAGTGGGAGCCCATGGAAGTTTGGAGACACCATTATGGTGGAGTTTGCATTTTTAGTATTATTTTAATTTTATTTGCTTTTATTATTTAATATGTAATTTGTAATAAGTTTGTTTATTTTCATGCACGTTAATTAAAAAGTCGCATAAAGTTTTATATTAATGAATTGGGATTTTTGGTAACAAAATGGGACCAATGTCCTAGTTTTTTCATCCAAATAAATTGTCACTTCAAAATTATTTTCTTTAATTATGCATGCAAGGACCAATGTCCTCACTCTTGATAAATAACCCGTTTTATGCATGATGTACATTTATTTTACAATGGGGGTTGTATTCCGCCCCTAGTTTTGTTGTAATTTATTTTTATGTATTTTATTTTAATTATGCTTTCATTTACCGCTTTCCTTGGATGACCAACTTGCACTCTAATTATTGCATCAAAATGTATGAGAAATGGAATGAAACGCTAAATCCAAAACTCAATCATAAACTTAATCAAGGTATGAATAAATGAGAAGTCCCGAATTATCTCTGGTATTTGGGGTCAACGAGGCGAGAGGACCATTCTGGTGTTTCATTGGGATGGGATCTCCAAGGCATCTCTTGTGTCCCATCAAAAGACTCAATTTATAATCCTAGGCTCCATAGGGTTAGAGGGTCATTCCAATATTCTATTGGGGTAAATGCCTCCAAGACCCTTTTGATTTGCCCAAAATGGATAAGATACGTCGTCTTAGGCTCACTGAGGCAAGACGAACTTTTTCAATGTTTTATTGGGTGGCGACTCTATGAAACCTCCTTATTGCCCAAAATAGACGCACTTGTAAATACCTTACAAGTTTTATGAACCTCTCTCGATCGCCCTAAGAGCAGGCCTTCGGGGCATCCTACGGGGTTCGGCGCGTTCCGCTGGGGACATCTAGGTGGCTTCGATTCAAAAGTACCTTGGTTAAAATTTATAATTGAGTTTTAATTTAAAATTTTTATCCCTTTTCGAAATTTGCATATCATAGCATTAGAGCCTTAGATTTATGCTAGTTTGGTCCCTATTTTAGCCCCGGTGCATTCTCAAAGCACGACCCTATATTCACTCAATGTGGGGAAGTGTTAGGGATAATCACCAGCCCAAGCCTTGTACCTTAAGGTATATCAAATGGTGACCCGATCGGTCGTTATGCTCATAATGAGCTAGATCCGTCGGTAGGAACCATACTTGGGTAACCCCAAAATATCATCACCCTTGACCAAAGCTCATATAATGGCAATAGATACTTCCCCTAGGTGATATGCTCCTCAATACAATGCTTGCTATGTGGGCCATTATATATTGAACAAATTCAACCAGATTAAATGGTCTTTTATCAAAGGCTTTCATGCCCCGGTGAGCCCATCTTAATATGGTTGAAATGTTTGAATACATAAAGGCCAAAACCCATACGTATATACAATAGGCAATAGATGTTATGCTGCTGGCCTTTCACCGAGCACCATACGCGTCCATTGGGTTCCCCGCTAACCCATGGATCAAGCCCACCTAGGAAAGAGACCACATTACCTCTTGTGTGGGAGTAATAAGGTTGGAAGGATCTACTTGCTTGCATGTGATTGTAAATATTGCATAGCATATGATCATGCATTGTATATATCATCCATGCATCATCCTAACAGTTCAAATCTTTTCAGCCATCATAGATTCACCTAAGTGGACTAGGGGTTCTGACGGTCGGCTGGTGAGGATAGATTTGCCTCTTGGATTGACAGAATTAGTGTCTGACTGAAATTCTGAGCCACCCTCAATGACCAGAGAGTCATCCATAGAATCACAAATGGCAGAAGAGACCGGAGCCTTAACAACTCAAGACCTTGCTAGGAGGCTAGAGGATTTTGAGCGAAGAATAGTGGAAATGATGGGAGCTGTGGCCGATAGGATTGCTCATCCTCCTGCTCCACAACCACCAGCTGTAGTACAACCACTAGCTGCTCCACATCCACCCATTGCTCCACAACCCCAAATGGTTTATGCTGGGGGGTAAGTTGAACTGCCTGCTGGCGGAGAGGCCCCTGCTATAGTAAATGCTGCTCGCCAACCTATTAATGAGCATATAGCTGTTGTGCCTGTTGAGCAAAGAAGGGAAATAATCCCTAATCCCAATGATGATTTTGTGATGGAGGAGGAAGATGGAGAGGCAGTAGCACCTCAATTTGTGGGGGCCAGAGCCCCCAGGGCAGAAGATGAGGCGATGAGAGGGATGAGGCAACAGATCGAAGCCATTGCCCACATGCTATCAGCCGGAAAGGGGATAAACCCTGAAGATAGAGATTTAGGGGATGAAGAGTTATTGCCCCAAAGGTTCAAAATGCCCAAGATATCAAAGTTTGATGGCACTTCGGATCCATCTGCACATATTAAGCAGTATACCCTGGTAATGAAAGGCACAGGGTTGACCAAGAAATAGAAGGTGGATTATTTCTACCTTAGTCTGGTGGGTCCGGCTGTGGACTGGTATCACGAGCTGGACAGGAGGTCCAAGGAGGACTGGGACCTTTTGACAGAAGAATTTATGAAGCAGTATGACTGCAGTACCAGGATGGAGGTCACCTTAAAGGACCTCGAGCTTTTACAGTAGAAGAATGATGAGTCGTTCTATGAATACCATACACGATGGAGAAATAGGGTCATGGAGATGAAGAGAAAGCCTGATACTGCTGACCAAATCAGGCTATTTATCAGGAACTCTTGCCCTTACTTAAGGGACCTACTCAGCCTTAAGGGGCTCAGAGACTGGGAGTCCCTTAAGGACATTGCTGTAGAAGCTGAGGGTGCTTACCTGGCGAAGAAAGCAAGCCAAAACAACTTTGATGGGAAAGGCTATGGCAACCAGTCAGGGTACAAGCCAGGCGGTGCAGGAAGTAGCAATAATAGAGGTGGTAAGACGGCCGAGGTTTCAACCACTGAGGCTGGACAGGTTCAGAGGTATTACTTTAATTTGGGCCGCTCTCTGTCTTGGGTATTAGAGAGATTGACAAAAGAAGGCAAGCTGAGACCATTGCCACCCAGGCCAGCCATAAATCAAGGAAAGCCGGGGCATAGAGAGGATCAATACTGCGCTTACCATTAGCATACCGGGCATTTAACAGATTACTGCAGAACTCTGAGGAACAAAATTCAGGATCTTATTAATGCCAAGGAGATCACTGACCCTGAGAAAAGAGACAAGAAGAAGAGGACAGGGTATAATGCAGTTCCCCCACCATGAATGTGATCGGAGGAGAAGATTATGTTTTGTTTTTTAGTTGCTTTTTATTCCAAGAACACTTCTTATGACAGTATTTACAGTATTGCTAATTGCAATAAAGTGAACAATCTTGCGTATTTATATAGTGTCTCTAATGATTTTGTTTCTCATGATCACAATGCATTCTTTTTTTTGATATTAATTCAATTAATACGATTACATTTAATCTCGAAACTTTAGAAAACCCAAATAAAATCTTGATAGCATCTGATATAACTCCTAAAGAGAGGAAAATTTCTGAGAGCTGAAAAAAAACTAGTTGCAATTAGGGGATCTGATGAAAATTCACTAAGAGCACTAGAACCTTTCTGATAACCCGTCAAAGTGATCCATGGATAAGACAGAACCTAGGAAATGATTTAGGTAGCCTTTCTTTGTCTAGCTCTCTAAATGACTATTTTCTACCTTTATTTCACAATCGCTTGCTAGCCCGTTGAGCCTTTATGGAGGTATGCTAAATGCGTGCCAATTTTGTTGTTACACACATTAAAACTACCCCTTCGCCTAAAATGATTTTTGCCTCCCCTTAGAAGAATGGCCGCTCTAGAAGGGATGGATGTATATCATTAACAATTCTCTAAGTTATCAAAAATTTTCCTGATAAGGATGGGTTTACACTTTGAGAAGAGGGTTTAGTCATGCATGAAAGACATGAGCTCGTAAAAAAAAAGATGAAAAAGAAAAAAAAAAGAGAAAAAAAGGAAAAGATAGGAAAAGAAAGATGAAAAAAGAAGGTGAAAAAGGAAAAGGAAAAGAAAAAAAAAAAAAGAAAGAAAAAGTAGAGCTCAAGATAGTAATCTCTTGATGAGTTTCTGTGGCAATCACTTTAACTTAATTGTTATTCTGAGCTTGATAAGTTAAAGTATTATCAAATCCAAATTCGAGAATACCTTTATAGTACGCCATTGAGTTGAACGGCCATTCTTCTCTAGCAACCTGATCCTCCTTTGATTGCCATCTACCTAAGCCTAACATTACAACCAAAGTAAGACCTTTTGATTCTTGGTTCAGTCTTATCCAATTAGCAGAGATGACCTTCTAATAAGGTTCGGTACGTAGGAAGAGGTATATAGTATTTCTTGAGCTTCAAGTGGGGAGCCACAAGTGCATTTATGCATTTGAGTTGAATCTTGTCCCCAACGTTGCATCTAGAATTTATTTCAGAAAAAAAATTTTAAATTAAGAGCAGAGAGAAAATGTTCAATCATAAAATTCGAGAGGGAGGATTGATAACAGGAGTTTGATGATTTCAAGATTTATCCTGAGATTAGATGAGGTCATATATTCTTTGAGTTAATGTCAAACAATGATCATGTTTAATGAGATCAAATTGAAACACATGCATTTATGCAATGATATATTAAATGTGATCATAGCAGTTCACTTTGTGTGATCAAGGTCATCTATTGTCTACCCTCTGCTACTTTCAATCGACTCATCCTACTATCAAGTGTGAAGAATCAAGCTCATACAACCATGGTCATGGGTGTAAGCACATACCGATCGTGCCTGAAATATTTTTGGCAACAGCTTCGGCGATATGAAAAAAAAAAAAAAGCCGCTAGAGTGAAAACCGTAATTGGCGCTCTAAGAAAAAGTTAGGCAAAAGGATAGGGTAAAAACCTGGAAACAGGCAGTCTATCCTTCAAAAAAAAAGAAAAGCCGCTGGATTGTGTTGGGTCCATTCCAGGCAAAAATAAGGCACAGGATTATGTGAAAATTCGCAAAGGGCACATTTCCCGCTAAGAAAAGCTAGTGTGAAAATCTATAAGGGATGCACTACCTTCAAAAAATGACTACAGGTATCAGTGAGAACCTCACAATTCCAAAGACATGAAATTCAAAAGCAGCTTCAAAAGGCAGTGATCCTATCGCAAGTTGCGGCCAGCCCGACTGTCATCTCTAAATCCACTTAGATGAATTCTTATCCTACATTCCTGCATGACTCATGCATTTCACGTGCATGCTCACTATTTTTCCTGCATATTTGGTTTTTCAATTTTGCAGTAAGGAAGATTAGATGCGGACGCCGGCAGAAGGCGAGTGATGACATCAGTTCAAGCATCAATCCAAACAATCAACCAAAGACCTCTCAGGGGGCAACCAACAAAAAATGACATCAGTCAAAACATCATTCCAAACATCAGTTTAAGCATCAATCCAACCATCAACAAAAGACCTCTCAAAGAACAATTGATCCAAAGGGCTCACAGACAACACCATTTCACCACTTCACCAAATCAAAAGGGTTAGCATGATAGCGGCACTACCACTCTATGGAGGGTTAGCACGACCACGGCACTACCACTTCACCAAATCAGAAGGGTTGACACGATGGCGGCACTACCACTTTACGGAGGGTTAGCACGACCACGGCACTACCACTTCATCAAACAGAAGGGTTAGCACGATGGCGGCACCACCACTCTACGGAGGGTTAGCACGACCATAACACTACCACTTCATCAAACATAAGGGTTAGCACGATGGCGGCACTACCACTCTACGGAGGGTTAGCACGACCACGGCACTACCACTTCACTAAATCAGAAGGGTTAGCACGATGGCGGCACTACCACTCTACAGAGGGTTAGCACGACCACGGCACTACCACTTCATCAAACAGAAGTTAGCACAATGGAGGCACTACCACTCTACGGAGGGTTAGCACGATCACGGCACTACCGCTTCATCAAACAGAAGGGTTAGCACGATGGCAGCACTACCACTCTACGGAGGGTTAGTGTAGGCGTCGTGTCCCGAAGCGGTCTAGATCGGAGATTACCCAATGAAGAAATCAATACCTGGTCCCGAATGAGTGGATGGAACTCGAAAATTTTGATCCTCTGGGCTTGCGAGAAGGAAAAGGGTTTTACAGGAAAAGGGAATTTGGAAAATTGGGATTTTTTAACTTGAAATTTGAGTTTTGCTCCATGGACGGTCTACCCGTCGGTCGTCGAGATCATCGACTCTCTCAAGGATGGACAACCCATCGGTAGCTCACAGACCCGTCGGTCGTTGAGGCGGCCACCGCTTTTACCCGGGAACATGTGTCCCATCGGTCAGTAGAGACGGACATGTGTCCCGTCGGTGGCTCAAGGCCTGCCCATCTGTGAGTCTAGCCCTACCCGTCGGTCATGCCTATAAATAGTAAATCTTTTCATTTGAGAAGGGTTCGAATTTTCTTGGAAAAAAAGTCACAAAAAGCAAGCTAAAAAGGGCAAATCTTCCTCTTCTCAAGTTTCTTTATCTTTATTTTGATTAAATTCCCATATTTTCCTACTTTTTTTTGGTTTTTGTTTCACTTTTAAGTGAATCTATTTTACTTGGAGAAAGCTAAATCCATTAGTTTTCATCCATTTCGTGGATTCAGATATTTCAAAAATTCAGTAAAAATCAAGGAAAATATAGTCATTTTCCTTTCTTGGTTTTTGCTTTCTTCTCGTGAGACGCGCAAGGTTTGAATCAACCAAAGTTTCACTCCAAAAAGGTACAATCTGAGGGTAAATATTCTGGACGCTTTCTTTATTAATCCATCACATTCATTTCCACATTTATTGTATTTATCTACCTTTTACTTAATTTTTATTTGCCTTTATTTTGTTTGAAAGTTGTTTATTTAAAAAGAAAAAAGAAAAAGAAGTTTTTTTTTGGCTTTTATTTGGAAACCAGAGGCGACCGACGGGCAGTAGTACGCCCGTCTGTCGCTCGAGCGATGGGCAATAAACCCGTCTGTCGTTTGAGCGACGGCGTGTTAAGCCTATTGTCCGTCGGTCACATAAGGGACGGCCATCGGTCGATCCGCTAAGCCCGTCTCTCGCTTCTGTTTCCCTTTTTTCCCTTTCTTCCCTTTTATTATTTCTTCCTCTATTAAATTCTTATTTTATTTTCAAAAAACGTTTTTTACTTTTACTTCAACGTTTTCCTTTTTTATGTACTTTATTTTATTTATTTATTTTACTCTCTATTTATATGTGTATCACTTTAATTTGTAAATATTAATATTTCTTTTATTTCGTGAGTATTGTATTTCCCTTTTTTCTGGATGGATTGAGCCGCGGAGAATCATCATGCCATTATGACAAGCCTATCTTCGGTTTAGTTTTCCTATTTCCTTTTTATTTACTTATTTTATTTTCCTTGTTTCTTATTCAGTTCATGTAATTTTTCATTCGTTTTATTTTATTCCGCGTAAAATAAAAATGGATACTTGTTTTATATTAATTAAGATTGGGATTATTTCATAAAATTAAAGGACCAAAGTCCTATTTTAGCCAATGAAAATGTCATATAAAAGTCATTTTCATGATAAATGCATGTGAGGGCCAAAGCCCTCAAAATAAATGAATTTCCCGTCTTTTTGTATGTATATATATATCGTGACTTTAAAATGGGAGTTGTATTCCGCTCCTAGTTTTATTGTAATTTAATTTCGAACATTTATTTCATATATTTTATGTATGTATATTTACCGCTTTTAATGTGAATATTTGTGCTTTTAATCAGAATTTGCATCGTGTGGAGAGAGAAAGCGAACTAATAAATTCAAAACTTAAATGTAAAGTTAAATCAAGGTAGAAATAGATGAGAAGTCCCGAACCCAGCTCTGGTCTTTGGGTTAAACGAGGCAAGAGGTCTATCCGATCACTTATTGGAACCTCCAAGACACCTCTTGTGTCCCATCAAAAGGCTAAAAAAATAATCCTAGGCTCCATAGGGTTAGAGGGTCATTCCCAATGTTTTATTGGGGTGATTGCCTCCAAGATCCCTTTGGTTTGCCCAAAATAAAAATATGCGCCGTCTTAGGCTCACCGAGGCGAGACGAACTTTCCCATTGTTCTATTGGGTGGCGACTCCATGAAACCTCCTTGTTACCCAAAATAGGCGCACTTACAATTCGTTGCAAGATGTCAACGGACCTTCAATTTGCCCGATTGCCCTAGAGTAGGGCGGTCCATGGGCACCCCCGGGATCCGGCGCACGTCACAGTTAGCATGACTACGGTACTACCACTTCATCAAACAGAAGAGTTAGCACGATGGCGGCACTACCACTCTACGGAGGATTAGTACGACCACGGCACTACCACTTCACCAGATCAGAAGGGTTAGCACGATGGCGGCGCTACCACACTACGGAGGGTTAGCATGACCACAGCACTACCACTTCATCAAGTCGAAGGGTTAGCACGATCACGGCACTACCACTCCACGAAGGGTTAGCACGATCACGGCACTACCGCTTCAACACTGATAAAACTACAATTTTCAGAATTTTAACATAATATCTTTTCCATTTTAATTATTTTTGTACTTAATTTCAGGGTATTAATTTCATAATTATATTTTAGGTACAAAATAAAGGATTTGGTGAAGATTGAGTCAAAATCAAGGAAATTGAAGATTTATTGCAGCAGAAAATTAGATTGGTTGAAGATATATTTTTCAAAATTTAACTTTTTCTGATTTTGGATGGGATTTCTTTGTATTCAAATTGATTTGAAGTGATGGGATTTGCTTTCCTGATTCTGTTAAAGGTTGACTCTGTTTTTATAAATAGCAGGGGCTGTTACTAGTTTGGGGGGAGTTTTTTCTGAATTTCTCTCTTTATTTTCTTTGTTTTTGTTTCAAGCCATGAGTGGCTAAAATACTTGTTCTAGTCAAGATTATCAAAGTTTGATTCAATAAAATTGTGAGAATTGTTCTTCAATTGTTTTCTTTTCTCAAGTGTTTGAATATTTGCTGTATTCTTGAGATTTTATTTGGTTTAAATAGTGACGTCTTATTTATATCAAATAAATGTTTCTACTTGGATCTTTAAACCCCTTCATGTTTATTAAATTCAATGAAGTAGAAAACCAATGCATTCGATGAAATTAAATCGTTAGAATTGCATTTGTGAAAATATTCAATCCACCTTAAATAGTCCAATTCGAGTATTATTGGGTGTAAATGGTGGCTCTTCTAATTACTAAAGCTGTTTACAATCTAAATTCTAAAAGCTAATTTAGGATTGGTTGGTAAATAAGATTTACTTGTGGATCAATTCCCATTTAAATTACAATTAAGGAAAAGCAGAGTATTAGAGCTTATTAATACTCATAACCATTTCATTTGAGAAAGAAATTTATATTTCTATTTGATGATCAATTTAATGGAATCAATACTAAGATATATCTTGGCTGGAAATTTACTCATCATTTTCCTTGCATTATAATTCTCATTTTTGCTTTATTTTCTTTTACAAAATTGTTTAATCACAAAATCCCCTTTTTATTATTTCACAAATTCAGATTTTATAACTAGTCCCTGAGGATTTCGACCCTACTCACTAATTCTACAAAGTTAAAAATTTTTAAGAGTCTGAAATTATTTTTTGTTGGTTTCGACACCTAACAAATTTTAGCGCCGTTGCCGGGGACTGGTGTCATTATTTTCTGAATTTATATGACCCGTACTTCTCGTGGAAGTGATTTTCAATTTTATCTTGAAATTGAGAAAACTGCTAGACAATTGAGAAAAGCCAAGAAATTTCAGAAAAATCCATCTACTTCTTCTGTAATTGAACCAGAATTTAACTTGTCAGAACTCTTTGAGCAACCTGAAATAATGGATGCTATTGAACAACCTTTACGTAGGGCCACGAATCCGGGCATTAATCAACAGCCTCTATGTATTGAATTGACAAATACTGAGGTAAAATTTGAATTAAAATCTGGTTTAATTCACTTAATTCCTACTTTTCGTGGACTTATAGGTGAAGATCCCCACAAGCATCTTAAAGAATTTCATGTTGTTTGTTCTAGCATGAAACCGCAAGGTGTGAATGTAGACCAAAGCAAAATGCGTGCTTTTCCGTTCTCTTTGACAGATAAAGCAAAAGACTGGTTATATTATTTACCTTCAGGATCTATCACGACTTGGAATGAATTAAAGAGACAATTTCTTAAAAAAAAATTCCTGCTTCTAGAGCCACTAATATCAGAAAAGAAATTTGTGAAATTCGCCAATATAGTGTGGAGAAGCTCTCTTTGAATATTGGGAGCGATTCAATCAGCTTTGTGCAAGCTGTCCCCATCATCAAATTTCTGATACTCTTTTAATTCAGTATTTTTATGAAGGTTTATTATTGGCAGATCGGAATATGATAGATGTTTCAAGTGGTGGAGCCTTGGTGGACAAAACACTTACCCAAGCAAAGGAATTAATCTCAAAAGTGGCTGCCAACACTCAACAATTTGGCATTCGACAAGAAGCACCAATAAAGAATGTTAATGAGGTAAGTATTCATGCAATTGAACATTCTCTTAACAATCTGACTTCTCTTGTGCAAAAAGTTATTGTAGGAAATCATCAACAAGTCAAAGCTTGTGGAATTTGTTCAAATATTGATCATCCAACAGACATGTGTCCAACTCTCCAAGAGGAAGAGCAAGTTAATGTCGTAGGAGGTTTCCAAGGGTAGCAACAGCAAAGGAAATATGATCCGTATGCTTCAACCTATAATCCTGGATGTAGAGATCATCCGAATTTCAGTTATGGACAGAAATCAAATAATTTTCAGCAGCCTGGATTTCAGCCTAGACCATCTGTGTTACATCCTCCTCCAAAATCAGGTAATTCTCTTGAAAGTGTTGTTACTTCTCTTGCTAACAGTGTGCAACAAATGCAAGAAAATACTCTTGCATTTCAATAAGATATAAGGATGTTTCAGCAAAATACTATAGCCTTTCAACATGATGCAAAGACTAGTATTTAGAATCTAGAGAACCAAATGAGTCAGATAGCAATAATTGTGGGAAAAATTGATAACCAGAATTCTGGAAGATTACTGTCTCAACCCGAAGTGAATCCACGATAAAATGCAAGTGCCATCACATTAAGGAGTGGGAAAGAGTAGAAGGAACTAGCGAAAAAGTCCTCAAATTATGCTGTGGAGGAAGAAATTGAGAAAGAAATAGAGCTGCCACAATCTGAAATTTCAAAACCTAAGCAGCCCTATGTTACCCCACCTCTATTCCCGAGTAGATAGGCAAAATCAAAAAAGGAACAACAAGAAAAAGAGATTATGGAAGTGTTTCCAAAAATAGCGGTAAACATTCCCCTTCTTGATGCCATTAAGCAAGTGCCAAGGTATGCAAAATTTCTTAAAGATTTATGCACTAACAAAAGTAAATTGAAGGGAGATGAGAAAATTGATATGGGAGAGAATGTTTCTGCTGTTCTCCAAAAGAAATTGCCACCAAAGTGTAAGGATCCAGGTATGTTCACAATTCGTTGTAAGATTGGTAATTTGAAAGTGAAAAGAGCAATGATAGATTTAGGAGCATCGATAAATGTCATGCCCAGCTCAATTTATCATTCTTTGAACATGGGACCTTTAAGAGGGACAGAAGTAATCATTCAATTAGCTGATAGGTCCAATGTGTATTCTGAAGGTGTTTTAGAAGATATTTTGGTGCAAGTTAATGAGTTAGTGTTTCCTGCAGATTTTTATGTATTAGATATGGAAGAAGATCATTCTAACAAATCTGTACCAATCTTGTTAGGAAGACCATTTTTGAAAACATCAAAAACAAAAATAGATGTTGCTAAAGGCATTTTAACTATGGAATTCGATGGAGAATTGATTAGATTTAATATTTATGAAGCCATGCGGTTTCCCAGTGATGTTAATTCTGTTTTTGTTATTGATGTAATTGATAATCTAACTCAGCAAGTTTTTGAGTTAACTGATGCAGACAATTTAAAGTTAGCTATCAATAAAGGAATTGATCTTAAAGAGCTTAAAAATCTTGAGGAAAAGTTTGTCATAGATGAAGAAATAAAGAATTCAATTTATGGACTGGAAAGCCTGAAGCATATGAGGTATAATATTTCTTACATTGATCTTCCAATATCTCACAACAAGCTTCTTCCATCTATTTTGCAAGCACCTAAGTTGGAATTGAAGATTCTGCCTGAACATCTGAAATATGCCTATTTGGGTGATAATCAAACACTTCCTGTGATAATTTCGAACAAACTGACATTTTTGGAAAAAGAAAAATTGGTGAGAGTCCTTAGAGAATACAAGGAGGCCATTGGATGGACAATTGCAGACATAAAAGGCATCAGCCCTTCTATATGTATGCACAGGATTTTGCTAGAAGATGATTACAAGCCCACAAGAGAAGCTCAACGTAGACTTAATCCACCAATGATGGAGGTAGTAAAAAAGGATGTTATGAAACTTCTTGATACAGGTATAATCTTTCCAATTTCTGATAGCAAATGGGTAAGTCCAGTTCAGGTAGTACCAAAAAAGAAAGGTTTAACAGTTGTAAAAAATGACAATGGTGAGTCAGTTCCACCCGTGTGCAAAATGGATGGAGAGTCTGTATAGATTATAGAAAATTGAATTCTTCTACCAGAAAGGATCATTTTCCATTGCCTTTCATTGATCAAATGTTGGAAAGGTTGGCTGGTCGTTCTCATTATTGTTGTCTTGATGGTTATTCAGGTTTTCTTCAAGTTCCTGTAGCACCCGAAGATCAGGAAAAAACAACTTTCACATGCCCATTTGGTACATTTGCCTACCGTGGCATGCCATTTGGTCTATGTAATGCTCCTGCAACATTTCAAAGATGTATGGTTAGTATTTTCTCAGATTATGTAGAGAATATCATAGAGGTGTTTATGGACGACTTTACTATCTATGGTAATTCATTTGAAGATTGTCTAGAAAATCTAACTAAGGTGTTAAAAAGATGTATTGAAACGAATCTGGTATTGAATTATGAAAAATGTCATTTTATGGTGGATCAAGGTCTAATACTAGGTCATATAGTATCATCAAAAGGAATTGAGGTTGATAAATCCAAAATTGACTTGATTAAATCTTTACCTTATCCCACATCTGTGCGGCAAGTGCGTTCATTTCTTGGTCATGCGGGATTTTACAGAAGGTTTATCAAAGACTTTTCTAAGATTACACAACCTCTAACCAAGTTGTTGCAGCTAGACGTTCCATTTGATTTCAATATAGAATGCAGAGCAGCGTTTGATCAACTTAAGGAAATGTTAACATCAGCACCAATTATCCAGCCACCAAATTGGGAGTATCCTTTTGAAATAATGTGTGATGCCAGTAACTATGTTGTAGGTGTTGTGATAGGACAGAAAATCGGCAAGAATACACATGCCATTTATTACGCCTCAATAACTCTTGACAGTGCTTAGAGAAATTATTCAACAGCAGAGAAAGAGCTTTTGCAGTGGTATTTGCATTAGAAAAATTTTGATCTTATTTATTGTGTACTAAAGTCGTTGTTTATTCTGACCATGCAGCCTTGAAGTATCTGCTCAATAAAAAAGAGAGCAAACCAAGATTGATAAGATGGATTATGCTCTTGCAAGAATTTGACTTAGAAATTAGAGATAAGAAAGGAAAAGAGAATTCAGTTGCTGACAATTTGAGTAGACTGGTACTCAATGAAGAGCTCCTGCCTCTCACAGAGTCATTTCCAGATGAATATCTTTTTGAGGTTCAATGTTTTAATCCTTGGTATGCTGATATTGTGAACTATTTAGTTGCTAAAACATTACCAAGTGAATTGACAAGAGCCCAAAAAGATAAAATAAAAAGTGAGTTATAATATTATATCTGAGATGATCCATATCTGTGGAAACATTGCTCTGATCAAATAATTCGAAGATGTGCACCTCAGAGTGAATTTTCATCCATTCTAGAATTTTGTCACTCATATGCATGTGGTATACATTTTGGTCCAAAGAGAACAGCACGTAAGGTACTGGAATGTGGTTTGTTTTGGCCCACTTTATTTAAAGATGCATATTTATTTTGCAAGTCTTGCCATGATTGCCAAAAGACAGGTAACTTAGGCCATAGAGATCAAATGCCTCTGTCCCCAATTTTAATATGTGAAATATTTGATGTATGGGGAATTGATTTCATGGGTACTTTTCCCTCTTCTTTTGGTAATTTATATATTTTGTTAGCAGTAGATTATGTTTCAAAGTGGGTGGAAGCTAAAGCCACCAGGACTAATGATGCTCAAATTGTTGTAGGATTTGTCAAGAGTCACATTTTTGCCAGGTATGGAACACCAAAAGCGATCATCAGTAATAGAGGCACTCACTTCTGCAACCGGGTGGTTGAAAAAGTGTTGAAAAAATATAATGTGACACATAGGGTTTTGACAGCATATCATCCTCAGACAAATGGGCAAGCAGAGATATCCAATAGAGAAATCAAGTCAATTCTGGAGAAAGTTGTCAACACAAGTAGGAAAGATTGGAGCACTCATTTAGATGATGCTTTATGGGCGTACAGAACAGCATACAAAACTCCAACTGGTATGTCTCCATATCGCCTCATTTTTGGTAAGCCTTGTCACCTCCCTGTAGAACTTGAACATAAAGCGTATTGGGCAGTCAAGCAATGTAACATGAGTATGGATGAAGCAGGTAATCAGAGAAAATTACAATTGCAAGAACTTGATGAAATAAGGCATGATGCTTATGAGAATTCTAGAATTTATAAAGAGAGGACTAAACTTTTTCATGATAAAAATATTTCCAGAAAAAATTTTGAAGTTGGTCAAAAAGTTCTCTTATTTCATTCTAGACTTAAACTATTTCCTGGAAAACTAAGGTCAAGATGGGTAGGACCTTTTCTGGTAACTAAAGTGTTTTCTCATGGTGCAGTTGAAATTCAAAGTCTTCATACTGATAAAATATTTAAGGTCAATGGACATCGTCTTAAACCTTATTATGAAGAATTTCAAGTGAACAATTTAGAGGTAATCACTTTACAGGCTCCAATTTACAGAAATTGATTTTGGACATCGTCTAGCCAAAGACAATAAAGCAAGCGCTGTTTGGGAGGCAACCCAACAAAAATGTTTGAATAAATTAGCAAGGTAACATATTACTCATTTTATGTTCTTCATTTGCAAGAAGGGAAAACAAAAAAGAACCAATACAGGCGCGTATAAGGCTAATTTTCTAGTCAATCTTGACTGTTAATCATGTTATATTATGCTCTTTTACTGCTTCTTTAACCTCCAACCTTCAAAAAAAAAACAGTATGAATGTTTCATGGCTGAGCAAATAAATCTAGGTAAGATTGAATTAATGGTGAACGAAAATATGAGGTAAGAGTTACTGGTGTTTTAGTTTTTCACTTATCTGTTTTTCTTTTACTATTTTCCTTATTTTATTTTTATTAGTTAAGGTTAAGTTTTTAAGTTTTATTAGTTTTCACTTTGGTTAATTTATTTTTTTACTTTTGATCTCTCTGCCCGTTTTTCACTCTCTGTTTTCTCTCCAACAAATTCTCTCCTCCAAGACAAAACCCTAGCCGCCGCCCACAATCTCCCTCAGTGCACCGGAGCAGCATGCCTCGCCTGAAGAGAACAGCCCCGAAATCACCACAGAGAGAAGGGTCGGTGACGCCAGCTGCTAATCCACGCACGGATCAGACCGTCGCGAGCCCAGCCACTGCAGCACCTCCGCAATCCCATGGCAGCCATCAATACGTACGCGAAGCAGAACCACGCCTCCAGCAAATCAGACTCAACTTTGACCAGCTAAAATCAGCTCTCTCTCCACGATTTTCAGGGCAATGATTCTTTTTCTCTCTTTATGTTATTTTGAACTTATTTTCTACATTGGGGACAACGTAGAAACTAGGTGTGGGGAGGATGTTTTGATAGTATGTATAACTCTGGATAATATTTGTTTAGAATTTTGAGCTTTATATTGAAATTTCAGATTTAACAAATGATAGAAATACTGAAATTTTTTTTCAAATTTTTTTTAGAGTTGTGCAAAAGATTTCAGCTGCAAATGTTTTCCTTTGAAAGAAATTCTCTGCATAGACCTTTAGTTGGTTCAAATGCTATCAATTTGAAGTATTTTCTTGCCTGCCTTTGATTTTTGTTGAAGTATGAATTTACTTGTCTTTTAATGTCAAAATTGCATGATAGATTGAGGTAATAGTAGCTAAGCAATTTTTATTAAGTTTAAATTGACCATGAATTTGGCTCTTTTGTTTGTTTAGAAAATTATGCAAGTTGTAGACACTGATTTTTTTTTTTTACTAAACTTTTGTGAGATTTTTGAGCCTATTCTATGAACATGAAATTATATCTTGTTCTGCTTCTTTGATTGAGTGTAGTCAAAAATTGATTTGAAAATCTAGAATTTGGTTCTTTATTCTTATCGAGACCACATAATGAATTCAGATATTTACATGATAAGGGCAATTAGGATTTAACCATTTTAACTTTCTCAAAAAGCCTACCATTTCTTATCCTTTAGTTAACCAAATTTGAGCCTTAGCCTTTCTTTTAATTTAAACCATAATTTGCCTACCAATTCCCATTTCGTTTTCCTCTGTTTCTACCCAAAAAACTATTTGTTGAATTAAGTTCTTTTTCCATTCTAAAATTTTCTGCAATTTGTTGGACTAATTACTCTCTTACCAAGTTTCCTTCATAAATTGAAGATATAAAGGAAAGGGTTCTTGGTTTAAAATCAATGAAAGTCCAACTTTTTCATCAATATCCCTCTTCAAGAGACTCTTTTCTTCAAAAGAAAAAAAAAAGAGGAAGAAGAAGAATATCAGCACAATCTAGAAATGTGCCCTGTAAAACAAAATAAAATTTCTCTTCTATACAGTACATTATTTTTTTACTTGGTTCAACAAATTTTTCTAAGCCTTTTTTTTTTTCCTTTTCCATACCTTACCTTAGCCCCATTTCAACCCTATCAAAGTCCCTTTGATTTTTGTTTTGGATTCATACTTAGTGGTGGAGATTTGATATTTTTGCAAACTTATGGTATTTTCTTTTCTGTTTTATGGCTTAAGTGTTTCAAATATTTATCCCTAAACACTTGAGTGGATTGAGTGAATCATTGAGAGTGTTAAAAGCTTGCATCATTCTTCTAACTCTTTGAAAATTGTTGAATTCATGAAATATTTAAATTAGTGAAGGTTTCTTATGCTATGAAAATCTGCTATTTTTTATTGTGATTTTGGTAAAGAAAGCTTGGGAAATTTCAGAAATCTACAAAAATTGATTAGATGGCTTGAAATATTATAATTGATTTGCTTGAGGACAAGCAAAGGTTTGGTGTGGGGAATTTGATAAAACTACAATTTTCAGAATTTTAACATAATATCTTTTCCATTTTAATTATTTTTGTACTTAATTTCAGGGTATTAATTTCATAATTATATTTTAGGTACAAAATAAAGGATTTGGTGAAGATTGAGTCAAAATCAAGGAAATTGAAGATTTATTGCAACAGAAAATTAGATTGGTTGAAGATATATTTTTCAAAATTTCACTTTTTCTGATTTTGGATGGGATTTCTTTGTATTCAAATTGATTTGAAGTGATGGGATTTGTTTTCCCGATTCTGTTAAAGGTTGACTCTATTTTTATAAATAGCAGGGGCTGTTATTAGTTTGGGGGGAGTTTTTTTCTGAATTTCTCTCTTTATTTTCTTTGTTTTTGTTTCAAGCCATGAGTGGCTAAAATACTTGTTCTAGTCAAGATTATCAAAGTTTGATTCAATAAAATTGTGAGAATTGTTCTTCAATTGTTTTCTTTTCTCAAGTGTTTGAATATTTATTGTATTCTTGAGATTTTATTTGGTTTAAATAGTGACATCTTATTTATATCAAATAAATGTTTCTATTTGGATCTTTAAACCCCTTCTTGTTTATTAAATTCAATGAAGTAGAAAACCAATGCATTCGATGAAATTAAATAGTTGGAATTGCATTTGTGAAAATATTCAATCCACCTTAAATAGTCCAATTCGAGTATTATTGGGTGTAAATGGTGGCTCTTCTAATTACTAAAGCTGTTTACAATCTAAATTCTAAAAGCTAATTTAGGATTGGTTGGTAAATAAGATTTACTTGTGGATCAATTCCCATTTAAATTACAATTAAGGAAAAGCAGAGTATTAGAGCTTATTAATACTCATAACCATTTCATTTGAGAAAGAATTTTATATTTCTATTTGATGATCAATTTAATGGAATCAATACTAAGATATATCTTGGCTGGAAATTTACTCATCATTTTCCTTACATTATAATTCTCATTTTTGCTTTATTTTCTTTTACAAAATTGTTTAATCACAAAATCCCCTTTTTATTATTTCACAAATTCAGATTTTATAACTAGTCCCTGAGGATTTCGACCATACTCACTAATTCTACAAAGTTAAAAAATTTTAAGAGTCTGAAATTATTTTTTGTTGGTTTCAACACCTAACAAACACGCCGACAAACTGGCAACAACCACCACAACAGCATCATCCGTTTCGGAAAGACAGCCGCCTCAGGTACGCGCTTCTTTTCCTTTTCTGAGTTTAGGCTCACCTAGACACTAGTGCACTAGTTTCTCCAAAATTGGGGGTAACTGTAGACACCGGGTCTCGAGGCAGCCTAAATCAGGATTACCCAATGATGAAATTAAGTGTGCCTATTTATAGGCAAAAATAAAAATTGAAAGTGATGATTTCCTTGTCAAATTGTTTTATTAGAAATAAATAAAAATGTATTTTAAAAAAATATTTTAAGTGTTTTAAAATTATTTTGGGACAAAAAAAGTATGTTTTGAAATTATAGTTTTTTTTAGAAATTTAAAAAAAAAAGTCGCGAGTGTCGGGCTACGGCAGCGCCCAGAACGCGCGCGCGACAGCGCCCCGCGAGCGTGGGGTGCTCTCGCCCGTGCGCAGGTGATGCGCTGGGAGTCGGTCGCCCCCTGACGCCCCATTTCGCCCGTTTTTGCTGTTTTCCCGATTTTTGGCCTAAAAATTGATTTTTTTCTTCATTTTTTTGTGTAATTTAATGTTAAAACCTTTTATTTTCCAAACCCTTCAAATTCATGAGTTTTTTTGTAGTTATTGGAATTAAATTTGTTTAATTCAATTTAATAAAAATTCTGAATTTTGGGGTTATAAAATTGGTTTTTTGGAGAGGATTTTGGGGGGATTTTTCTTAAGAAAAATACACTTTTTCTCTCTTCTTCTTCTTCTTTTTTTTTTCTTCTTCAAGAAAAATTATCTAAGTGTTCTAATTTGATTTTTTAATTTAATTCTTAAGACAAATAAATCAATTATTTGTTCTTGTAAATTTTTTTTTTACTTCTTATTTTTCATAATTTTTCCTTAAGACAAATAAATCAATTATTTGTTCTTGGTATAAAATTTCATTATTTATTTATGTCTTTAAATCAAAGCAAGGAATTATTATCCAATTTCATTCATCACATCAAATTTGAGGGTAAACATTTCTTTGCTCAATTTTTAATTTATTTTTGTTTACAATTGATTAGATATCATGTAAATTCTCTTAGATCTATTATTATTATTTCTTAATCTTTCATTTAGTTGTTCATATTATTATTTCTTATTTCTTATTTAATTGTTCATGTTCATATCATTGTCTTTATTTTTGTTCATATATTATTGTTAGCACTATCATTTAACATGTGTTAGCATGATTGGTTTATTTATTTCTTCATTTTATTCTTGCATATTTGATTGGATTGTTCATATTATTTAATATTACCATCATTATTATTATTTGTTATTATTATTGTGATTAGTGTTGTTGTTGTTGTTGTTGTTGTTGTTATTATTATTATTATTATTATTATTATTATTATTATTATTATTATTATTATTATTATTATTATTATTATTATTATTATTATTTTTGTTTCTTATTATAATTTATCATTGTTATCATCATCATCATTATTATTTATGTTTTCATGCATGTTAAATTTTGTTGTTTTCATTTTTGCATGTTAAATTGTTCATGTGTTAAGTTATATTTTATTATGCCATCTAATTAATTTGTCATACATTATGCATGTTGTTTTATTTATCTTAATTCATTTTTACATGTTACATGTTTAATTCATTTTTTTATTGCTAACATCATCTTTATTTGTGTTTTTATTTCAATATTTTTTATGTGTGAGTTTTCCAATGCCGAGTGGGAGCCCATGGAAGTTTGGAGACACCATTTTAGTGGAGTTTACATTTTTAGTATTATTTTAATTTTATTTGCTTTTATTATTTAATATGTAATTTGTAATAAGTTTGTTTATTTTCATGCACGTTAATTAAAAAGTCGCATAAATTGTTATGTTAATGAATTGGGATTTTTTGTAACAAAATGGGACCAATGTCCTAGTTTTTTCATCCAAATAAATTGTCACTTCAAAATTATTTTCTTTAATTATGCATGCGAGGACCAATGTCCTCACTCTTGATAAATAACCCGTTTTATGCATGATTTACATTTATTTTACAATGGGGGTTGTATTCCGCCCCTAGTTTTGTTGTAATTTATTTTTATGTACTTTATTTTAATTATGCTTTCATTTACCGCTTTCCTTGGATGACCAACTTGCGCTCTAATTATTGCATCAAAATGTATGAGAAATGGGATGAAACGCTAAATCCAAAACTCAATCATAAACTTAATCAAGGTATGAATAAATGAGAAGTCCCGAACCATCTCTGGTCTTTGGGGTCAACGAGGCGAGAGGACCATTCTGGTGTTTCATTGGGATGGGATCTCCAAGACACCTCTTGTGTCCCACCAAAAGACTCAATTTACAATCCTAGGCTCCATAGGGTTAGAGGGTCATTCCAATGTTCTATTGGGGTGAATGCCTCCAAGACACCTTTAGTTTGCCCAAAATGGATAAGATGCGCCGTCTTAGGCTCACTGAGGCAAGACGAACTTTCCCAATATTTTGTTGGGTAGCGACTCCATGAAACCTTCTTGTTGCCTAAAATAGACGCACTTGTAAATACCTTGCAAGTTTTATGAACCTCTCTCAATCGCCCTAAGAGTGGGCCTTCGGGGCGTCCTCCGGGGTTCGGCGCACGTCACACACCTTCCTAAACTTTAGGATTTCCTTTAATTTAGGGGAGAATAAAGTGATTTATAGATTCTCTTCTTCTTCTTCATTGGTTCATTGAAGGCTGTAACATGAGTTTTTCTTTCTAGCTTTCAATTTTTTCGTTATTTTTATTTATGGTCATGAGTGGCTAAATAAATTTAATTTAGTTAAAGGTTAATTCAAGGGCAAGATTCAACTAATAGTGTGAGATTGTTCATGCTTATTTTATCTTTAATTCTCTGTATTGTTCATTGTATTTATTGTGATTTATAGAAATTTCATCTCTATTGTTATTTATTTTGTGATCAATGAAGCGTTGTTGTTCATTAAATTAAATAACATATAACTAATTGGAAATATCAAATTTGTAATTGTTTGGTAGATTCAATAATAAGTGATAATTAATGTAATAACACTAAAAATGGGTTGTTATATTAAGTAAATGCATAATTTGGTTTGAATTAATCTCGCTTGTAGGTTGGTTGGCTTTAGTGGGGTTTTTTATTTTCTAAAGTTGTTAATAAATTGAATTTTTCACTCGTAAATGGTTGTTTATTGGTTAGCGATTAATTATAGTCTTACTTGATTAGCCTATTAATACGGAAAGATTGGTCTTGAGTGCTAAGTCAATGACTATAATCGGTCTAATACATGATTTTAAAATTATCATTTTATCCGTGATCAGTAAAATTGAATCTTATGCCGCGAATACGTTTAGCTAAAATTTTCCATCATTAATTCTATTTTTAATTATTTTTGTGTATTATTTTTATATTATTTAATTTTGTCTTTTAGATTCTTGATCCATAACCCCCCATTTTTTTATTTTTTTTATTTTCTAGTTGTCTTAAATTATATTAATACTAATATATGTGGATTCCATCATTTTTCATCTTATTTGCAATTTATTTAGTCAGAAAAAGTTATGAATTATTTTTTGTGGCTTTGACATCCATCAAATTTTGGCGCCGTTGCTGGAGATTAGTCTAATTTGATTTAATTTTATTGATGGCTAGATCTAAAATTTTGAGAGAAATTTTATTTAATGGCGAAATTGAGAAAATTGCCTAGAGATTGAGAAAAGAAACAGGACAGAAAAAAGAACAAACTGTTAGTTCCTTTACACAACTGGAAGATGAAGTAGTGACTGATTTTGCTAAATTTTTTGTTGCAATTGAAGAAGAGGAGATGGAAAAATGAACTTTAAATGAGCTTTATGCACCTCCTTTAGCCCAGCAACCCCTGTGCATCACTTATCCAAATTTGGATGTTGCTTTCAAGTTGAAATTGGGGCTGATTCACTTGTTACCCACTTTTTGTGGTTTGAAAAATGAAGATCCTTACAACCATATGAAGGAATTTCATGTGCTTTATTTTGGTATGAGGCCACATGAAGTTATTGAAGAACAAGTGAAGTTGAGGGCCTTTTCTTTTTCATTTGCTGATTTGGCAAATGATTGGTTATTGAATTTACCATTCGGGACAATCACCATATGGACTGACATGGTGCAAATGTTTTTGGATAAATTTTTTCTAGCCTTTCAAGCTGCTTTAATTCGAAGAGAGATAAGTGAAACCAAGCAAAAAGATGTGGAGACACTTTATGATTATTGGGAGAGGTTTAAAAGGATGAGTGCAAGCTATCCCCAACATGGAATTATAGAGCAGTCCCTTATTTAATATTTTTATGAAGGAATATTGAATATGGAAAGAAAAATGATAGATGCAGTAAGTGGGGGAAGCCTCAACAACAAAACCACAAATGAAGCCCATGACTTAATTCAGAACATGGCTGCCACTTCCTAATAATTTGGGAGATATTAAGACCCTCCTAGAAGAGTAAATGAGGTAAATTAGTCTTTCATTGATGATAAACTCAATACTTTAACGTATCTTGTTCAAAATTTGGCTGCAGGTAGAACTTCCCAAGCTCAAGCATGTGGAATTTGTGCATTTGCTAGACATTTGACTGACATTTGTCCCACTTTATAAGAGGATACACAAGAAGAAGTCAATGCATTCGGTAGATATTCTGGACAGCCCCTTAAAAAGTATGATCTATACTCCAACACTTACAATCCAGGATGGTGTGATCATCCAAATTTTAGTTATGAAGCTAGGCAACCAAATCCATCGTAATAATTCCAACCAAGACCACCATAGCCCCCAAACTAGGTATGTCTATTAATGATATTGTTCACTCATTGGGAACTAATGTGCAACAATTTCAACAGGAGACAAAGGCTAACATTCAAAACTTGGAGAAACAAATGAGCCAAATGGCAACTTCTATAAGCAGATTAGAAACCCAAGGAAGGCTGCTTTCTCAAACCATTAATAACCCTAAGCAAAATGCAAATGCAATTATTTTAAAGAGTGGAAAAGAGTTAGAATAGCCCTTGCCCAAGAAAAGTGATAAGAAAATTGAGAAAAAAGCTAAAAAAGAACTGGAAAATGTGAAATAAGGACAACCTCGAAATGCCCTAAATCACAATTTTCTTGAACAGTAATTTTTCAAGCTGTGAATAGTACCAACCTGGATCAAAATTTACTTTTTTAACCAGTGGAAAGTATAATTCATGAGGAGTTCAATGATGCAATTTGAGATGAATTTGATCTGAAATATGGCCTTAAAACTCAGAAAAAAAATTTTGTAAAGGGTCGATTTAAATGGTGCCAGTGTTGACCAAACTTTGACCAAGCTAAAAAAAATGTTAGAGACCTTCGGATGACCTTAGAGACTCATTGTAAATATTATAATGGAATTTTTGAAGGTAAAAAAATTAAAATTTAGTTGAGAAAGAAAAGTGAATTACCACTGGTAAATGCACCGTCGGACTGAAACTTTTACCGAAATGACCTAGTTTCGACCCAAAAATTTGAGTACACCCAAAAGAATATTTTTCCATATTTTTGGTCTTAATTTCATGAAAATTTGATAAAGAAAATTTTAGAACGAATACGAAGAAGAAAAGTGCCATAATATTGACCCTTAGATTAAATAGTGTTTGACTTGATTCTAGCCATTCATTTGGGCATATAAAAGGTGAAAAAATCAAAATGTTCATGAGCCAAAAAAAAATTCTCCTTCCTCCCCTAAGGTGACCGAATTCATCTTCCCACAAAAAACTCCATTTTATTTTCTCTACCCTCCCAAATAAATAGATTTCTCCTAATTTTCTCCATTTAAACTTAAAAGTAGTCATCCTTCCAGCCTAAGTCAAGCAAAGAGTGAAGAAATTTGAAAAAACTTGAAAGAAATTTGAAGAAGAAAAATTGTGCCAAGTAAGTAATTATGTGGGATTTTGTTAGAATTAAGTAGGAATTGATGGAATTAGGTTGTATTTAGGTATTAAAATTACAAGAAAAATATAATGAAATTCTCTCCCCCACATTCGACCTAGGTGAAGGAAGTAGTGAGGAAGAAAAGAAAAAGAAGAAGAGAGGAAAAGAGTAGGAGAATTAGTAGGATAAAAGGAGTTTAAGGTATGTAGATACTCAAACTTAAGTATTTTAATTCATGCTTGATTATAAATGTAAGTGAATTTGCATAAAAAAATGTGTTAAATTGAAATTAGAGTTAAATAAGTGAGATTGGATGGTAAATAAGTAGAATTATAAGATTAAATGCATGAAAATTGGACTAGAATGAAAAACCCTAAATTGAACCTGTGACGTGCACATAACCCGATCAGCGTCGGAAGGCCCACTTTTAGAGTCCGAGAGGGTTTGCGTCTAGAGTTGGATAACATGAGATATTTTGCAATCCCTACCCAATAGAACATTAGGTAAGTTTATCTAATCCCTTAAAACTTTTAGGCACGTTTGAGGTATTTTGGAGTCACCACCCAATTTACAAGAAATTGAAAAAATTCATCTAACCTCGGAGGTCTAAACCAGAGAGTGATTCGGAACTTCACTCTTATTAATGCATTGGTTAATTATAAATGAGTTTTTAATAATTAATTTTTTATCTCTCATTTCACACGGACATGCATTAATATTTAAAACGCGCACCAAGTATCAAATAAAATAGTAAAAAGCTATAAATAAATAAAATAAAATAAACTTCAAAAATAAATTAAAAGGTGAAATTGGGACAAAAAATACAATCCCCAAAATAGCAAAAAATAAATAATCAAAATCGATTAAATAAATAATATAAATAAATCGGGGCATTTATTTAGGAATAAGAATATTGGTTTCTTTATGTTCACTTAAAAAATTGAAACGTTATTTTTAGACATTTATTGGGAAAACCAGGATGAATGATCCTATTTTAAAAAAAATTAACTCCTATTTTAAAGTGAGATTTTATTGGTTAAAATTAAAACATTAGTCTCATTTTATTAGAAAAAAAATCCCAAATTTATTAATAAAAATACTTTTGTGATTTTATTTTTAATGTGCATAAAATAAATAAATTTATTACAAATTACATGGCAAATAAATAAAAGGAAAAATAAAGAAAAATGATAAAAAGTAACGAAAATAAAAAAAAATTAACATAAAATAAATCTCCTGGATCCCCTCCTTTGCTTGCGAGAGTACTCAAACATGAAAAAAATAAATATTGAAATAAAAAAATAAATACAAATAAAATTAATGTTAGTAATTAAATCTAAAAAAATAATTAATCAAACAAAATAATAAAAATAAATATTATCACATAAAATAATAAAATAAATAAACATTGGCAAAATAATATTAAAATCATGCAAAAGAACGCATACCATACGAATATGGGTTGAAAAGAATCGAAAACGGAACAAAAAGGACAAAAAATCACAAAATGACAAAACATTCATTAAGGGGCGGGCTGGCTGCCCCTTGTAGAAACTAGGTCCTGAGGCGCTCCAAAATCAGAATTACCTGATGATAAAAATGATACCGGTTCACAGGCAAAGGTGTCGAAAATGATATTTTCCGTGTCGAGACCCTCGTTATTTTTAAATAAAAATAGACAGATAAATATATATATAAAAAATTATTATTATAAAAAAATTAAAAAAATAATAAATTGAATTAATTAGGAAGCGTTATTTTTATATACATATCAAAATTTTGATTAAAAAGATATTTATATTTGTAAATGGAATTAAATTAATTAATTAAAGATAAATATTTAAAAAATATTTAATTTTAAGAAAAAGAAAAAAAGAAAAGATTTGATTTTTGATAGAGTTGGGATACGCCCATGACTCTATATAGGATTGTGTTCCTATCCAGATTAAATTGAGTTATTTAATCTGAATTGAATTACCAAATCCTATCTCAAAAATGATTCTGAGTTAGACTAGGGCTAAGACTCTAGCCTTTAGGACCTCTATAAATAGAGGTGAGGTCCTCATAATTTGTTAACGAGAAAACGTATACGCCGCAAGGCTGCTCGTTCCCATTCACTTTATTTGTGTTAATCTTTCAGGGACTTCTAGTTTGTAATATAGCTGCTATTATCCCGAGTGGGTAAAAGCCAGACCGGTGACCAATAAAAGAAGATCCTTGTACCGCTTCCGCAACGAGATTTACTGCGCTACAACAAGTATGTATCAATTAATCTCTTCTTTTATTTTCTCATCATTGGTATCAGAGCCATGTTTTATTGCGTCTTGGAATGCGGCTTAAAATTGATCTAAAATTTTATGAGTAAAATTTGTAGATCTAGGAAGCATGAAATGCAACAAATTTTTGTTTTTTAAGTGAAAAATATATATGCGTGTATATTTTGGCTCAATTTCGTGTATGTGTACACCAAAACCCGAGGGATAAAATTGAATATTCGAAACGCTAGTCTAAAAATTGGAATTTTTTATTTTGACCATTCCACTGTGTTCGCAGACCCCGAGAACCCCCGGCTGGCCAAAATCCGGAGACCTAACTCAGCTGGGAAGGCGGCGCGTGGCTTGCACGCGCCACCACACGTTGGGCACGTGCGCGTGGGCAGTGGCCCACACGGGCGCAAACACGTGTCAAGGAGTGACGCGTCCTTGACACGTGGCCCAATAGTCGTGACCCACGTGGCAGACTGAGGTCATGCCACATGGATCTGACGTGTCCCCTGGTGCCACGTAGGCGCCAGATGGACCAATTAGGGGTCGAGACGTGGCAAGGCTGAGGCCTGCCACGTGCCATGATGGCGTGTCATCACCTTACACGTGTACCAATCAGCGTCTGCCATGTGGCATGACACGTGGCAACCACGTGTCCACATGGTGCCACGTGGGCGCCACGTGGACCGGTAACAGTCGGACATGTGTCTGTGGTGTTGACACATGTCCGACTAAGGGGGTGTGGCACGTGAGCGCGTCCTCCTCCCTATCGTCGGCGCGTGTGAGAGCGTGCGGCGTGCTCCGGCCTCCAAATCAGCTCTGATTTGTTACGAATATATTTTTCAAAATTTTTCTAATTTATTGGTCTATTTTTCAAAATTTTTTGATGACCATAAAATATTTTTGTTTATTTTTTGAAATAAATATTATAAAATAATTATGGAAAGTGTGTTTTCTATTTTTAAAAATATTTTGAAAAATTTTTTATATGATTTTTTGTCCTTATTTGTTAATTGAAATGTGATTCAATCATATGTGTTTATACATGAGTGTATGTAATGTGTTTCAGAAATGATGATAAGGACACCTATATATGATTCCTAAAACCCCGCATGGGATTGGTTTAAAAAATGCAAGAGTGCGTTCACTAAGCAAAATGAGAATGCGGAGGAACATTCGAGCTGATGATATTGATGTTATAGTGCGTCATATATTGACTATGCATGAACAAATGCAGGAGTGCATTTTGATAGGAGGTTTAAGCTTAGGAAGGGATGACAGAGATAAAATCAAAGCATTGGTTAACTCTTTTGAATATCATCCAGTCTTGAGGGAGCTTTTGGAAACTACTTGGTATATAGGAGATAGAGTTTATAAGAAATCTATCATCCATTTTTTGGTTAGAGTTGCCAAAAGAGGAGTGTTGAGGAGTAACATTCCATCTGTGATGAAATTAAGAAGTGGATGTAAAGTGCATCGTCGATGGCTTCATCAGCGAACATATGAGTTCCCTTATGAGTTGATGAAGTTGGTCAAAGAATCAGTCCCTGTGTCAGTAAAGGTCTTGAGGAGATCAAGTTTTCTTTAGTAGTTGACATGAGTGTCAATTATAGTTAGCGTTTGATTTTATAGAATTTATGTTTCCTATTATTATTATTATTTGACATGTGTGTCTTATTTGAGAATTATTGGATTTATTTATTGGTTGAATGAATGAGTTTATTCCTTATGGCTTTTAATTATTTTTTAATAAATGTGTTTATTTTAAAATGTTAATTGCCCTGCAATATTTTATGAGTAAAATGTTTGCATGTTTATTAAGTAGAGACTTAATAAAATAAAACCAATAAAATATGCCTCAAAATATGCCTCAAAAGTTTAAGAACTTAAATAATCCAATAATTCTGATTTACTATGCATGAAATCTTAACCTATAAAGTTGGACATTAGAACTTAGAAGGTAATTGGTACTCTAAGTAACCTTTTCGAATTTGAGTCTAATAGAAAACTTTATTAGGTTATTATTTCAGGTGTATAGTAAATTGCATGTATTGCTTAATCTCCCACTAATAACGTGCAACTTTGTTCCATTTGAATCAGAGGATACAAATGGCATCTGCTTCCAAATCAATTATCGCTGAATTAAACAAAGACTTGAAATTAAATGGCAACAATTATGAAATCTGGAGTATGAAGATCCAGTATGTGCTAGAGGAGCAAGAGGCTCTTGAAACCTTGAGTTCGGTTATGGCTGAACCCGAGGATGGCAACACAGCCCAGCATAGGCGGGACCGAGATGTATATCTGGCATGGAAGAAAAAGAATTCCACTGCTCGTATCATTCTCCTGAGTGCTATGGAGGATGATATAACTAAACAATTTCGCAAGTATCAGAATGCAATGGATCTGTGGATCGTTTTGCGGGAGAAGTTTGGAGGAGTGACTCTAACTAAGCTCCGATCTTTGACGATCAAGTTTGATACTTATCAGAAGAAGGCTGATCATTCAATGCAAAAACATCTCAGGGAGATGGAAAACATGATGAGTGAGCTTAGTGAATATGGTCATAAGTTGATCGACGAGCAGCAGGTGCAAGCTGTCATCCGTTCTTTACCCAAGAGTTGGGAGCATATGAAAATGCAACTGACTCATATGGACAGTGTGAAGACATTTGAGGATGTCGCACATCATTTGGAGCTAGAAGAGGATAGACTGACATCGATTAAGGTCAATGCTGAAGTGCATGTGGCACAGTCCCGTTCTGGTGGAATGAGCTCCAACCAAAACAAAAGAAAGAGCTTCAAAAGTCAGGATAAGGAACCTGACAAGAAGAGCAAAAGGCAGAAAAAGGAGCAGAATTCTGAAAGGTCCAAACGCAAGAAAAAGATAAACATTTCAAAAGTGAAATGTTTTAACTGCCAACAGAAAGGACACTATGCAAGAGACTGCATTGTGCCCAATCAAGTACACTATTCTGACTCAAGAGTGAGTGAAATTTGTGTATCTAGTTCTGTATTACTAACTAAATTTCATCCTTTGTGTGGGTGGTTGATTCAGGAGCAACGGACCATGTAGCAAAGGATCGAGATGACTTTGTAGAATTCCGACGAATACGATATGGAGCAAAATATATATATGTGGGAAACGACGCAAGAGTGCCGGTTCGAGGGATTGGCGCGTGTAGATTAGTCTTACGCAAAAGCCGAACCTTACTCCTACATGATGTGCTTTATGCTCCAGATATTCGTAGGAATTTAGTTTCTGTTCTTGTGTTATTAAAACTTGGTTTTGATTTACACTTTAAAGATGACAGTGTGTGCTTATGTTTGGATGATGTCTATTATGGTTCTGGTTTTATTTTGAACAATTTCATTGTTTTGGATATCGATCCTAACTTTATGAATAATAATAGTTTTTCTTTAATCTCTTTTACTTCACATAATAATGAGAATCATGTGAAATTGTGGCATGCTAGATTAAACCACATTGGACAAGATCGAATGAGTCGGTTAGCCAAAGCTGGTTTACTAGGTGATTTGAATGACGTTGAATTACTTACGTGTGAGCATTGCCTAAAAGGAAAACTAGTGAGAAAACCGTTCGGAAAAGGAACTAGAGCTGAATTTCCATTGTAATTAATTCATTCTGACGTTTGTGGTCCAATGAATGTGACAGTAAGGCATGGGGCCTACTACTTCATCACATTTATAGATTACTACATAAGGTATGGTCATGTCTACTTGATTTCTCACAAGTCAGAAGCATTGAGTTGCTTCAAAACTTTTATGAACTTAGTTGAGAATCAATTAGATAAAAAGATCAAAGCTTTAAGAACTGACCGAGGTCGGGAATATCTTTCAGATGAATTTAAAGCTTTATGTGATGAAAAAGGGATTCAACATCAGTTGTCCATTCCCAGAACTCCACAACAAAACGGTGTTGCGGAAAGGAGAAATAGGACTCTCCTTGATATGGTTAGATCTATGATGGCAAAGGCAAATTTGCCTATCTCCTATTAGAGAGATGCTTTATTAACTGCCACATATGTTCTAAACCGTGTGCCCTCAAAATCTGTCACATCCACACGTTATGAGTTGTGGACTGGTCGATAGCCTGACCTAATCCATCTACGACCTTGGGGTTGTGCTGCTTCGTCCATGATACCTCAAGTAAATTTGGTAAATTGGGACCAAGAGGTAAAAAGAGTATCTTTGTGAGATATTCTAAAGTATAAAAAGGATACGTATTCATGGGTGAGCAAGAGAATGGTTCTGTGACTGAATTTGAATCACGAGACATCATATTCTTGGAAAATGAGTTTCCAAAGTTAGGCGAAGTGAATCAAGATTTCACTTTCTATGAAACTCAAGAAGATGAACCGTCAGGATCACTCCATCCGAGTGGGAGGGAATTAGAGGAAGAAGGTCAAGATCTTCCTCCTCTACATGATCTGGATGTTCAAGACTCTGATTTGAGTGGAAGCATTCCCGACTCCAGTGGGAGTATGGAATATGGTCCCAGTGGGAGTATTCCAAATTACGATGAATATATGAGACATGTTTATCAGATTCAGAATTACGTAAATCTAAAAGGATAAGTGTTCCTCGCCGACGATTTGAGATCGAAGGCTTGAACGAAGCCCTTTTAGTTAACCCATATGACGATGAAGAGCCTAAAAATATCAAAGAGGTCTTCTCAAGCCCAGCTAAAGAAAAATGGATCAATGCAATGAAAGAAGAAATAGGATCTATGAGATCAAACCGTGTTTGGGAACTGGTTGATCTATCGGAAGGACGCAAACCGATTGGGAACAAATGGATTCTCAAGGTAAAGCGAAAAGCTAATGGAAGTATCGAAAGATACAAAGCTCGACTAGTCGCTAAGGGGTTTACACAACAGGAAGGGATTGACTATGAGGAGACTTTCTCTCCTGTTGTGAGATTTACGTCTATAAGGTTAATTCTTGCCATAGTGGCGAGTTTAGACCTAGAGCTACATCAAATGGATGTAAAGACTGCTTTTCTCAATGGAGAACTGAATGAAGAAATCTATATGGAACAACCTATAGCTTTCATCGAAAAAGGCAGCGAACATAAGGTTTGCCGATTGAAAAGATCAATCTATGGCCTGAAACAGTCTTCTAAACAATGGTATTTGAGATTTCATGAAACAATCATGTCGAATGGGTTCAACATGATTGATGAAGACCATTGTGTGTATAATAAAAGCTCTAAAAATAACTTTGTCATTTTAACGTTGTATGTAGACGATATACTAATGGCTGGAAATGACAAATTGTACGTAAATCAAATCAAAGATTGGTTATCGTCCAACTTTGAAATGAAGGATATGGGTAATGCAGACTACATTCTTTGAGTTAAGATTTCAAGAGATCGTTCGAGAAGGTTGTTGTCCCTTTCTCAAGAGACATATATCAACAAAGTCCTTGAACGATTCAATATGCAGAACTGCAAACCCATAGACTGGCCCATTGCCAAGAATCAGTTTCTTAGCAAAGAGATGTGTCCTAAGATGCCAGATAAAGTGGAGCGTATGAGAGACGTTCCTTATGCCAGTGCCGTGGGTAGTCTTATGTATGCGATGTTATGTACGAGACCTGATATTTGCTATCCAGTGGGCATGGCAAGTAGATATCAATCTAACCCGGGCGAAGCACATTGGAAAGCAGTTAAGAGGATACTTAGATACCTCAAAGGTACAGCAGATTATTCTCTCTGTTATAAAGGCAAGGATCTGCAAATGAGAGGATACACTGATGCTGATTGGGCTGGAGATGTGTACGAGAGGAAATCCACTCCAGGTTTTATATTCTTGCTTGGCAAGGGTGCCATCTCATGGAGTAGCAAGAAACAAACCTGTGTAGCCTTATCAACAATGGAAGCTGAATTCGTAGCTTCCGCAGCTCCGGTACAAGAGGCAGTTTGGCTAAAACGGTTGATGGACCATTTAAGAGTAACTACCTCGAAGGGACAAGTGACAGTTTATAGTAACAGTCAATCGTCGATAGCTTACACAAAAGATCCAAAATTTCATAGTAGGACTAAGCATATCGATATTAAGTATCATTATATAAGAGATGTAGTTGCACAGGGAGATGTGAACTTACAGTACATATCTATGCATGATATGATAGCAGATCCGTTGACTAAACCTATCACGAAAGATGTGTTTGAGAGACACATTAGATTTCAGGGTTTGCGTAGAATTTGATGTGTACTGACTTTATTTCTGTAATCCCTTAATATTATTATTTGTGAATAATAATAAAGTTCATTGTTGGCAATACATGAGTGTAAATGTTTATTGTGTGAACACTTACTGTTATTTGTTTGAGTTTGAGCATGTCAGATAGAGAAGTAGCCCACTCACAAGGGTGTTTACCTTAGTTTTATTGATGAGTTGGCAAAGACTAAGATGAGGCGATTTTTGAACAAAAGAGTATGCTCCTGTTCAAAATAAATGTCTTGTTAAGGCGCAAGATAAAGTCATACATGAGGTTATATGCTTTGGATTTAGATCCAAAATAAGGATCGTATGGAATCCAATGGATAGTTATGCGTAACTACCATGCTCTGTCTTAAAAGCCAGAAGTAGTTCTTAAGTAAGCGAACTAAGGTTGGGTGCTTCGGTGCATCGCAGCCTTATGCTTCTGTATGGTGTTTTATATACAAATTATTTAAATGTGAGACATGCGCTCCTTTAAGGGAAGGAAAGAACACCATAACACATGTTTTATACCGTGTGTGCTTTAGTGACCAAAGGGATGGAAATTTAATACAATTAATCTCAACTTTCCCTATTGTGAGCCCTATTTATATATCGACCCTTAGAACCCTTAACGTATCCTTGAAGTATGGTTCAATGTGGCTAGCTTGGTTAGTCTCCAAGAGGTCTGGGAAAAATTTAGGCCTGGCAGATCTAACTAGAAAAGCGAGTTGAATCATGATGAATGGCATATAGTAAGAGGGGAAGATAACCTTTTGATCACATTCATAAGAATTTGTGGTTCACCGACATGTCTATTATTATTTCTATGAGTAGAAACATAATAGTGAACACGAATGACATTTTATGAGATCATGAGTTAAAACAGTGATTGTGAGAAGGTGGTTTAGGGTTAGGCATACGTGAAATAAAAGGATCGCTTTTTTCGAGAAGTTATATATCCCTAACAGGTGTATAGCTATAGTGCTCTCGAGGTATACTGGTCACACAATCTATTAGTCCGTATAACTGAAGATTATATATATGGAATGTGTTTCGTCATGTGCGAGTGGGAGATGATATAGTTGGGATACGCCCATGACTTTATATAGGATTGAGTTCCTATCCAAATTAAATTGAGTTATTTAATCTGAATTGAATTACCAAATCCTATCTCAGAAAGGATTCTGAGTTAGACTAAGGTTAAGACTCTAGCCTTTAGGACCTCTATAAATAGAGGTGAGGTCCTCATAATTTGGTAACGAGAAAACGTATACATCGCAAGGCTGCTCGTTCCCACTCACTTTATTTGCATTAATCTTTCAGGGACTTGTAGATTATGATCTAGCTGCTATTATCCCGAGTGGGTAAAAGCCGGACCGATGACCAATAAAAAAAAATCCTTGTACCGCTTCCGCAACGAGATTTACCGCGCTACAATAAGTATGTATCAATTAATCTCTTCTTTTATTTTTCCATCAATTTTAAAAGAAAAAGAAAAAAAAAAGAAGAAAAGATTTGTTTTTTTTAAAAAAAAAAAAAGATTGATTTAAAAAAAAAAAAGAAAAGAAGATAATTTGGATCATCTTTTGCGTGGCCATGTGAGGCCACAACTCAACATCCGTAGCTCATGAATTGAGTTGCGGCCTCACATAAGGCCGCAGCTCATGAATTGAGCTGCGGCCTCATTTGCCGCAGCTCAATGAATTGAGTTGCTGCTTCACTTGAGGCCGCAGCTCATTAGGCCGCAGCTATTGTGTCTTTACTCGATTTTTGCAGTCTTAGAACTGCAAAAATCAGGTTTGTTTTCACTCTTTTGGAGGGTTTTGAAAAAATAAAATTAGAAAAGTTAATTAGGTTTTTTTCATTTTGGAAATAAAATGAAATTAAAAGGGATGGTCTTCAAAATCAAAAAAATGGTTTTCTTCTCTCAAGCAAAAAGGTAGCTGAAAATTTTTTGGGAAAAAATTTAAAAAAAAAAAGTTTTCAAGATTTATTTTTCTTTTATTTTCTTCTTTTCTCTCTAAAATTTTTCACTCTTGGTTTAGTTTGAGCAAGAAGAATTAATTTCCTTTACTTGATCTTTACATCAAAATTATTTTCTCAAGTTTCTTATTTGTTTAAAACTTAGATTTTATCGAACTTTTTGTGTGTTTATCACTGCGAAAATCGACAAGGGGACAGATTAAGACACCATTTTTTTGGATCTATAAATTCTGAGGGTAAACTTTTTTAGACCTATTCTCATTTATTTTTGTTTATCATTTAGTGTTGTTAATATTGTTATTTTCTTACTATTATTACCATGTCTATCATTTATTTCTATCATTTTTAATGGGATTATTGTTGCTGTTGACATATTATTTGTTGTTTTAATTTGATTTATTTGTGGTTCCCGTTGCCTTTATTATTATTATTATTATTATTATTATTATTATTATTATTATTATTATTATTATTATTATTATTATTATTATTATTATTATTATTCTGCCATCTCCATTGTTGTTATCACCGTTTGTGTTGGTTGTTAATGTTTGTATGCTCATTATTATTATTATTATTATATTGATGTTCACTGTTGAATTTTTTCCTTCTTTTTGTTATGGTTATTATTATTATTATTATTATTGTGCTACTCTCATCATCATTGGGTTGTTGTTGTTGTTGTTGTTGTTGTTGTTGTTGTTGTTGTTGTTGTTGTTGTTGTTGTTGTTGTTATTATTATTATTATTATTTTGTCATTGTTTTTATTATTATCCTAATTCAAGAATTTACATTCATTGTTAGTTTACATCATATCTCTGCCAAGGATTTTATGCCTTTTACACAAGCAATCTGTATATTTATTTTTGAGTTTATCAAAACTAGATACTTGACAGAGATCACACAGATTGCCTTCATGGTGCATACACTTAGAAAGAAAAGGCTAACTCACAGTTGGCATAAAGGAGATAATTAAGTTTTGTTTCTGGATCTAATTTTGAATATGTGCATACCTGCTGGACAAAAGATGTTATAAAAATTATGTTATTTTTCTCAACTGAATAAATTACTTGATCAAGATGGAGAAACCTTTCAAGTGTAGACTTGCATTGGACCTTTGCAAAGTTCCTGTAACTACAACTGCAGGGCCTCCAAAAGCTAAACAAGTTAATAGATGTTTAACAGATTCAAAGGCGGCCCCCTCTCAGTCGAGCATATGCTACACCTGCAACTGCAGCACCACCCAAGTGTGCTGCTCCTGATATATTACTATCTCCATGCATAAACAAATTCAAAGTAATCAATAATAATTTAGTAAAACATGATTTTAGAGTATGTATTTGTATGTTAGAGGAACGATATGTTTGAAAGATGGAGCAACAATTGAAGGAAGATAGCCAACACACCTCTATTATCATCAATACGTCTTTCCTAATTATAAAGATTCCCTATAATAAGAGAGAGTTCAAGGATTAGTATTGAGTATTTCCAAAGTGTATCAAAATGATCAATAGTTCTAAATTTATGCGAGCTTACTAGTAAGATTGCAGGAACTGGTATAATAAAATCTAACATTAGAGTAGCTCTTGGGGTTCAGGAATATATCAAGCAGCATGATAGCATTGACCGCCCCACTAGCCCCCTAATAAATACAAGCACACTCATAAGCTGTAGTATAGCAAGCTAAAATGGAATGTGGAACTGAATTCTTCATCAAGCCTTAGGACTAAATTGAAAGCTGATCAAATATCGCCCCAGGTAATTTGGTATTCAAGTAGATAGATCTTAATAAGGTTCCATATTCACATCAGTAATTTAGGTTGGCATTAGTCCTTACTTTTCATGATCAATGCATTTTCATTTACTTATCAGTTTTAAGGTCAAAATCATCAGGGGCATATTCCTTATATCACAGATCATGGAACAGACCTCAGAGTACATCAAACTTGCTAGTAAGATTATTAAAGGGAAAGAAAAGAAAATGAGCTAGTCATAAACAGCTTCAAGAACCATACCAATCCTGGAATTCTTGAAGGGTTCCTTGTCGATAAGCCCACATCCTGTGGTTACCAAAAAGCAAGGTCAGATTCAAACCACCATAAGATGCTTTAAGTAGAATTGTAGTGATTCTAACAGGAAATCATATTGACAATGCAGTAAAGATATTACATATGTTTTCCTTAAACATCATTTTTGAAGCAAATTCCACATATTAGCATGAAATGAATTCTCTGTCAGTTTGAAGTTTATATATCAAGGAAAAGCATCTGCATACCACAATATAAGGCATTTTCTAGGCATGCTAATTCTTATGACTTGCTTATTCATAAAAGCATAGCAAAATAGCTATTGCAGGCAAGTAGTACCTTTGTCGAAAAAGCCAAAAAGGCATGGTATGCCAAGTAGAACAATGAATCACCAATTGCACCAGCTAGATACAACTTCAACAGATAGTCAGGTCCAAAAATTCTTCCAATCTGATCAATTGGAAAAGAAATGAGGTAAGGAAAAAAAAAGCATGATAGCCATATAAGCTTTAGGAATGGACCAAAGAAACAACTTCAACCAAAAAGAATGCATGTAAATGCATATATTTCATATGTACAGGATATGGAGATATGACATAGAGTCTATAATTCTCAAAAAAATGATTTTCATGTCTCCAAACAAAAGGAAGACTGAACATTAACCATCATTACTTAATGACATCTGTAATCAAAGTCACAACAATCAGTTTTTAAAATAGAACATTTTTCAATAGCAAGCATAGAATTCATAGAGCTGCTATCTTTGTCTTAGTTGTCCAAAGTTACAGAAGACCACAGAAGTTAGCGCAGTAAAATAGACAACACCATGATGCAAAAACATCTTTAATTAGCTATAACCTTTGAACTAGTACATTCAGCTTGGGATCTGCATACCACAATATTACCCCAATCAGCTTGGGATCCACCACAAATGCCAGCTAGTTACTAGTTTTGTCATGAACATATCTTTGCATTTCTAATCGAACCAGTAAAAGTTGGAAAGCAAATTTAACCCAAAAATCATAGAAATAAATTTTTAGAAGTGCCAAAATAGTTCTCTACCAGCAAATATCAAACTAAAAATCATACTTTGGCAAATAAAAAACTTGGAAAAACAAAATAAAACAAAATAGCAAGCATAATGTTTATATGTATAATCTATAATTTATACTTTTAATTTATATGTTGAAATTTTGGTTATTGCAAATATAAAATAAAGTTGGACAATTAATTATTAGGCACATTTTCAGTTTTAATTACTACATGTAAAATTTTAAAAAATTAAAAACATCAATAGCTAGGATAACATAATATTAATTTGTTATTAACTATGTATAATCTATAATTTATACTTTTAATTTATATGTTTAAACACAAGAAAATATAAATTCAGAATATTGAAATTTTGGTTATTTCAAATATAAAATAAAGTTGGACAATTAATTATTAGGCACATTTCCAGTTTTAATTACTAAATGTAAAATTTTAAAAAATTAAAAACACCAATAGCTAGGATAACATAATATTAATTTGTTATTAACCGGGACTTAGTATGTATAATCTATAATTTATACTTTTAAATTATACATATAAAAAATAAAATAAAATTTATATATTTTTATTCAAACACAAAAAAAATAAAAATAAAAATAAATTAAAAACACAACCGGCAGCTTTTCCAAGGAAAAGCTGCCGGTGTGCAACTTTCCATTCCAAAGAATGGAAAGCTGCAGGTTTATTAAAAAAAATAGATAAAATCCATTTCCGCAGCATGGTACTACGGAAATGGATTTCCATTTCCGCAACACCCTGTTGCGGAAATGGAAAAGGCACCATTTCCCTAAATAGTTTTAAATACACCCTAAAAGTCTAATTATTTTTTTAAAAAATATTATTTATAAAAAAAAACCCCCATTTTTAATATGATTATTGTTGCTGTTGACATATTACTTGTTTTAATTTGATTTATTTGTGGTTCCCGTTGCCTTATTATTATTATTATTATTATTATTATTATTATTATTATTATTATTATTATTATTATTATTATTATTATTATTATTATTATGCCATCTCCATTATTGTTATCACCGTTTGTGTTGCTTGTTAATGTTTGTATGCTTATTATTATTATTATTATATTCATGTTCATTGTTGAATTTTTTTCCTTCTTTTTTGTTATGGTCATTTGGTTGCTATTATTATTATTATTATTATTGGCATGGCTTATTTTTACTTCCCTTTGCATGTAAGTTGTTCGTATATTAAATTAACATGTCCCAATTTCTTAAAAAGATATTTATATTTGTAAATGGAATTAAATTAATTAATTAAAGATAAATATTTAAAAAAGATTTAATTTTAAGAAAAAGAAAAAAAAAAGAAAAGATTTGATTTGATTTTAAAAGAAAAATAAATAAAAAGAAGAAAAGATTTGTTTTAAAAAAAAAAGATAAAGATTGATTTAAAAAAAAAAAGAAGATAATTTGGATTATCTTCTACGTGGCCATGTGAGGCCACAACTCAATTTATGAGTTGTGGCCTCACATTCATTATTATATTGATGTTCACTGTTGAATTTTTTCATTCTTTTTGGTTATGGTCATTTGGTTGCTATTATTATTATTATTATTATTATTATTATTTTTTTTTTTTTTTTTTTTTTTTTTTTTTTTTTTGCCATGGCTTATTTTTAATTCCCTTTGCATGTAAGTTGTTCGTATATTAAATTAACATGTCCCAATTTCTTAAAAAGATATTTATATTTGTAAATGGAATTAAAATAATTAATTAAAGATAAATATTTAAAAAAGATTTAATTTTAAGAAAAAGAAAAAAAAAGAAAAAAATAAAAGATTTGATTTTAAAAGAAAAAGAAAAAAAAAAAGAAGACAAGATTTGTTTTTTTTTTTTAAAAAAAAAGATGTAGATTAATTTTTTTTAAAAAAAAAAAGAAGATAATTTGGATTATCTTTTGCGTGGCCATGTGAGGCCACAACTCAATTTATGAGTTGTGGCCTCACATTCATGAGTTGCGGCCTCACATGAGGCCACAACTCAATTCCTCACTTCAGACCGCGGCTCATTAGGCCACAGCTGTTGTGTCTTTCCTCAATTTTTGTAGTTTTAGGACTGCAAAAATCAGATTTTGTTTCACGCTTTTGGAGGGTGTTGAAAAAATAAAATTAGGAAAGTTAATTAGGTTTTTTCCACTTTGGAAATACAATGAAATTAAAAGCGATGGTCTTCTTTTTTCCAGGGGAGGCTGTTGGTTCAAAATCAAAAAAATGGTTTTCTTCTCTCAAGCAAAAAGGCAACCGAAAATTTTTTGGGAAAAAATTTCAAAAAAAAAAAAAAGATTTCAAGATTTATTTTTCTTTTCTTCTTTTCTCTCTAAAATTTTTCACTCTTGGTTTAGTTTGAGCAAGGAGAATTAATATCCTTTACTTGATCTTTACATCAAAATTATTTTCTCAAGTTTTTTATTTGTTTAAAACTTAAATTTTATCAAACTTTTTGTGTGTTTATCACCGCAAAAATTGACAAGGGGACGGATCAAGACACCGTTTTTTTCCATCTATAAACTCTGAGAGTAAACTTTTTTATGCCCGTTCTCATTTATTTTTGTTTATCATTTATTATTGTTAATATAGTTATTTTCTTGCTATTATTACCATATCTATCATTTATTTCTAGTATTTTTAATGTGATTATTGTTGCTGTTGACATATTATTTGTTGTTTTAATTTGATTTATTTGTGGTTCCCGTTACCTTTATTATTATTATTATTATTATTATTATTATTATTATTATTATTATTATTATTATTATTATTATTATTATTCTGCCATCTCCATTATTGTTATCACCGTTTGTGTTGGTTGTTAATGTTTGTATGCTCATTATTATTATTATTATATTGATGTTCACTGTTGAATTATTTCCTTCTTTTTTGTTATGGTCATTTGGTTGCTATTATTATTATTATCATTATTATTATTATCATTACTACTTTTGTGCTGCTCTCATCATCATTGTATTATTATTATTATTATTATTATTATTATTATTATTATTATTATTATTATTTTGTCATTGTTTTTATTATTATCCTTATTTTTAGCATGGCTTATTTTTAATTCTCTTTGCATGTAAGTTGTTTGTATATTAAATTAACATGGCCTAATTTCCTAAAAAGATATTTATATTTATAAATGGAATTAAATTAATTAATTAAAGATAAATATTTAAAAAATATTTAATTTTAAGTAAAAGAAAAAAAAAAGAAAAAAAGAAAAGATTTGATTTTCAAAGAAAAAGAAAAAAAAGAAGAAAATATTTGTTTTTTTTTTTTAAAAAAAGATGTAGATTGATTTAAAAAAAAGAAGATAATTTGGATTATCTTTTGCGTGGCCATGTGAGGCCACAACTCATTGTGTAATTGTTATTATTATTATTATTATTATTATTATTATTTGGTCATTGCTTTTATTATTATCCTTATTTTTAATTCTCTTTGCATGTAAGTTGTTCGAATATTAAATTAACATGGCCTAATTTCTTAAAAAGATATTTATATTTATAAATGGAATTAAATTAATTAATTAAAGATAAATATTTAAAAAAGAATTTACTTTAAGAAAAAGAAAAAAAAAAGAAAAGATTTGATTTGATTTTAAAAGAAAACGAAAAAAGAAGAAGAAAAGATTTGTTTTGTTTTTCAAAAAAAAAAAGATGTAGATTGATTTAAAAAAAAAAAAGATAATTTGGATTATCTTTTGTGTGGCCATGTGAGGCCACAACTCAATTTATGAGTTGTGGCCTCAGATTCATGAGTTGCGGCCTCATCAATTCCTCACTTGAGGCTGCAGCTCATTAGGTCGTAACTGTTGTGTCTTTACTCGATTTTTGCAGTCATAGCACTGCAAAAATCAGGTTTTTTTACTCTTTTGGAGGGTTTTGAAAAAAATAATTAGGAAAGTTAATTATATTTTTTCATTTTGGAAATAAAATGAAATTAAAAGGGATGGTCTTCTTTTTTCCAGGGGAGGCTGTTGGTTCAAAATAAAAAAAATGGTTTTCTTCTCTCAAGCAAAAAGACAGCCGAAAATTTTTTGGGAAAAAATTTCAAAAAAAAAAAATTCAAGATTTATTTTTCTTTTCTTCTTTTCTATCTAAAATTTTCCACTCTTGGTTTAGTTTGAGCAAGGAGAATTAATTTCCTTTGCTTGATCTTTACATCAAAATTATTTTCTCAAGTTTTTTATTTGTTTAAAACTTAGATTTTATCAAATTTTTTGTATTTATCCCCGCGAAAATCGACAAGGGGACAAATCAAGACACCGTTTTTTTCGATCTATAAACTCTGAGGTTAAACTTTTTTCTAACAATTCTCATTTATTGTTGTTAATATTGTTATTTTCTTGCTATTATTACCATGTCTATCATTTATTTCTAGCATTTTTAATGTGATTATTGTTGCTGTTGACATATTATTTATTGCTTTAATTTGATTCATTTGTGGTTCCCGTTGCCTTTATTATTATTATTATTATTATTATTATTATTATTATTATTATTATTATTATTATTATTATTATTATTATTATTATTATATTGATGTTCGCTGTTGAATTTTTTCCTTCTTTTTTGCTATGGTCATTTGGTTGCTATTATTATTATTATTATTATTATTATTATTATTATTATTATTATTATTATTATTATTATTATTATTATCATTACTACTTTTGTGCTGCTCTCATCATCATTGTGTAATTATTATTATTATTATTATTATTATTATTATTATTATTATTATTATTTTGTCATTATTTTTATTATTATACATATTTTTAGCATGGCTTATTTTTAATTTTCTTTCCATGTAAGTTGTTCGTATATTAAATTAACATGGCCTAATTTCTTAAAAAGATATTTATATTTATAAATGGAATTAAATTAATTAATTAAAAGTAAATATTTAAAAAAGATTTAATTTTAAGAAAAAGAAAAAAAGAAAAGATTTGATTTTAAAAGAAAAAGAAAAAAAAAAGAAGACAAGATTTGTTTTCTTTTTTTAAAAAAAAAAAAGATGTAGATTAATTTTAAAAAAAAAAGATAATTTGGATTATTTTTTGCGTGGCCATGTGAGGCCACAACTCAATTTATGAGTTGTGGCCTCAAATTCATGAGCTGTGGCGTCATCAATTCCTCACTTGAGGCTACATCTCATTAGGCCGCAACTGTTGTGTCTTTACTCGATTTTTACAGTCTTAGGACTGCAAAAATCAGGTTTTTTTACTCTTTTGGAGGGTTTTGAAAAAATAAAATAAGGAAAGTTAATTAGGTTTTTTCCATTGTGGAAATAAAATGAAATTAAAAGGGCTGGTCTTCTTTTTTCTAGGGGAGGCTATTGGTTAAAAATCAAAAAAATTGTTTTCTTCTCTCAAGCAAAAACACAGCCAAAAATTTTTTGGGAAAAAATTTCAAAAAAAAAAAGTTTTCAAGATTTATTTTTCTTTTCTTCTTTTCTCTCTAAAATTTTTCACTCTTGGTTTAGTTTAAGCAAGGAGAATTAATTTCCTTTGCTTGATCTTTACATCAAAATTATTTTCTCAAGTTTTTTATTTATTTAAAACTTAAATTTTATCAAATTTTTTGTGTTTATCCCCGCGAAAATCGACAAGGGGATGGATCAAGACACCGTTTTTTTCGATCTATAAACTCTGAAGTTAAACTTTTTTATACCCATTCTCATTTATTGTTGTTTATCATTTATTGTTGTTAATATTGTTATTTTCTTGCTATTATTAGCATGTCTATCATTTATTTCTAGCATTTTTATTGTGATTATTGTTGCTCTTGACATATTATTTATTGCTTTAATTTGATTCATTTGTGGTTCCCGTTGCCTTTATTATTATTATTATTATTATTATTATTATTATTATTATTATTATTATTATTCTGCCATCTCCATTATTGTTATCACCGTTTGTGTTAGTTGTTAATGTTTGTATTATTATTATTATTATTATTATTATTATTATTATTATTATTATTATTATTATTATTATTATTATATTGATGTTCATTGTTGAATTTTATCCTTCTTTTTTGTTATGGTCATTTGGTTATTATTATTATTATTATTATTATTATTATTACTTCTACTTTTGTGCTGCTCTCATCATCATTGTGTAATTGTTATTGTTGTTGTTATTATTATTATTATTATTATTATTATTTTGTCATTATTTTTATTATTATCCTTATTTTTAGCATGCTTTATTTTTAATTCTCTTTGCATGTAAGTTGTTCGTATATTAAATTAACATGGCCTAATTTCTTATAAGATATTTATATTTATAAATGGAATTAAATTAATTAATTAAAGATAAATATTTAAAAAAAGATTTCATTTTAAGAAAAAGAAAAAAAAATGAAAAAAAGAAAATATTTTATTTTAAAAGAAAAAGAAAAAAAAAAAGAGGAAAAGATTTGTTTTTTTTTTGTTAAAAAAAAGATGTAGATTGATTTAAAAAAAAATAATTTGGATTATCTTTTGCGTGGCCATGTGAGGCCACAACTCAATTTATGAGTTGTGGCCTCACATTCATGAGCTGCAGCCTCATTAATTCCTCACTTGAGGCCGCAGCTGTTGTGTCTTTACTCGATTTTTGCAGTCTTAGTACTGCAAAAATCAGGTTTTTTTTTACTCTTTTAGAGGGTTTTGAAAAAATAAAATTAGAAAAGTTAATTAGGTTTTTTCAATTTTGGAAATAAAATGAAATTAAAAGGGATGGTCTTCTTTTTTCCAGGGGAGGCTGTTGGTTCAAAATCAAAAAAAATGGTTTTCTTCTCTCAAGCAAAAAGACAGCCGAAAATTATTTCGAAAAAAATTTCAAAAAAAAATAGTTTTCAAGATTTATTTTTCTTTTATTCTTTTCTCTCTAAAATTTTTCACTCTTGGTTTAGTTTGAGTAAGGAGAATTAATTTCCTTTGCTTGATCTTTACATCAAAATTATTTTCTCAACTTTTTTATTTGTTTAAAACTTAGATTTTATCAAATTTTTTGTGATTATTCCCGCGAAAATCGACAAGGGGACGGATCAAGACACCGTTTTTTTCGATCTATAAACTCTGAGGTTAAACTTTTTTATACCCATTCTCATTTATTGTTGTTTATCATTTATTGTTGTTAATATTGTTATTTTCTTGCTATTATTACCATGTCTATCATTTATTTCTAACATTTTTAATGTGATTATTGTTGCTGTTGACAAATTATTTATTGCTTTAATTTGATTCATTTGTGGTTCCCGTTGCCTTTATTATTATTATTATTATTATTATTATTATTATTATTATTATTATTATTATTATTATTATTATTATTATTATTATTCTGCCATCTCCATTATTGTTATCACCGTTTGTGTTGGTTGTTAATGTTTGTATACTCATTATTATTATTATTATTATTATTGATGTTCACTGTTGAATTTTTTCCTTCTTTTTTGTTATGGTCATTTGGTTGCTATTATTATTATTATTATTATTATTATTATTATTATTATTATTATTATTATTATTATTACTATTACTATTATGATCATTACTACTTTTGTGATGCTCTCATCATCATTGTGTTGTTGTTGTTGTTGTTATTATTATTATTATTATTATTATTATTATTATTATTATTATTTCATTGTTTTAATTATTATCCTTATTTTTAGCGTGGCTTATTTTTAATTCTCTTTGCATGTAAGTTGTTCGTATATTAAATTAACATGGCCTAATTTCTTAAAAGATATTTATATTTATAAATGGAATTAAATTAATTAATTAAAGAAGATATTTAAAAAGGATTTAATTTTAAGAAAAAGAAAAAAAAGAAAAAAAGAAAAGATTTGATTTTAAAAGAAAAAGAAAAAAAAAGAGGAAAAGATTTGTTTTTTTTTTTTTAAAAAAGATGTAGATTGATTTAAAAAAAATAATTTGGATTATCTTTTGCGTTGCCATGTGAGGCCACAACTCAATTTATGAGTTGTGGCCTCGCATTCATGAGCTGCGGCCTCATCAATTCCTCACTTGAGGCCGCAGCTCATTAGGCCGCAACTGTTGTGTCGTTACTTGATTTTTGCAGTCTTAGTACTGCAAAAATCAGGTTTTTTTTACTCTTTTGAAGGGTTTTGAAAAAATAAAATTAGAAATGTTAATTAGGTTTTTCCCATTTTGGAAATAAAATGAAATTAAAAAGGATGGTCTTCTTTTTACCAGGGGAGGCTGTTGTTTCAAAATCAAAAAATTGGTTTTCTTCTCTCAAGCAAAAAGACAGCAGAAAATTTTTTCGAAAAAAATTTCAGAAAAAAAAAATTTTCAAGATTTATTTTTCTTTTCTTCTTTTCTCTCTAAAATTTTTCACTCTTGGTTTAGTTTGAGTAAGAAGAATTAATTTTCTTTGCTTGATTTTTACATCAAAATTATTTTCTCAAGTTTTTTATTTGTTTAAAACTTCGATTTTATCAAATTTTTTGTGTTTATCCCCGCGAAAATCGACAAGGGGACGGATCAAGACACCGTTTTTTTCGATCTATAAACTCTGAAGTTAAACTTTTTTATACCCATTCTCATTTATTGTTGTTTATCATTTATTGTTGTTAATTATTTTCCTGTTATTATTACCATGCCTATCATTTATTTCTAACATTTTTAATGTGATTATTGTTGCTGTTGACATATTATTTATTGCTTTAATTTGATTCATTTGTGGTTCCCGTTGCCTTTATTATTATTATTATTATTATTATTATTATTATTATTATTATTATTATTATTATTATTATTATTATTATTATTCTGCCATCTCCATTATTGTTATCACCGTTTGTGTTGGTTGTTAATGTTTGTATGCTCATTATTATTATTATTATTATTATTATTATATTGATGTTCACTGTTGAATTTTTTCCTTCTTTTTTGTTATGGTCATTTGGTTGCTATTATTATTATTATTATTATTATTATTATTATTATTATTATTATTATCATTACTACTTTTGTGATGCTCTCATCATCATTGTGGTATTATTATTATTATTATTATTATTATTATTATTATTATTATTATTATTATTATTATTATTATTATTTTCATTGTTTTTATTATTATCCTTATTTTTAGCATGGCTTATTTTTAATTCTCTTTGCATGTAAGTTGTTTGTATATTAAATTAACATGGCCTAATTTCTTAAAAAGATATTTATATTTATAAATGGAATTAAATTAATTAATTAAAGACAATTATTTAAAAAAGATTTAATTTTAAGAAAAAGAAAAAAATGAAAAAAAGAAAAGATTTGACTTTAAAAGGAAAAGAAAAAAAAAATAAAAGATTTGTTTTTTTTCAAAAAAAAGATTTTGATTGATTTTAAAAAAAAAAAAGATAATTTGGATTATCTTTTGAGTAGCCATGGGAGGCCACAACTCAATTTATGAGTTGTGGCCTCACATTCATGAGCTGCGGCCTCATTAATTCCTCACTTGAGGCCGCAGCTCATTAGGCCGCAACTGTTGTGTCTTTACTCGATTTTTGCAGTCTTAGAACTGCAAAAATCAGGGTTTTTTCACTCTTTTGCAGGGTTTTGAAAAATAAAATTAGGAAAGTTAATTAGGTTTTTTCCCTTTTGGAATTAAAATGAAATTAAAAGGGATTGTCTTCTTTTTTCCAGGGGAGGCTGTTGGTTCAAAATAAAAAAAAAATGGTTTTCTTCTCACAAGCAAAAAGACAGCCGAAAATTTTTTGGGAAAAAATTTCAAAAAAAAAAAAGACATCAAGATTTATTTTTCTTTTCTTCTTTTCTCTCTAAAATTTTTCACTCTGTGTTTAGTTTGAGCAAGGAGAATTAATTTCCTTTGCTTGATCTTTACATCAAAATTATTTTCTCAACTTTTATATTTGTTTAAAACTTAGATTTTATCAAATTTTTTGTGTTTATCCTCGAGAAAATTGACAAGGGGACAGATCAAAACACCGTTTTTTTCGATCTATAAACTCTGAGGTTAAACTTTTTTATACCCATTCTCATTTATTGTTGTTTATCATTTATTATTGTTAATATTGTTATTTTCTTGCTATTATTACCATGTCTATCATTTATTTCTAGCATTTTTAATGTGATTCTTGTTGCTGTTGACATATTATTTATTGCTTTAATTTGATTGATTTGTGGTTCCCGTTGCCTTTATTATTATTATTATTATTATTATTATTATTATTATTATTATTATTATTATTATTATTATTATTATTATTATTATTATTATTATTCTGCCATCTCCATTACTGTTATCACCGTTTGTTTTGGTTGTTAATGTTTGTATGCTCATTATTATTATTATTATTATTATTATTATTGATCTTCACTGTTGAATTTTTTCCTTCTTTATTATTATTATTATTATTATTATTATTATTATTATTATTATTATTATTATTATATTGATGTTCACTGTTGAATTTTTTCCTTCTTTTTTGTTATGGTCATTTGGTTATTATTATTATTATCATTACTACTTTTTTGCTACTCTCATCATCATTGTGTTGGTGTTTATTATTATTATTATTATTATTATTATTATTATTATTTTGTAATTATTTTTATTATTATCCTTATTTTTAGCATGGCTGATTTTTCATTCCCTTTGCATGTAAGTTGTTCGTATATTAAATTTACCTATACTAATTTCTTAAAAAGGTATTTATATTTGCAAATGGAATTAAATTAATTAATTAAAGATAAATATTTAAAAAAGATTTAATTTTAAGAAAAATAAAAGAAAAGAATAAAGAAAAGAGTTGATTTTAAAAGAAAAAAAAAAGAAAGGATTTGTTTTTTAAAAAACTAATAAAGATTGATATTAAAAAAAAAAAAGATAATTTGGATTATCTTTTGCGTGGCCATGTGAGGCCACAACTCAATTTATGAGTTGTGGCCTCACATTCATGAGCTGCGGCCTCACATGCTGCAGCTCATGAATTGAGCTGCGGCCTCATGTACCGCAGCTCAATGAATTGAGCTGCAGCCTCACTTGTGGCCGCAGATTTTTACAATCTTAGATCTGCAAAAAAAAAAAAAAAAAAATTCACTCTTTTGGAGGGTTTTGAAAAAATAAAATTACGAAAGTTAATTAGGTTTTTTCCATTTTGGAAATAAAATGAAATTAAAAGGGATGGTCTTCTTTTTTCCAGGGGAGGCTGTTGGTTCAAAATAAAAAAAAATGGATTTCTTCTCTCAAACAAAAAGACAGCCGAAAATTTTTTGGGAAAAAATTTCAATAAAAAAAAAGTTTTCAAGATTTATTTTTCTTTTCTTATTTTCTCTCTAAAATTTTTCACTCTTGGTTTAGTTTGAGCAAGGAGAATTAATTTCCTTTGCTTGATCTTTACATCAAAATTATTTTCTCAACTTTTTTATTTGTTTAAAACTTAGATTTTATCAAATTTTTTGTGTTTATCCCCGCGAAAATCGACAAGGGGTCGGATCAAAACATCGTTTTTTTCGATATATAAACTCTGAGGTTAAACTTTTTTATACCCATTCTCATTTATTGTTGTTTATCATTTATTGTTGTTAATATTGTTATTTTCTTGCTATTATTACCATGTCTATCATTTATTTCTAGCATTTTTAATGTGATTATTGTTGCTGTTGACATATTATTTATTGCTTTAATTTGATTCATTTGTGGTTCCCGTTGCCTTTATTATTATTATTATTATTATTATTATTATTATTATTATTATTATTATTATTATTCTGCCATCTCCATTATTGTTATCACCGTTTATGTTGGTTGTTAATGTTTGTATGCTCATTATTATTATTATTATTATTATTATTATTATTATTATTATTATATTGATGCTCAGTGTTGAATTTTTTCCTTCTTTTTTGTTATGGTCATTTGGTTATTATTATTATTATTATTATTATTATTATTATTATTATTATTATTATTACTACTACTTTTGTGCTGCTCATCATTGTGTTGTTGTTTTTATTATTTTTATTATTATTATTATTATTATTATTATTATTATTATTATTATTTTGTCATTGTTTTTATTATTATCCTTATTTTTAGCATGGCTGATTTTTCATTCCCTTTGCATGTAAGTTGTTCGTATATTAAATTTACCTGTACTAATTTCTTAAAATGATATTTATATTTGCAAATGGAATTAAATTGACTAATTAAAGATAAATATTTAAAAAAGATTTAATTTTAAGAAAAATAAAAAAAAAAAGATAAAAAAAGATTTGATTTTGAAAGGAAAAATGAAGAAAGGATTTGTTTTTTAAAAAACAGATAAAGATTGATTTAAAAAAAAAAAGATTATTTTGATTATCTTTTGCGTGGCCATGTGAGGCCACAACTCAATTTATGAGTTGTGGCCTCACATTCATGAGCTGCGGCCTCACATGCCGCAGCTCATGAATTGAGTTGCTGCCTCACTTGAGGCCGCAGCTCATTAGGCCGCAGCTATTCTGTCTTTACTCGATTTTTACAATCTTAGGTCTGCAAAAATAATTTTTTTTTTCACTCTTTTGAAGGGTTTTGAAAAAATAAAATTAGAAAAGTTAATTAGGTTTTTTCCATTTTGGAAATAAAATGAAATTAAAAGGGATGGTCTTCTTTTTTCCAGGGGAGGCTGTTGGTTCAAAATCAAAAAAATGGTTTTCTTCTCTCAAGCAAAAAGACAGCCGAAAATTTTTTGGGAAAAAATTTAAAAAGAAAAATGTTTTCAAGATTTATTTTTCTTTTCTTCTTTTCTCTCTAAAATTTTTCACTCTTGGTTTAGTTTGAGAAATAAGAATTAATTTCCTTTGCTTGATCTTTACATCAAAATTATTTTCTCAACTTTTTTATTTGTTTAAAACTTAGATTTTATCAAACTTTTTGTGTGTTTATCCCCGCAAAAATCAACAAAGGGACGGATTAAGACACCGTTTTTTTCGATCTATAAACTCTGAAGTTAAACTTTTTTATACCCATTCTCATTTATTGTTGTTTATCATTTATTGTTGTTAATATTGTTATTTTCTTGCTATTATTACCATGTCTATCATTTATTTCTAGCATTTTTAATGTGATTATTGTTGCTGTTGACATATTATTTATTGCTTTATTTCGATTCATTTGTGGTTCCCGTTCCCTTTATTATTATTATTATTATTATTATTATTATTATTATTATTATTATTATTATTATTATTATTATTATTATTATTCTGCCATCTCCATTATTGTTATCACCGTTTGTGTTGGTTGTTAATTTCTATATGCTCATTATTATTATTATTATTATTATTATTATTATTATGATTATTATTATGATGTTCACTATTGAATTTTTTCCTTCTTTTTTGTTATACTCATTTGGTTGCTATTATTATTATTATTCATATTATTATTATTATTATTATTACTAGTACTACTACATTTGTGCTGCACTCATTATCATTGTGTTGTTGTTGTTATTATTATTATTATTATTATTATTATTATTATTATTATTATTATTATTATTATTATTATTATTATTATTTTTTCATTGTTTTTATTATTTTTTTATTGTTTTTATTATTATCCTTATTTTTAGCATGGCTTATTTTTAATTGTCTTTGCATGTAAGTTGTTCGTATATTAAATTAACATGGCCTAATTTCTTAAAAAGATATTTATATTTGTAAATGGAATTAAATTAATTAATTAAAGATAAATATTTAAAAAAGAATTTACTTTAAGAAAAAGAAAAAAGAAAGAAAAAAAGAAAAGATTTGATTTGATTTTAAAGAAAAAGAAAAAAAAAAGAAAAGATTTGTTTTTTTTTTTAAAAAAAGATGTTGATTGATTTAAAAAAAAAGGGTAATTTGGATTATCTTTTGAGTGGCCATGTGAGGCCACAACTCAATTTATGAGTTGTGGCCATGTGAGGCCACAACTCAATTTATGAGTTGTGGCCTCACATTCATGAGCTGCGGCCTCATCAATTCCTCACTTGATGCCGCAGCTCTTTAGGCCGCAACTGTTGTCTCTTTACTCAATTTTTGCAGTCTTAGGACTGCAAAAATCAGGTTTTTTTCACTCTTTTGGAGGGTTTTGAAAAATAAAATTAGGAATGTTAATTAGGTTTTTTCCATTTTGGAAATAAAATGAAATTAAAAGGGATGGTCTTATTTTTTCCAAGGGAGGCTGTTGGTTCAAAATCAAAAAAATGGTTTTCTTCTCTCAAGCAAAAGACAGCCGAAAATTTTTTTGGAAAAAATTTCAAAAAAAAAAAAGTTTTCAAGATTTATTTTTATTTTCTTCTTTTCTCTCTAAAATTTTTCACTCTTGGTTTAGTTTGAGCAAGGAGAATTAATTTCCTTTGCTTGATCTTTACATCAAAATTATTTTCTCAAGTTTTCTATTTGTTTAAAACTTAGATTTTATCAAATTTTTTGTGTTTTTCCCTGCGAAAATCGACAAGGGGACGGATCAAAACACCGTTTTTTTCGATCTATAAACTCTGAGGTTAAACTTTTTTATACCCATTCTCATTTATTGTTGTTTATCATTTATTGTTGTTAATATTGTTATTTTCTTGCTATTATTACCATGTCTATCATTTATTTCTAGCATTTTTAATGTGATTATTGTTGCTGTTGACATATTATTTATTGCTTTAATTTGATTGATTTGTGGTTCCCGTTGCCTTTATTATTATTATTATTATTATTATTATTATTATTATTATTATTATTATTATTATTATTATTATTATTATTATTATTATTATTATTATTCTGCCATCTCCATTATTGTTATCACCGTTTGTGTTGGTTGTTAATGTTTGTATGTTCATTATTATTATTATTATTATTATTATTATTATATTGATGATAACTGTTGAATTTTTTCCTTCTTTTTTGTTATGGTCATTTGGTTGTTATTATTATTATTATTATTATTATTATTATTATTATTATTATTATTATTATTATTATTATTATTACTACTACTTTTGTGCTGGTCTCATCATCATTGTGTTGTTGTTTTTATTATTATTATTATTATTATTATTATTATTATTATTATTATTATTATTATTATTATTATTATTATTATTATTATTATTATTATTATTTTGTCATTGTTTTTATTATTATCCTTATTTTTGGCATGGCTGATTTTTCATTCCCTTTGCATGTAAGTTATTCGTATATTAAATTTACCTGTACTAATTTCTTAAAAAGATATTTATATTTGCAAATGGAATTAAATTAATTAATTGAAGATAAATATTTAAAAAAGATTAAATTTTAAGAAAAAGAAAAAAAGAAAAAAAGAAAAGATTTGATTTTAAAAGAAAAAAAAAGAAGAAGAAAGGATTTGTTTGTTTTTTTAAAAAAAGATAAAAATTGATTTAAAAATAAAAAAAGATAATTTAGATTATCTTTTGCGTGGCCATGTGAGGCCACAACTCACATTCATGAGCTGCGGCCTCACATGCCGCAGCTCATGAATTGAGCTGCGGCCTCATGTGCCGCAGCTCAATGAATTGAGCTGCTGCCTCACTTGAGGCCGCAGCTGTTCTATCTTTACTCGATTTTTACAATCTTAGGTCTGCAAAAATCATTTTTTTTTCACTCTTTTGGAGGGTTTTGAAAAAATAAAATTAGAAAAGTTAATTAGTTTTTTTCCATTTTTGAAATACAATGAAATTAAAAAGGATGGTCTTCTTTTTTCCAGGGGAGATTGTTGGTTAAAAATCAAAAAATGGTTTTCTTCTCTCAAGCAAAAAGGCAGCCGAAACTCTTTTGGGAAAAAATTTCAAAAAAAAAAAGTTTTCAAGATTTATTTTTCTTTTCTTCTTTTCACTTTAAAATTTTTCACTCTTGGTTTAGTTTGAGCAAGGAGAATTAATTTCATTTGCTTGATCTTTATATCAAAATTATTTTCTCAAGTTTTTTATTTGTTTAAAACTTAGATTTTATCAAACTTTTTGTGTGTTTATCACGAAAATAGACAAGGGGACGGATCAAGACACCGTTTTTTTCGATCTATAAATTCTGAGGGTAAACTTTTTTAGACCCGTTCTCATTTATTTTTTTTTTTATCATTTATTGATGTTAGTATTGTTATTTACCTGCTCTTATTACCATATTTATCATTTATTTTTAGCATTTTTAATGTGATTATTGTTGATGTTGACATATTATTTGTTGTTTTAATTTGATTTATTTGTGGTTCCCGTTGCCTTTATTATTATTATTATTATTATTATTATTATTATTATTATTATTATTATTATTATTATTATTATTATTATTATTATTATTATTATTATTCTGCCATCTCCATTATTGTTATCACCGTTTGTGGCCTCACATTCATGAGCTGCGGCCGCATTTCATAAGCTGTGGCCTCATGTGCCGTAGCTCAATGAATTGAGCTGCGGCCTCAACTCACTTGAGGCCGCAGCTCATTAGGTCGCAGCTGTTGTGGTGTCTTTACTCGATTTTTGCTATCTTAGAACTGGAAAAATTAGGTTTTTTTTTTCACTCTATTGGAGGGTTTTTAAAAAATAAAATTAGGAAAGTTAATTAGGTTTTTTCCATTTGGAAATGCAATAAAATTAAAAGGGATGGTCTTCTTTTTTCCATGGGAGGCTGTTGGATCAAAATCAAAAAAAATGGTTTTCTTCTCTCAAGCAAAAAGGCAGCCGAAATTTTTTGGGAAAAAAATTCAAAAAAAAAAAGTTTTCTAGATTTATTTTTCTTTTCTTCATTTCTCTCTAAAATTTTTCACTTTTGGTTTAGTTTGAGCAAAGAGAATTGATTTCTTTTGCTTGATCTTTACATCAAAATTATTTTCTCAAGTTTTTTATTTGTTTAAAACTTAGATTTTATCAAACTTTTTGTGTATTTATCACCGCAAAAATCGACAAGGGGACGGATCAAGACACCATTTTTTTCGATCTATAAACTCTGAGGGTAAACTTTTTTGGACCCATTCTCATTTATTTTTGTTTATCATTTATTGTTGTTAATATTTTTATTTTCTTGCTATTTTTACCATGTCTAGCATTTATTTCTAGCATTTTTAATGTGATTATTGTTACTGTTGACATATTATTTGTTGTTTTAATTTGATTTATTTGTGGTTCCCGTTGCCTTTATTATTATTATTATTATTATTATTATTATTATTATTATTATTATTATTATTATTATTATTATTATTATTATTATTATTATTATTATTATTATTATTATTCTGCCATCTCCATTGTTGTTATTACCGTTTGTGTTGGTTGTTAATGTTTGTATGCTCATTATTATTATTATTATTATTATTATTATTATTATTATTATTATTATTATTATTATATTGATGTTCCCTGTTGAATTTTTTCCTTCCTTTTTGTTATGGCCATTTGGTTGCTATTATTATTATTATTGTGCTACTCTCATCATCATTGTGTTGTTGTTGTTGTTGTTATTATTATTATTATTATTTTGTCATTGTTTTTATTATTATCCTTATTTTTGGCGTGGCTTATTTTTAATTTCCTTTGCATGTAAGTTGTTCGTATATTAAATTAACATGTCCTACATTTATTTTATCTTTATTTGATTAATTTTTTAGAATTATTACTAATATCTTTTGATGTTGTTTTTGTTTGGTGATTTAAATGTGAATTTGCTTTGTGTGAGCATTTCCGTGACCACACGGAGGGGTCACGACACGTAGAGGACTACGTCATTTGGGTGAGATCTTTCCTATTCTCTTTTTTGTGTTGTATTTGCTTGTAAATAAATATTTTATTTATGCACGCGTGACATAAAAAATCACAATAATATTTTTACAACTAAATTGGAATTTCATTAATAAAGTGGGGACCAATGTCCCTCGTTTTAGCCAAAGAATGTAAAACGTCATGATTAAAACGAAGAATTAATTTTCTCCAAAAATATGATCACTCGTCCCGGTTTTCAATCAATAATCAAAGCAACTCTTCGATCCCTTTTTAAATGAGAGTGAAGGAACCAATGTTCCTAAACCAAATGAATGTCCCGATTTATATATGTTCTTCTTATATTTGATTTTGTTTACTTATTTAAATTCATGTTCATACATTTCGGGCCTTTGTAATTAATTTTGGGGCAATATTATTTAGTTCTCATCTGGGATGGCATTCCGTCCCAATTTACATTTTTAATCTTCTCTCATTTGGGGTTGTATTCTGTCCCAATTTCTCTTGTAATTGTGTGCTTGACGTGTTTATTGCTTTCCTTTATCGCTTTATTTACCGCTTTTTCTTATAGCTTTTAGTTATTGCTTTTGAATGCTTGCAATGCGCTTTTAATTAAATACATCAATCGTGTGAGATAAGAGGTAGAATTTTAGCAAATTAAAAACTCATTTATAATTAACCAAAACATAAATAAGAGTGAAGTCTCGAGCACTAATCTCTGGTTTAGACCAATAGAGGTTAGAGACCTTTTCCAATTTCTTGTAAATTGGGTGGCGACTCCAAAATACCTCAAAGTTACCTAAAGGCATCGTGAGGCTAGATGATCCTTTCCAATATTCTATTGGGAAGGAGGCATCCAAAATGTCTCATGGCACCTAAGATCAAAAAGATGCGAACCAATCTCTCGAGCCCTAAAAGTGGGTCTTGCCTACAAGGGCCTTTGCTAGGTTCAGCACGCGTCATAGTGGCAACTCCGCTGGGGACACTTCGTGACTTTGCTCTGAAAGTGTTTTAATTAAAATGTATAATTGAGTTTTTAAAATTAAAATTCTATCTCTTTTCGAAAATTGCATTGCATTTTAGAGCCTTAAAATTATGTTAGTTGGTCACCTATCTTACCTCGGTGCATTCCCAAAACACAACCCCACTTTCATTCATTATAGAAAAGTGTTAAGGATAATCACTAGCCCAAGCCTCATACCATTAATGGTATATCAAATGGAGACCCGATTGGTCGCTATGCTCGTGATGAGCTAGACCTGTTGGTAGGGACCATGCTTGGGTAGCCCTAAAGTATCATCACCTTGACCGAAGCCCATGTAATGGAAAATAGAAACTTCCACTAGGTGGCATGATCCTTAATACGATGCTTGTGATGTGGGCCGTTATGTATTGGACAAAATCAACCAAATTAAGTGGTATTTTATCGTAGGCTTTCATGCCCCGGTAGGCCCATCTTAACGAAATTAAAGTGTTCAAATACGTAATGGCCAAAACTCATGAGAATGTACATTGGATAAGAGATGTTATGCTGCCGATTTTTTACTATGCATTTTACGCGTCCATTGGGTTCCCCGTTAATCCATGGATTAAGCCCACATAGGAAAGAGACCGCACGACCTCGTGTACGAGAGTGATAAGGTTGGAAGGATCTATCTGCTTGCATGCAGTTGTGGATGCTGTACAGCATGCTCGTGCATCACGTGTCATTCATGCATTTTAATAAAAAATAAATAAATAATAAATAAAAAAACATACGCATTTCATTCTGTGTGTGTGCATCCTTTTGCCTGCATATTATTTTTCACATGTACATACCATCCTGCATACAATTTTTTCCACGCATCGCATCGTATCACTGTAATCTATTAATCTTTCACTCACCGAGGACCATCTGCATATCCCGATCATGCATTATATGACATTCATGCATCATTCAAACCCCCTAATTTTTTAGCCATAGTAGACCATTTGCTTGGGTGGTTTTGGGATCTCCACAGTTGCCCGAAAAGCAAGCAGAGTTCGAATTAGTTGGCAGAGATCTAGCACCTTTATCAGAACATTCGCAGTCATTAAGAATGACTGATCCTTCACAACAGGTTGAAGAAACTCGTGCCCTAATTGTCCAAGAGATAGATGGAAGGATGGAAGAGCTTGAAAAGAGGTTGTTGGCCACGATTAAGGAAAGGATGGATGTCATGGCACTAGTTCTTCAAGCTCAACTTATGGCGAGTACCCTTAACCATGTTGGGCCAGCCACTGTCGAGGAGGCCTATACAGCGACGGCGTCTCCTTTTACTTCCAAGCCTAAAGGCGAGGTTCCACTTGTTTCACCAGTCGAGCAAAGAGGAGATATGGGATCTACGCTAGGATGGGACATTGTGCCTGAAGAGGGTGGAGATAAGGTGGGGATGCATGCTCTGGAAAATGAAAGCCCGGGTATCCACAACAACAATAAGGGCAATGTTAGGAGGACGGGAGTGCCAACTACAAAAATGAATCAAAGGCACTATTCTGATTTGGGCAGATCCTTATCATGGGTTTTTAAGAAGCTGATGAAGGAGGGGATGTTACAATCGATGCTTCCTAAGGCCGCCAAAAGCCAAGGACATCCCAATCATAGAGCGGATCAATATTGTGCCTTCCACCAGCACCCTGGGCATTTGACAAATTATTATCGGACTTTAATAATAATTCAAACGATGCCATTTTATTTAATCTCAGAACTTTGGGGAACCCAAAGAAAATCTTGATAGCATCTGTTATGACTCTTGAAGAGATTAAAATTTGAGAGAATGAAAAAAAATGAAATAAAAAAGTGTTTGCCTGGACCTATGAAGACATGCCAAGAGATGATTATGAAGCCACCGAACATGCTATGCCAGTGTATCCCGATCATAGACCAGTCAAGCAGAAGCTCAGAAGATTCAAGCCAGGAGGGACAAAAAAGTTTAAAAGAAGGAATCCACAAGCAGAAGCGAGGTTAAATTTTTTATTGGAATACAACACCCGACTTGGTTGGCCAACGTTATCCCAATAGTTAAGAAAGGAAGTGCGTTCATGTGTGAACTATCAGGATTTGAATCAGGCTTATTTAAAAAAAACAAACAAACAAACAAAAAAAATAAAAAAAAACAAAAAAAGAAAAAAAAACAAAAACAAAAAAAAAACAAAAAAAAAGGCAAAAAAAAACAAAAAAAAGGAAAGGAAGAAAAGTCATCTTTGGGGTAAGCTTTGTTCGAATCCCGTTAATTCACACATACCCGTGCTCTACTATTCTTCTTGACCTCCAAAAAGGACTGAAAGGATTCTATTGACCTACAATGGATACGGATTGCTCGAGTTTGGGGAATAGATATCTTAAGGGAATTGCGCCCTACGACCTCCAATGGACATAGGTCCATTATAATTGCTATCGCCTACTTCACTGAGTGGGTGGAAGCCGGGTCCCTCATGAAAGTTGGCGCTTGGAAAATGGATAAGTTCATCAAAAGGAGTCTGATTTGTCAATACAGTCCCCCGCACCACATTGTGTTCAAGGACGGGGGGCAATTTGTGCCTAAAGCTAGGGAGTTGCTCCAGAAGTATGGCATTAAGCATCATAAGTCCTCTCCGTATTGCCCTCAAGACCAATGGGGTGATAAGGGGTATTAACAAGAATGTCAAAAAGATCTTGGTCAAGATGGTTCGAAACGATTGCAACATTTGAACCTATTAGACAAGAACAGGTCGCAGGCTTATTGTCACAACCGAATCTATCAGAAAAGACTTGCTCGATCATTTGGAAAGAAATTCAAGAAGCACTCGCTGAAAGAAGGAGATTCAATCCCCAGGCAAATGAAACCAAGCATTCCGAACATACGGGATAAATTCGGGCCGACATAGGAAGGTTTGTTCTTAAGAGGTTGGTATCCAAAGGAGCAGCAACTCTAACAGATAGCAAGGGAAGCCAGTTCAAAGAACCGGTTAGCATCGATAGACCTAAGAGGTTCCATGGCTAAAGACTAAAAATAAAAAAAAAGAGAATAAATGCCCCACGGGTTGAAAACCGAAAAAAGGCGGCCTTACTAAAATTGGACGCCTCGTCAGGGTGAAAATCGAAAAAAGGCACTCTGAGCAAAAATTAGAGGTTTGAGAGAAAATCACTGCAAGAAAATCATAATTTAGCGAAGGAGTAATTTCCATCGCTATTTATCGAATTTAACGATGGTTTTAATTTTTCGTCGCAATTTAGCGACGGAATTTAATATTCGTCGCTATTTAAACAAATACCGTCGGTAAAAATGGCGCAAACAATTCCCTCCAAATGCACAGACCAAAATTAGCGACGGTTATTATACACCATCGCTAAAAATAGCAACAGAAAAATACTTCCGTCGCAAAAAAAAAATTAATAAATGATATAATTTTATTTAGCGACAAAACTTAATATTCTGTCGCTATAGTTGGCGACGAATTTTTTTATTTCGTCGCAAAATTAAAATTAATAATTAATTTAGCGACGGCATAAAAAACTGTCGCTAAAATTTGCGACAGTTTGATATGGCCCGTCGCCAAAAATTTTGATTTTTTATTTTTAGCGACGGGATGAATAATCCGTCGCTAAAGGTACCGATGGAATCTTCCTATCTGTCGCTAAAAATCAATATTAGCGATGGAAGGAATATTTTGTCGCTAAATGTAGCGACGAAAAGAATATTCCGTCGCTAAAAGCTTTTAAAATCTATTTCTTCCCCTCTTTCCTCTTTCTCTCTCCTCCCTCTCCCTGCCCTCTCCCCTTCCCCGATTCTGCTCTTCCCCCCACCCGACCCGACCACCGGCAAAGCCCCCCTGCTGCGCCGCCGCGCCCCCTTCCCTCCTACCCCGATCCGGCGCCTTTCCTCCTCCCCTCCCCTCCCCTCCCCTCCCGCTCCTTTCTCCCTCCTCCGCGCGGCGCGTCATCTCTGCCGGCGCTCAACCGTTGGACAGCCTCCCCTCCTCCTCCTCCTCCCTCCCCTCCACCTCCGGCGTCAGGTACGTAGATCTGGAAAATTTTTAAGAAAAAGAAAAAAATGAAAAAAAAGACAAATATTTAAAAAAGATTTAATTTTACGAAAAAGAAAAAAAAGAAAAAAAGAAAAGATTTGATTTTAAAAGAAAAAGAAAAAAAAAAGAAGAAAAGATTTATTTTAAAAAAAAGAAAAGATAAATATTGATTTAAATAAAAAAGATAATTTGGATTATCTTTTGCGTGGCCATGTGAGGCCACAACTCAATTTATAAGTTGTGGCCTCACATTCATGAGCTGAAGCCTCACATGAGGCCGCAGCTCATGAATTGAACTGTGGCCTCATGTGCCGCCGCTCAGTGAATTGAGCTACTGCCTCACTTGAGGCCGCAACTGTTGTGTCTTTACTCAATTTTTGCAGTCTTAGGACTGCAAAAATCATGTTTTTTTCACTCTTTTGGATGGTTTTGAAAAACTAAAATTAGGAAAGTTAATTAGGTTTTTTCCACTTTGGAAATACAATGAAATTAAAAGGGATGGTCTTCTTTTTTCTAGGGGAGGCTGTTGGTTCAAAATCAAAAAAATGGTTTTCTTCTCTCAAGCAAAAAGGCAGCCGAAAATCTTTTGGGAAAAAATTACAAAAAAAAAAGTTTTCAAGATTTATTTTTCTTTTCTTCTTTTCTCTCTAAAATTTTTCACTCTAGGTTTAGTTTGAGCAAGGAGAATTAATTTCCTTTGCTTGATCTTTACATCAAAATTATTTTCTCAACTTTTTTATTTGTTTAAAACTTAGATTTTATCAAACTTTTTGTGTGTTTATCACCGCGAAAATCGACAAGGGGACGGATCAAGACACCATTTTTTTCGATCTATAAAATCTAAGGGTAAACTTTTTTAAACCCGTTCTCATTTATTTTTGTTTATCATTTATTGCTGTTAATATTGTTATTTTCTTGCTATTATTACCATGTCTATCATTTATTTCTAGTATTTTTAATGTGATTATTGTTGCTGTTGACATATTATTTGTTGTTTTAATTTGATTTATTTGTGGTTCTCTTTGCCTTTGTTGTTATTATTATTATTATTATTATTATTATTATTATTATTATTATTATTATTATATTGATGTTCACTATTGAATTTTTTTCTTCTTTTTTGTTATGGTCATTTGGTTGCTATTATTATTATTATTATTATTATTATTATTATAGTTATTATTATTGTTATTATTATTGTGCTACTCTCATTATCATTGTGTTGTTATTGTTGTTATTATTATTATTATTATCATTATTATCATTAGTACTATTGTGCTACTCTCATCATCATTGTGTTGTTATTGTTTTTGTTGTTGTTGTTGTTGTTATTAGTATTATTATTATTATTATTATTATTATTATTATTATTATTATTATTTTGTCATTGTTTTTATTATTATTCTTATTTTTGGCATGGCTTACTTTTAATTCCCTTTGCATGTAAGTTGTTCGTATATTAAATTAACATGTTTTACATTTATTTTGTCTTTATTTGATTAATTTTTTAGAATTATTACTAATATCTTTTGATGTTATTTTTGTTTGGTGATTTAAATGTGAATTTGCTTTGGGTGAGCATTTTCGTGACCACGCGGAGGGGTCACGATGCGTAGAGGACTACGTCGTTTGGGTGAGATCTTTCCTATTCCCTTTTTTTTGTGTTGTGTTTGCTTGTAAATAAATGTTTTGTTTATGCAAGCGTGAGATAAAAAAATCACAAAAATATTTTTACAATTAAATTGTGATTTCATTAATAAAGTTGAGACCATTGTCCCTCGTTTTAGCCAAAGAATATAAAACATTATGATTAAAACGAAGAGTTAATTTTCTCCAAAAATAAGATCACTCATCCCGGTTTTCAATCCAATAATCAAAGCAACTCTTCGATCTCCTTTTAAATGAGCGCGAAAGAACCAATGTTCCTAAACCAAACGAATGTCCCAATTTATGTATGTTTTTCTTATATTTGATTTTGTTTACTTGTTTACATTCATGTTCATACATTTCGGGCCCTTGTAATTAATTTTGGGGCACTATTATTTAGTTTCATTTGGGATGGTATTCCGTCCCAATTTACATTTTTAATCTTCTTTCATTTGGGGTTGTATTCTGCCCCAATTTTTCTTGTAATTGTGTGCTTGACGTGTTTATTGCTTTTCTTTATCGCTTTATTTACCGCTTTTCCTTATAGATTTTATTTATTACTTTTGAATGCTTGTAATGCGCTTTTAATTAAATGCATTAATCGTGTGAGATAAGAGGTGGAAATTTAGGAAATTAAAAACTCATTTATAATTAACCAAAACATAAATAAGAGTGAAGTCCCGAACACCAAGCTCTGCTTTAGACCAATAGAGATTAGAGACCTTTCTCAATTTCTTGTAAATTGGGTGGCAACTCGAAAATACCTCAAAGGGTCCTAAAGGCGTCGTGAGGCTAGATGATCCTTTTCAATGTTCTATTAGGAAGGAGGCATCCAAAATGTCTCATGGCACCCAAGATCAAAAAGATGTGAACCAATCCCTCGGGTCCTAAAAGCGGTTCTCTCCTATAAGGACTTTGCTAGGTTCGGCGCGCGTCACACCCCTCATCTCCTTCTCACGCCTCAAGGAGAAGAAGGATACAGGAATGTAAATTTCAAACTTTCTCTAAAACTCAAAGCAAAACTTATAAATTTATGTGATTTTACATGATCTCATGCAATATTAATATAAAAAACACCTAGATTAACTTGAATTGTAAGCAAAGAAACAACAAATCAATAGATTAATTACATAAATATCAAGCTTTAAGAACACACAACAATGGTGGAAAAATAAATAGAAAATAATAAAAAAAAATGCAATTGAGCCCAGAAATTTATCCTCGAAATTGTAAATCTGGAAAGTTAAGTTGTGAATTAGTTTCCTTGTCAAAAATCCACAAAAAATAAAATTAAAACAAAGAAAAACTTAAACTTTCTCTCTCTAAAAAACTTAAGAACTTATTTGAATAAAATAAAGATTTCACAGTCTCAAGAAAAGAGAATAGATTTCTCTATCTCGAGTATTATTTTCTAATCAAAAGTCTAACCTCCGATCCTTTCAAGAGAAGAAAAATCATTTTTTTATTTTAAGGAAAAATTAAAAAACCAGAAAAAAATGTCCCTTTTTTTCTCTCTTTAAAGACTATTTATATTGTTCTTCAATTAAAATCAGATTTTAGGAAGAAATAATGTCAATCAAATCCAAATTTCTTATTTTGAAATGGAAAAATCGAAATTAACTCTCAAAAATCCCGAAAATCAGCATTGGAAATCAATTCAAAATTAAATTCCTTGATTTTCGAGGAGCAAAAATGTTAGAAGGGGAATAAGGTGACGAAGGGCGGCCTAGGGACAACCTCCTCACGCGGCCTGCCCCTCGAGAGGGGCGACCTCACACCGCACATGCTCGAGGGGCACCCTCACGCGGCCTGCCCCTTACGAAGAGCGGTCGCATGTGGTGGGGTGCCCTCGCACAGCGAGCGCACGAGGGACGGTGCCTCGCGTGGCCCGCCCTTACTAGAGGCACCCTCTCGTAGCACTCCCCCTGCAAGGGGTGGCCTGTACATATCGGCAAATTTTTTTCCAAAAGGAGTTTGACAAGGAAAAATCACTTCCCACCTTCTTGCCTGTGAACAAGCACTAAATTCATCATTGGATGAAGTTGTTAGAGTAGTTATAGCCAGCTTTTTTGCATGTTATCCTTTGTTGAAGCGAGTTACTGTGATTATGTAAACCCTTATTGAAGTGGTATTTGCCGTCAGCGTGTAAATCTTTATTCAAGTGGTAGTGTCGTGGTTGTATTGACCTTTCGTGGAATGGTAGTGCCACCATCTTGCTAACCCTTGTTGAAGTGATAGTGACATGATTGTGCTAACCCTCCGTAAAGTAGTAGTGCCATCATCATGCTAACCCTTCTAGTATGGTAGTGTCGTCATCATGCTAACCCTTCTAGTATGGTAGTGTTATGATCGTGCTAACTTTTTGTAGAGTAGTAGTGTCATCATAATGCTAACCTTTCTGAGATGGTAGTGTCGTGATCGTACTTACCCTCTGTAGAGTGTTAGTACCGTCATCGTGCTAAGTTTTGGTGAAGTGGTAGTGTTATAATTGTGCTAACCCTCTATAAAATAGTAGTGCCATCATCTTGTTAACCTTTCTGAGATGGTAGTGTCGTGATCATGCTAACCCTTTGTAAAGTAGTAGTGTCATCATTATGCTAACCCTTATGAGATTTGATAGTTTGCCAAGGTCTTTGGATGGATTTTTGAACTGGTGCTTGGATTGATGTAGCCACCTGCCTTTTACCGGTGTTCGTACCAGATCTTTCTTATTACAAAATTGGGAAGCCAAATATGCAGGAAAAAATAGTGAGCATGCACGTGATATGTATGAGTCATGTAGAACAAGAATTCATCCAAGTGAGCTTGAAGGCGATAGTCGAGCTAGTCGCAATTTGCGGTAGGATCAATGCCCTTTTGAATTGCTTTTGGATTTCGTGTCTTTGGGTTTGCGAGTTTTCCCTGATACTATAGTCATTTTTTTAAGGTAGTGCATCCCTTATAGGATTTCACACTAACTTTTTTTAGTGGGAAATGTGTCATTTTTGGATTTTCACACGTCCCTGTGCCTAACTTTTGCCTGGAATGGACCCACCCAATCCATAGGTTTTTTTTTTGGACAGACTGTCTATTTTCAGGTTTTCACCCTGTGTTTTGGCCTAACTTTTGTTTAGAGAGCCAGTTACGGTTTTTATCTCTAAAGCCCTTTCTCCTTTTTTTTTCTTTTTCTTTTTTTTTTATAAAATGTTACCAGAGATCCTTCAAGGGCGATCTGTATGTGCTTACGTCCTAGAACATGGTTGTATAAAGGTGATATAGAATTGGCTTCACTGTTAATAATAGGATAAATCAATTGAAGCACTTGCGTGGAGAAAGAAGTAGATGGCAGGAACTAGACAACTTTGTTCATGTAAAATGAACCATTCTGATCATACCAGTATATCACTGCATAAATACATATGTTTTAGTTTGATTTCATCACATGTGATCCTTATTTAGCATTAACTCAAAAAATACAAGACCTCATATAATTTCAGGATAGATCCTGTGAGCATCAAACTCCTGTTATCAATCAGCCCTCTCTGGTTTTCATGATTGAAGATTTTCTCTCAGCTTTTAATTTTTGTCCAGGATGCCTTTTTTCAGTTTTCACCTTGGCAGGGCGCCCAATTTTAGTAAGGTTGTCTTTTTTCGATTTTCAACCCGCAGGACATTTATTCTCTTCTTTTTCTCTTTTTTTCTTTTCTTTTTTTTAGCCTTTTCCATGGGACCTCCTTCAGCCTATCGACGTCTATTCGCTCCTTTAGACTTACTTTTATTATTGTCAGCCGGGACGGCTTCTCCTTTTGACAGTGCTCCTTTTTTTTTAACATCAAAATTTCACCTTGGCTCTTGTGCAAACTGTCTGAGGCAGTGAGCTTATTCGCTTGGAGCTAGACTATGAAAGTTTGTACCCTTTTATTTTTGGTCGGCTATGATAGCTCGATTTCTGAAGTAGCCCTTAATGGTTAAGATTATGTTACAAGCTAGCCTCAGATGGTTCAGGACAAAATTGTGGATTTTTTTTTAAACTGTGAAGGCTTAAATTTTCGTTCGCCAAGCCTCTGTTGTAGCCCCTTAATGATTGGAGCTTGGTTTCATCTGGTTGCATCGTATGCATTCTAGACTTTGAGGAACGGAGTTTGAAATTATGTTCATCGTCATGTTGGTATATTAAAGCAGCATTGTCCCAACAATGCATTCGTCATTTTTCAGAGTCATTCCGGGACTAGGCAAAAGCTTTTCCTTCATTATTATATTTTTTTTCTTTCAAAATCTTTCAGAATTTTCCCCTTTTTGGGATTTATATCATATACTACCAGGATTGCCTTTGGGTTTTTCAAAGTCTCGAGATTAAATACTGCTATATTAGCTAAATTAATGTCAAAGAAGAATGCATCATGACCATGTGAAATGAAATTATCAAAAATAACATACATGTAAGCAAAAATTGTTCAACTTATTGAAATAACCAACATTGCAAACATTATCATAAAAAAAGAAAAAGTTCTTGGAATAGAAAAATGAAATTTCTAAAAAGAAACAGTATCTTTTTCTCCACTCTCACTAATGGATCAACGATCTACTGTCGCCACAAGAATCCCTTCTTCACTTGCCTCCCGATAGGTGATAGTGACGTACTCATCTCCATATAGATCTTGCAAATCATGCCATTCTGGTAGATCAGACCCGATTATATACACAGGTGGGGGGACTGCAATATAGCCTGACTTCTTTTTCTTTTTTCTCTTTTCAGGATCCGTGATCTGCTTAGAGTCGATAAGATCTTAGATCTTATTCCTTAATGTTGGACAATAATCTGTCAAATGCCCTTTGTATTGATGGTAGGCGCAATACTGATCACCTCTATGCCCCAACTGTCCCTGATTCATAGCTGGCCTGGGTGACAATGGTTGCAGCTTACCCTCTTTTATTAATCTCTCCAATACTCAAGACAGAGACTGGCCTAAATTAGAAAAGTACCTCTAGCCTTGTCCAACTTTGATAGCTGAAACTTGGGCCGTCTTACCATTTCTATTATTACTGCTTCCAACACCACCAAACTTGTACCCTGATTGGTTCCCATAATTTTTTCTAGCAAAGTTATTTTTGCTTGCTTTTTTTTTTTGCTAGATAAGCCCCCTCAGCCTCCATAGCAATGTCTTTAATTGACTCCTAATTTTTAAGCCCTTTAAAGCTGAGCAAGTCCCTCAAGTAGGGGAAAGAGTTTTTTATGAATAACCTGATCTGATCGGTGGTGTCAGGTTTTTATTTTGTCTCCATGACCCTATTCCTCCATCTAGTAAGGTATTCATGAAATGACTCATCATTCCTTTGCTGTAAGAGTTCGAGATCCTTTAAGGTGACCTCCATTCTTGTGCTACAGTCATATTTCTTTAATAACTCTTCAGTCAAAAGATCCTAATCCTCCTTGGACCTCCTGTCTAATCCATGATACCAGTCTACTGTCGGACCCACCAAACTAAGGCAGAAATATTTCATCTTCTGCTTTTTGGTCAACCTTGTGCCCTTCATCACTAAGGTATATTGTTTAATGTGTGTAGATGGGTCCGAAGTACTATCGAACTTCGGTAGCTCAAGCATTTTGAACCTTTGGGACAGTAGCTCTTCATCCCCTAAATCTATATCCTCGGGGTTGATCCCCTTTTCAGCTGATAACAAACAAGTGATCACCTCAATCTGTTATCTTATTCCCCTCATTACCTTATCCTCCACCCTAGGTGCTCTACCCCTTATGGCTTGAGGGATTATTGGCTCTTCATCACCATCTTCAACTACAAAATCCTCATCGAGGTTAGGGATCCTTGCCCTTCTTAGCCTAAAGGGTGCGACAGCTCTATGCTCATAAAAAGGTTAGCGAGCAACATTACCTAGGATGGGAGCCTCCCTACCAATAGGCGGTTCAACTTGCCCCCCAGCATGGATTATTGGTGGCTGTGGAGCAATAGGTAGTTGTGCAGCAGGAGGATGAGCAATCCTTTTATTTATGGCACCAATCATCTCCAATATTTTCCATTCAAAGTCCTCTAGTCTCCTTGCAAGGTGTTGAGTGGTCAAAGCCCCAATTTCTTTTGCCATTGATGATTCTAAGGATAATTAGCTGGTCATTGAAAGTGACTCAGAATCCCAATTAGACACTAACTTTGACAATTCAAAGAGGAGGATCGTCCTTACTAGCCGACCGTCGAAATTCCTAGTCCACTTAGATGAATCTATGATGGCTGCAAAACTCAAACTCTTAGAATGATGCATGAATGATAAATATAATGCATGATCGTGTGTTATGCGACTTTCACAATCACATACAAGCAAGTAGATCCTTCCAGCCTTATCGCTTCCATTTTAATTTACATTTTAATTCCGCAAGTATACGGTGTACTGGTTATAGTACAAAAGATGTCAATCCCACGAGTAATGTGATTATTACTACACACTATTACTACTCAATTTTAATCTTGTTTACAATGATCATTAATTTGTGAGTGAGTTAAATCTAAACTACTTTATTATATAAACTAATTAAACCTAGTTCATTTTAATCAAAGAAGACAAAACATTTAATGAAGAATTAACAATTATAAAACTTAATTCCATCATTATAATATAAATTTAATCTCTTAAGCAATCCAAGTTGGAATAAAGTTCTCTCAACATAAATTAGAGTGCCTAAAACATACATTTATAATTCTAACTTACAATTTTCATTAATGAATTAGAGAGTTATACATGCTAATTTTAGTAATAGTCACTAACCTATAACAACCATTTAATATTACGATTTCTCAAATAATATTTCAATGATGAACTTCCATTAGATGTAAGTAAGAATTTATCTTTCAATTAAACACTTACTCATAAAGATCATGCATAAAAATACTAATAGAAAATTCTACATTAAAAGACTGCTAATTTAGATGGAAATAGAAAATAACATAATTATTCAAGTTCTCAAATAATATCTGTGACGCGCGCCGCATCCCGAGCGCCGCCCATGGGACCGCCCGCAACATGGGCGATCGGGGCATTTGCGGGTCCATTGGCAGCTTGCGATGAATCGCAAGTGCGTCTATGTTGGGCAACATGGAGGTTTCATGGAGTCGCCACCCAATAGAACATTGGGAAAGTTTCTCTCGCCTCGGAGAGCCTAAGACTGCGCTTGGTATCCATTTTGGGCCAGCCAGAGGGATCATGGAAGGTGAACTCCTCACCCTAAGGAGCCTAGGATTAGCGCTAAAGCCTCGTGACTTAAGAAGTATCTTGAAGGATGACCTCTAACCTCTTGAGCCCAAAGACCAGAGCTGGGTCCAGGATTTCTCATCTATTTCTACCTCAATTATTTTATGATCAAATTTTAAAATCATTAATTCACTCTGTCTCCACACTATGCAATTGATTAAAAGGCGCACTTATTCACATCTTAAAAGCGATAAATGATCAAATAGATAATGAAAGCGATAAATTACAATAATACAAGGAGCGGAATACAACTCCCTTTCGTAAATGTGCGAAGCATGCATAAATCGGGGCATTGCTCATTTTGAGGACTTTGGTTCTCACATGCATTATTATTAAAATTAGGGATCTTTATTTGTGATGATCTATATTGGATAAAAATAGGGCATTGGACCCTTGCTTTTGTGTAAACTTCATTTTATTGAATATAAAACATTGGGTCATTTTTATACATTAACGGGATATGAAAGGAGTACATCCGTATACATAGAATAATCAATAAATAATAAATGAAGAAAATACTTAAGAGGATTAGGAAACTAAACCGGATGAAGTCCTCCAAACATTGTAGACTGCCGCTCAAACTCGAGATTATCCAAGAGGGTCAATATACACTCATAGAAAGTTAAGAGATGTTAATATACATAAAATTAACATATAAGAAGTCAAAGAGACCTGAAAGAGATAAAAAAATGATTTAAAAGGATGGAGACAGAACCCACCGACGGCCTTCCTTGGCTGACCGACGGGCGTCAGTTAAGGTAACCGAGATGTCCGTTTGTCACTCAAGGAGGGGCGTCTGTAGGTGGGTGACCGACGGGCGTCCGTGATGAAGATGACCCGTCGGTCACCACTGTCTCCGAAAAAACAGAACGGAGAAAAAAAACCTTTTCAAAGTCAAAAAGTGGGTTTTATCTCAAAAGGATATAAGAGAGTCAAAATAAAAGAAAATAATGACAGATATTCAAAAAATCCACAAAATAAGAAATAAATATGAGATAATATGGAGAAGGAATCCGGAATATTTACCCTCAGATAATCGCTTTGGGTGAGATTTCTGTGTTGATTAGAGTCCCGCGCGTTCCACGAGAAGCAAAAGATGAAGGATTTAAAGAAAGAAAATGAACTACTTCTTCTTCAACCCCTCAAAAGATCGATTTTGGAGTCAAAATCTAAAGGAAACTAATTAGTTTTAGTTCCTTTCAATTGATTTGATCCTTGATTAATTGAAATTCTTTAGTGAATGTGTTTTGTTGGAAGAGAGAGAAAATTTGCTTGAAATTGGGCAGAGTTTCCTCCTTTGAAAATTTTTCCAACCCTTTTCAAGTAAAAATCCAGAGCTTTTATAGCCAGACACGACCGACGGGCGTCGGTGTATGGGGGCGGGCGTCGAAAGAATCCTTCTGACACAAGGATTCGTCCGATGGCCCTGTCACATCCACCGACGGGCGTCGAAACGGTTGCGTGCTCCGAGAAACCAGGCGGCGTTCTGACAGGGGCGGTGACTTTTCGACGGGCGTCGGAAAATGCCACAAGCCGTCAGTGACTTGAAGCGATGGGCTGACTTCACAGACGGGCTGGCCGTCTGTGGAGGACAAAAGCTTTTTGACTCGAAAAAACCTCTGTTTTCTCCCCCTCTGCCCAGGAATGGTAAAAAGCCTCATTTCTCGTGGAACGTGGGACTAAAACCTCCAAATCCAGCCCTTTTATATAGGCTCGGACACTGATTTCATCATAGGGTAACCTCTGATCCGGACCGCTCCGGGACACGGTGCTTACAGTTGCCCTCAGTTTTAGAGCAACTAGTGCACAAGCGCCTAGATAAGCCAAAACTCAGAAAAAGGTCAGAAAGTAAGCGTACCTGCGACGGCTTTTCACCCTCCGTGCCTTCTGCCGGGTGGACCTTATCTCGATCCGCTCGGCGATGCGAAGATACTTCCATCGGTCTTGTCTCGACCTGTAGGTACCTGGCGGGATGCAGCATGCTTTGGCTACAACCCCAATTTGAAGTGCGATATGCTCTGACCGCAGCTTCGATCTGGTGAGATGCAGCATGCTTTGGCTACAACCTCGGTCTGGTGAGATGCAGCATGCTTTGGCTACAACCTCGATATGGTGAGATGCAGCATGCTTTGGCTACAACCTCGATCTGGTGAGATGCAGCATGCTTTAGCTACAACCTCGATCTGGTGAGATGCAGCATGCTTTGGCTACAACCTCGATCTGGTGAGATGCAGCATGCTTTGGCTACAACCTCGATCTGGTGAGATGCAGCATGCTTTGGCTACAACCTCGATCTGGTGAGATGTGGAAACCCCGCCGGGTTCCTTGTCCCAAAAGAGATCTTTTTAATCGATGTCTATGTTCAGATCGGTATTTCTCTGTACCTGTGTGATAAAAGATTTTGTTAGTTCACGTTTGAGTGGTCATCTTTTAACCTGTCTATTGATGGCGTGATCTAGCTTTATTTGCTATGCCGTGTTTCGTTTTTTTTTTTTTGCTTTTCTTTTCTTTTTTATTTGTTTGTTTCTTTTTTTTTTGTTATTTTGTCATTTTTATTGACATATAAGTAAATATGAGGACATACACTTTCTGTGATGTGATAAAGCAATCGCATGATCATGCAAAAATGAAATAAAAGTTTCACTAGAAATGTCATTTTGTACAGTGCATATACAAAATTAAAATGTACAAAAGATACAAAAATAACTCCCTGAAGATCAGAGAGGTGTGTAGTCTGAGGGCTCATCGGGATCCTCATCATCCGATATATGCACTGTCCCTGGTGGAGGTGGAGCTGGCTGAGCCGTGGAGGGTCCTGCCTCGTGATCATGGGCCCGCCTGAACCGGATCTGAGCGTAGCCATCTAAAAAGGGATGGGTACAGGTACTCATAAACCCTAAGGTCTCAGAAACCTTGTCTCCCAACTTCTTGAAGGCTTGGCTCAACTGAATAGTCTGTTCGCTGGCGGCCTTTCTCCTCTGCTCCAGGCTCTGCTCCATCTGCTCTCTAAACTCCCTCATGGTCTGAGAAAGAGGTGGGAGGATCCCCTCTATCACCTGGACACGGGATCTCAGAGAGTCGAGTGACTCATCAATCATCTGTAGGGTCATATCGACCCTCTGAGATGCCTGGTCCTGTGACGTCCTCAAGTCATGAGCGAGCTGCTGTCTCAACTCCCTCTGCCCCTGAGCAATCTGCTCAATCATCCTCACCTGCTCCCCCCTGAAAGCCTCTAAGGTCCGAGCCTGCTCATCCCTGAAAACATCCAAGGCCCGAGCCTGCTCCCGAGTCATATGCTCAATGTAGCCGGCCTGCTCTCGGGCTAAGCGCTCCACCGACTGGGACTGCTCCTGAATGGCAGCCTGCTGGCGATCCAACCTCTCGTGAATGGCTCTATCTCTCTCATCCTGCCGCCGCTCTAAGGCTATAAACATGGACGTGAGGAGCTGAGAGAAGTCAGGTGGTGCAGGCTGCTGCGGTGCTGGCTCTGGCGGTGGTGCCGAGGAGGTGGATGCCCCTGGGTCACCTCGGGAGTACGGATGGTATCTCTCGGAGGGCCCATGGACAGACCTCTGTACCCTGGCGCTTGGTGATGGGACTGGAGTCGGTGCTCTGGACGCCGGTGAAGTGGTGAAGAGGTCGTCCATCGTGATCTCGAAGTCGAAGTCCGAGGGGGTCCTAGGCGGCTCCTGCTGCTGTGGTGGAGGCACAGTCTGTGGCTGAGGAGGATGATGCTCCGGCTGAGGCTGGGGCTTTGGCTGCGGCTCAGGCTATGGAGGCTGCTCTGGCTGCGTCTCAGGCTGCTCCTCCGGGTGCTCCGGGTGGTCTGGATCTGCACCCAAGGGTGGGAGCGAGAACAGCTGCCGGGTCTCATGAATGGTCAACACCCTGTAAGCCTCTGTCTGGCCTGAAATCGGGGAGATCATCCCCATCTGTACTGCCGCCGTGGCGTCTACATGGATCCCCTCCGGCAAGGGTCCCCTCAACCTCTCGGGGTTAACCCCTAATCTTAAAAGTAACCGGGTGATGACTCCTCCTACCATCACCACCGGTGTCAACCCTCTGCTGACTCTGGTCAAGTTGGCCAAGATCTCGTGGCTAATGTTGAGACGCTGGCCTGCCACCATAGCCCAGAGGCTCCAGATCTCGGCCGCATTAAGCGACCCTGGATTACCAGCTCGACCGAGGTACGAACTAGAAAGCACTCTGTGCAAATACCGGAGTGCCTGAGACACCAGTACGGTGCTCTTCGCTGTATCGTGATCGTACAGCACTCCCGGTATGGCAATGGCCGCCCAATGAGCGCGTCTCACCGCTCGCCGCGGGATCTCGACCCCCTCCTCTGTAGGGAGCCCCATAGCCTGCGCGAATCTCTGCCTAGTGATACTGAAGTGGTCGCCATCAAACCAAAACTGAACCACCCCGGGTCGGTATCTGCACTCTGAAAACCGGCGTAGCGAAGAGTGGCCAGGACCTGGCGAGTAGCCTCTGGAAAAGTCTGAAAGGAGGGCTCAAGGAACTCTGTCCAACCAGCATCCTCGGCGAGTAGATCGAACTCTGGGGCCAACCCTAGGGGCTCTAGAAATGGGCGGGACACAAAATAACTGGCCCGAAACTCTACCTGAGCCAACGCTCTATACCTCTGAGCCGACTCATCATCCATCCAATCCGGAGCTACAAGCTCGAGCTGGGCCTGCGGTGCTCTACGTCTAGGAGGCATCCTGCAAAAGGGAAGAGATTAAATATCGGGAATTTGGCAAAATAAATATTTTTAAACTTATTTCCCAGGTGAAGTCCAATTTAGGCCTCACCGGGGCAATAGCGGCCCAAAACAAGATAGAGAATTGATAAAAAAAATGAAAAGAGCAAATGTCCTATCTAAGGAAATAGCCTAATGTGCCTCGCACGCATCATGGGAAAAACAACATGCAATCAGCATGGAAATAATTAAAGTGAATAAGAATGGGCTTTCCAGGTCCCAGGGGATGCATTTTACATGAAAATATTCAATTCTTGAATAAATAATAATACAAATTTGGGCAGCACCCCGGCAGGGGTATGCCCAACCTCCTGCATGAAAAGGCAAAAACATAGGTCTCAGGCCTCAACAATAATACACGCATGTAAATGGGACGCACCCTGGCAAGAGTGTGCCCTCAACAATACAAAGTAATGGCCTCAGGCCGCAAAAGAAACATATGCACAGAATGGTGCGCTAAAAATGTAGTTCTAAAGCACCAAAATTATAGAAAAATTCTATTTCTATGTGATCATGCAAAAGTTCAGTTTTAAAAGAAAAATGGGCAGCATTTCCTCTAATTTCTTAAGGTATCTAAAGCATTCTAATCACTCCTAAAGTTTAAAAGGAGAAGAAATGAAGAAATTAATTGAATAAAATTCAAAAGAAGTGGTTATTTACTTACTTGGAATCGCGAAGAGTGTAGAAACTGAAGGAAAAATATAAATATCACAGCGCCCGGTGAGTAGAAAATGCGAAAATATGAAGAAATCGCGAAAAAAGATGAAGAAATGCTTGAAAAAACGCAAAGAAAAATGGTTTGGGAGAAGAAATGAAAGGGATAGCAGCGTTTGCACCGTCTGTCACTCGCCCTTATATAGAATTTCGTGACCGACGGGCAGGGCGTCTGTACAAGCGACCGACGGGCTGGCCGTCTGTCGCGCAATAAATGCGAGTTAATGCGCGTGATGAATGCAATGCTGACGTATGCATCTGCCAGGTGGATTTCCTTCCGACGGGCAGGCCGTCCCTATGCAGAGGCGGGCAGGCCGTCCCTTTGAACAGGCGGGCAGGCCGTCTCTGTAGAGAGGCGGGTAGGCCGTCGGTGACAATTCCCTATAAAATCTTACAAAATTTTGCCCTTTTTGTCTCTTCATTTTCCAGCGTTTTGAGCCTTTCACCTCTCTCAACATGTCTTCCCTTCTAACCCAAAAGATGCACCGTATCTTAGATGACAAACACATTTGGGAGGAAGGCGCCCTCTCTTCTTTGTCTGGGCTGAAATATCTGTGCCGGGTGAAAGTTGACTAGAACCTCCTGCTGGCGGCGACCCACTTCTGGAACCCCCGGTTCCACGTCTTCCGGTTCACCCATCAGGAATTGTGTCCTTTGCCCGAAGAGTTAGCTTCCATTCTGGGAGCCTGGTTCCCACCTAGCGCTCTGCCTTGCATCCCCCGCTGCAGCCTATTTCAGACCCGGGACATAGCCACGGCTCTGGGCATACCTTCCTCCGAGGCCATCCGGCTGATTCCTCCGGGATCTTCCTTTTCCCTGGGGCCACTGATCGAGGCTCTGGATCAGTTTACTGTCATCCCCACCTATCAGGTAAGCATCACATTCTTATTTTGCATGGTAAACTTCCTCACTGTTGTTCCAGGGGGTTTGACAGGTGATCCTCACCTGTTCGGAGTCCTGAGCGACTTTCACTCGGTGTTATCACCTTTACCACTTGTCCTGGCGGAAACTATTCTAGGCTTGGACATGGTGAGCTTTGGATCCACCACAACCTTTTCTGGCAGTCCCTTATTGCTCTAGGTACGTCATAATTTTAAAGGTAGTGCGTCCCTTATGGATTTTCACACTAGCTTTTCTTAGCGGGAGGTGCGTCCTTTCGGATTTTCACACAACCCTGTGCCTTATTTTTGCCTGAAGTAAACCCTACTTACTCCAGCGGCTTTTTCTCTTTTTTTCTTTTTCTTTTCTTCTTTCTCTTTTTTTCCTTTTTTCTTTTTCTTCTTTCAGATCTGGCTGCAAGAGAAACTAAAGATGCTATCTGAGCCACCCCCTCGCATTATTCCACAGTATTCGCCGAGCCACTTTCTACCGCGTCGACGACTTCATGGGTGTGCCACTGCTAGTGAAGGCATTACCAGATTTGGCGAGCTGTCAGACGATGACATCAGCTTTACATCTGCCTGGCTCCCACTGTCTCATGTAGTCATTGACGGGCCATCGGGGTGTGTTCCCCTCTGCGGCCTCCGTCAGGCCACCTTCTGCATCACCTCTCGATGTACACGCCAGCTCGGGACGACCCAGGATGTAGTGAGGGTTCCCCTGTCCTTCCGAGGAGGAGCTCTCTCGGCTGCGTTTGCTTCTCGGTATCATGAGCTGTGGGGCAGATTACCCGTGAAGACTGTTATTCCGAGGTTCGGCAATCAATCTGTGTCTTCGACTAGTGCGTACAAGAAGTGGATCCTTAGCCCAGCGTCTGATAACAGGACTCGAGGGCTCAAGCATCTGGTTGGCGAGAGCAGCAGCAGGACTTAGCTTAGTCTTCATATGTATTTCTTTTGGTGCTACATTTCTTTTTAATGCAGAACTAGGAAATGACAAAAATGAGAAGAATAATATTCATTTTATTTCCCAAATTCGTGTACGTTTTCATACAGTTTCAGCATACATGATCAGTTTTGGCATTTACTCAGCTGCTTACACGCTGTCAATACAAGGAATCAAATTTTAACAGCATCAACTCCTGTTACCAATCGGCCCTCTCAGGTTTTCACGATTGGACATTTTCTCTCATGCCTCTAATTTTTGCACAGGATGCCTTTTTTCGGTTTTCACCCTGTCGAGGCGCCCAATTTTAGCACAGCCGCCTTTTTTCGGTTTTCGACTTGCAGGGCATTTTATTCTCTTTTTTTATCCTTGGGTCTTTAGCCATGGAACCTTTTGAGTCTGTTGACGTTGATCGGCGCTTTAAATTCGTTCCCATCACTATCCGACAAGATTGCAGCTCCTTTGGACAGCAGCTTCTTAAGGATATACGGCCCTTCCTAGGTAGGTTTGAATTTCCCTCTGATGTTTGGTATGCCTGGTCTCATCTGTTTGAACACCAAGTCTCCCTCTTTCAGCGGATGCTTTCTCACTTTCTTTTCGAAAGTTCTTGCCAGTCTCTTTTGGTAAATCTGGTTATGATAATAGGCTTTCAGCCTACTCTCATCTAACAAGTTCAAGTGTTGTAGCCTCTGCCGCGCCCATTCGGCCTCCGGGACTTGGGCTTCCATGACCACCCTCAGTGATTTAAGCTCTATCTCTACTGGTAATACTGCTTCCGTTCCGTATACCAGGGAAAATGGTGTAGCACCTGTAGACGTCCTCACCGTCGTTCTATATCCCCACAGGGCGAAGGGTAACTTTTCAGCCCAGTCTTTGTAGGTTTGGACCATTTTGGACAGGATCTTCTTCATATTCTTATTGGCGGCCTCTACTGCCCCATTTGCTTGCGATCGGTAGGGGGAGGACTTATGATGCTCGACACCATACCTCTCGAGGAGCTTCCTGGTTTCTCCCATGAACTGCACCCCATTATCAGATACTATGTGATGAGGAAGACCATATCTGCAGATCAAATTCCTCTCTATGAACTTGGCCATGTCCCTCGCGTCAATCTTCTTGAAGGATTCCGCCTCTACCCATTTGGTAAAATAGTCAATTGCGACTATGATGTATCGGTGCCCATTAGATGCCGTAGGGCGAATCTCTCCGATGATATTTATCCCCCAAGCAGCAAACGACCAAGGTGATGTCAGGTTATGTAACTCTGATACTGGCAGGTGTCTCAAGTCTGCGTACTGTTGGCACAACTGGCATTGCTTAACATATCTTGAGCAGTCATTGTCTATCGTTAGCCAATAGAAGCCTTGTCTCATGATTTTCTTAGCCAAGGTCAGACCATTCATGTGAGCCCCACAGACACCTGCATGGGTTTCCTCCATCACTTTGCGGGCTTCTTTTTCATTCAAGCACCTGAGCTGAATCCCGTCCGACTGCCTTTTGTACAACACCCCTTCTAAGGATATGAACTGAGTAGATAGCTTACGGATCATTCTCTGGTCTTTTTTAGTGGCTTCTTCTGGGAATTTGTCGTTTTCCAAGTAGTTCATGATGTCGAAGTACCATGGTTTCCCATCCGCCACTTCTATCTCCATTACAGGTTCGGTTTCAAAACTGGGCTTATCAGAGCTCGAGATCAGCACTGGCTTCATAGCCACTCATTCAGGGTTATCCCACATCGACACTAAGGTTGCCAACGCATCAGCCAGACGGTTCTCATCTCTGGGCACGAAGTGGAAAGTACAAGTCTCAAACTGTCCACATATCCCTTTCAAATACTCAACATAGGGCATTAGCCATTCTTCTTTCACGGCCCACTCACCTCGGATCTGGTTGATCACCAAGGATGAGTCACCAAAGACTTCTATGTTCCTTGCCCCCAATGCGGCTAAAGCTTTTACTCCTAAGGTGCATGCTTCATATTCGGCTTCATTGTTGGTTGCTTTGTATCTCAGCTTCTTAGCAAGGGGAAGTTTTTCATTATCTGGGGTTGTCAAGATGATTCCAACTCCGGCTCCTCTATTATTTACCGCCCCGTCGAAGTGCAACTGCCATCCCTGAACAGAAATCGCGACTATGCTCTCATCAGGAAAGGTGAACTCGGGGGTGTCTCCTTGAATGGGATGTTCAGCAAGAAATTCGGCTACGGCTCGCCCTTTAATAGTCTTGCGGGTGATGTATTGCACATCAAACTCCTATAGCAAGAGCAGCCACCTCCCCATCTTTCCAAGCAAAGACGGTGCTTCCTGTAAATATCTTAACGGATTCTGCTTGGCCACTGCTTGAACCTTGTACGAGTGGAAATAATGCCTTAGTTTCTTTGACGCCCAAATTACTGCAAGGCAGATCTTCTCTACTTCAGCATATTTTATCTCATAAGCCAAAAATTTCTTGCTAAGATAATAAATTGCAAACTCTACCCCAAATTCATCTTCTTGAGCCATTATGGCGCCCACAGAACTGCCTTCTTCTGCCAAATACAGGATAAGCGGTTTAATTGGCTACGGCGGCCTTAGCACTGGCGGATTCAACAGGTATTCCCTGATGCTGTCAAAAGCTTTCTGGCAATCTTTGTTCCAGACCACAGGCTGATTCTTTCTAAGCAGCTTAAAAACGGGCTCGCATATTGAAGTGAGCTTGGCAATGAATCGGCTGACATACTGCAGCTTGCTCAGGAAACTTCTTACATCCTTTTCCTTTTGCGGCACGGGCATCTCTCTGATGGCCTTCACCTTGTCCGGGTCAATTTCTATTCCCCTCTGGCTGACGACATGCCCCAAAAGCTTTCCTGAAGTCACTCCGAAAATGCACTTCTTGGGGTTAAGTCGCAGATTATACTTGTCGATCCTGGTGAAGAACTTCTCTAGAGCTTCAAAGTGTCCCTCTCGGGTGGCCGACTTGACCATCATGTCATCGACATATACCTCTACTTCCTTATGAATCAGGTCACTTAAGATCTTGGTCGCCATTCTCTAGTATGTGGCCCCTGCATTCTTTAGGCCGAAAGGCATGACCCGGTAGGCATAGGTTCCCCATTCTGTGATAAAGGCGATTTTGACCCGATCAGCTATCTTGTTCAGGATTTGGTTGTACCCCACATATCCATCTCCAAAGCTATACATCGCGCAATTGGCGGCGTTGTCTATTAACACGTCAATATGGGGTAATGGAAAATCGTCTTTAGGGCAGGCCTTGTTCAGATCTCGGTAATCCACACATACTCTGACCTTCCCATTCTTCTTTGCTACGGGGACCACATTTGCCAGCCATGTGGGATACTGCACTTCCACGAGGAACTTGGCTTCAATCTGTTGTCGAATTTCTTCCTTGACCTTGTCAGCCCATTCTGGCCTCAGCCTTCTCAACTTCTGTTTCACAGGCTTGCAATCTGGATAAGTTGGGATAGCATGTTATGCTACATCCCGGTCAATTCCTGGCATGTCATCATAGGTCCAGGCGAAGACCTTTTCATGTTTTCTTATTATTCTCTCAAAATTTTTTCTCTCCTCAGGAGTTATGTTTGATGCTATTAGAATTTCTCTCGGATTTTTTGAGGTTCCAAGATTAAAAGGCGTTGTATCAGTGGAATCGATGTCAAAAATTGATGGAGTATGATCATGTTCGTGCTTGTCGAAACCATTAGAAACATCGCACAAATAAGAGAAATTGTTCGTCTTATTAATAATATTATAGTTATCATTTACATCATAAAAGAGTTCGGGAATAAAAAGACAGTCTAAACTAGAGTCTTCTTCTGCAAGAGTCTTCTTCTGCAACTCCAGAGGTCGATGCCGTTACAGCTTGCTCACTGGCTTCCTGATTTAGCAGAGGCCCCTCAGGCTCGTCGGAGGAAAATTTCAAATTCTCCATTTTCAGCTCTAATTCTGTTATCTTCCCTTTCCCTTTCAACCTGGCAGCTATCATCTTCTCAGTAACGACCTCCTCAGGCTCGCATCTGTCCCAGGTGATACCCTGAGTCATAACTTCCTCATCCCAGAAGTCTTCGACAATCTTGACAAACCCGACATGCCAGTCATACACATCATTAAAGATTTCAAAGCCGGGGACAATCCTCCCCTCTACCCAATGCGGCTCGTCTTCGCCAGTGTAAGCACAAATTGAGGATGCCGGTACAAAGCTCTCTGTTATGTGGGGGATCTTACCCGTTACCTTCTTCTTGCCGAAGCCACCTCTATACCCCAGACCTTTCCGGCTCTTTTGCCCTCGAGTGGTGACCGTTGTTTGCAAACCCTGAGAGTTTCTGCCCAAGCCAGCCCCGGGGAGATAATGCATCTTCTTCATCATATTAACCACAGCTGGGCTATCCACTGACCCGTGCTCTTCCCTTATCATGGACACGTGGAAGCCGCTAAATGGCTGATTGGCTATTTCCAGCGCTGAGACCTGGTTTTCCCTGGCCGCTTTGATAGTCACCACCTCCCCTTCGTGTGGGAACTTTATCATCTGATGCAGTGTGGAAGGCACTCCCCCTAATTTATGAAACCAGGGTCTCCCGAGCAAAGCTGAGAAGTTAGCGGGTATGGGTAGAACTACAAATTCCACCTCCACTTCAATAGGTCCCGTCTTGACCAACGTCTTAAAGGTTCCTGAGGCTTGCCTCCTCGAGTTATCGTAGGCTGTGATAGTCAGATCAGATCCACTGAGCATATCTTCGTTTAAACCAAAAGCTTGCAAAGCTATCAAAGGGCACACATTGATAGAAGACCCGTCGTCCACCATAACGCAAGTAGTGTGCTTATCGTTAATCTACGCTTTAATGTACAAGGGTCGGTTATGGTTGCGGCCTTCAACAGGTAGGTCGGCGTCAGAAAAGACCAATCTCTCCTCGGATCCTCCCTTAATTAAACCCAAAAGTTATGACGGGGAAATAGTGGTGGCGACCGTGGCCGCAACCAAAGCTTCCACTACCTTCTGCCTATGAGAGGGGGATTGCCTCAACAGATCCCAAATGGATATTTGAGCTGCAGTTTTCTTCAACTGTCTGACAATCTGATTCTCCTTTAGCTCTTTCTCTGCTGATGGCTGCACTGGCTCAGGTAGCCTCGTAATCTCGGGGATCACTCTTCCACTCCTCGTTACAGCCCCTATCTCTCCCTCGTCTCCATCGGAGCCCCACAAATTAAGGTTCATTCCTTCTTCATCCTCGGCTTCTCCACCGCTTTCACTGCTAGACCAGCAATCAAGGGTCGCCACAACTGCCTTCTCCTCTCTATCCTCGGGATAACCAGCAGCGAACATCTCACTCCCATATAGATCTTGTAGCACGTACCACTCTGGCAGGCTAGATTGGATCATAAACACGGGTGGTGGTACGGCATTATAACCGGGCTTCTTCTCAGTTTCCCTCTTCTCGGGGTCAGAGATTTGCTTGCTATCAATCAAGTCTTCGATAGAGTGTCGGAGCGCTTTGCATTTATCTGTGATATGACCTGAGTGCTGGTGAAACGCACATAATTCATTATCTTTGTGTCTAGGTTTCCCTTGCGTCAAGGCTGGCCTAGGAGCCAGAGGGTGCAATTTGCCCTCCTTCATTAACCTCCTCAAGACCCAGGATAATGGTCTCCCTAAGTTCGAAAACTTCCTCTGGGTGGTTGCCTCAGTAGCAGACACTTCACCCGTTCTTCTAGTGCTGTTACTGGGACCTGCCGGCCTGCTGGTTCCTTGACCGGGGTTAGCCCTTTTGGCGAAATTATCATTGTTAGCCTTTCGAGCCAAGAATTCTCCCTCTGCTTCGATGGCTATATCTTTGAGAGATTCCCAGTCCTTCAACCCCTTCATCTTCAACCCCTCTTTCAAGTACGGGCTTGCATTCTTGATAAATAAACGAATCTGATCCTGGGTGTCCGGCTTTCGGCACATCTCCATTACTCGGTTCCACCATCGGGTGAGATAATCATGGAAAGATTCCCCGGTCTTCTGCTGGAGTAGCTCAAGATCTTTCAAAGTCACCTCCATTTTGGTGTTACAGTCATACTGCTTCATAAACTCTTCAGTGAGCAGATCCCAATCTTCTTTAGTGCGGCGGTCAAGGCCATGATACCAGTCAATGGCATGAGAGGTCAGACTCAGACAAAAGTATTCTACTTTCTGCTTCTTGGACAGCGTGGTCCCCTTCATGACCAGAGAATACTGCTTAACATGTGCGGTCGGGTCAGAAGTACCATCAAACTTCGGCACATCCGGCATTTTGAAGTTATAAGGGATCGGGTCTTCTCCGTTCAACTCCTTATCCTCCGGATTCATCCCATGAGCTCTGCCTATCATACGGGCCATAGCTTCGAACCTCTCTTCCATTTTCTTTAAAATAAAGTCGTCAGCTTGAGGCGCCTTCCCCTTCTCAGATGCAAGGCTCATCCTGTCATCTTCGATATCATCATCAATTCTCAGCACAGGCCTTCTTCTCTGCTCTCCCGAGGCTACTGACCTTAACTCTACTAGAGGTGGCCTAACAGGCTCTTCTCGTCTTTCAACCCTTTCTTCCTCTGGCTCATTCTATTTCACTGGAGGAGGAGGAGCAGGATTCTGCGGAGCATTCTGCTGTGCCAAGGCGGTCAGCATATTCATCATTCTGCCCTCGAATTCCTCAAAACGGCGGCCCACTTCTTCCGCAATCATGGCCCTGGTGGCGTCATCCCCCCTAGGCGAGTTTGCCATCTGAGATACTGTACCACTGATTTCTGATAAGGTTTCTGGTAGACCCTCTCTATCTGAAAGCTCGGGAGTAGGAACTCGGATCAGTCATCCGGTTGGTGATATAGTCCACCTGGGCAGATCTATGATGGCTGCAGGGACAAAAAGTTAGGCATGATGCATGAAATGCAGGTATAATGCATGATAGTGATATGCAACACTTACAGAGCACAAGCAAGCAAGTAGGTCCTTCCACCCTTATTTCTCCCACACACGTGGTCGTGCAGTCTCTTTCCTAGGTGGGATTAGCCCAAGGGTCAACGAGGGACCCGATGGACGCGCATGGTGCGCGGTGAAAAACCGCCAGCATAACTCTCCTATGCTAATGTACAAGCGGATGGATAATGATCGTCACATATTTGGACGTTCCGTAAATTTTGACATGGCCCTACCGGGGCATGATAGCCTTTGGCTAGGTTACCAAGCGAGACATTTGGACTCACCCAATACATGAGGATCCATACAACAAGCATGGAATTAGGGTTCATTTCACCTGTGGAAAGTAACTACAGCCATTACATGAGCTTTGGTCAAGGGAGATGCTTCTTTAGGGCTACCCAAGCATGATCCCTGCCGACGGGTCTAGCTCATAACGAGCATAGCGACCGATCGGGTCATCATTTTGATATACCGTTAAGGTACGTGGCTTGGGCTGGTGATTATCCTTAACACTTCCCCAAATTGAGTGAAAATGAGGAGGTGCTTCAGGAACGCACAGGGGCTAAAAGAGGGACCAAACTAGCGTATTCTAAGGCTCTAATGATATGCAAATGCAAATTTGAGAGAAAGTGAATTTATGAATTAAATTTTAATCATAAGTGTTAAAAGAGGTATTTTCAAATCGAAATCTCGAACCATAAACGTCCCCAGTGGAGTCGCCAATGTGACGTGCGCCGGATCCCGAGCGCCGCCCATGGGACCGCCCGCAATGTGGGCGATCGGGGCATTTACGGGTCCGTTGGCAGCTTGCGATGAATTGCAAGTGCGTCTATGTTGGGCAACATGGAGGTTTCATGGAGTCGCCACCCAATAGAATATTGGGAAAGTTTCTCTCGCCTCGGAGAGCCTAAGACTGCGCTCGGTATCCATTTTGGGCCAGCCAGAGGGATCATGAAAGGTGAACTCCTCACCCTAAGGAGCCTAGGATTAGCGCTAAAGCCTCATGACTCAAGAAGTATCTTGAAGGATGACCTCTAACCTCTTGAGCCCAAAGACCAGAGCTGGGTCCGGGATTTCTCATCTATTTCTACCTCAATTATTTTATGATCAAATTTTAAAATCATTAATTCACTCTCTCTCCACACTATGCAATTGATTAAAAGGCACACTTATTCACATCTTGAAAGCGATAAATGATCAAATAGATAATGAAAGCGATAAATTACAATAATACAAGGAGCGGAATACAACTCCCTTTCATAAATGTGCGAAGCATGCATAAATCGGGGCATTGCTCATTTTGAGGACTTTGGTCCTCACATGCATCATTATTAAAATTGGGGATCTTTATTTGTGATGATCTTTATTGGATAAAAATAGGGCATTGGACCCTTGCTTTTGTGTAAACTTCATTTTATTGAATATAAAACATTGGGTCATTTTTATACATTAACGGGATATAAAAGGAGTACATCCGTATACATAGAATAATCAATAAATAATAAATGAAGAAAATACTTAAGAGGATTAGGAAACTAAACCGGATGAAGTCCTCCAAACATTGTAGACTGCCGCTCAAACTCGGGATTATCCAAGAGGGTCAATATACACTCATAGAAAGTTAATAGATGTTAATATACATAAAATTAACATATAAGAAGTCAAAGAGACCTGAAAGAGATAAAAAAACGATTTAAAAGGATGGAGACAGAACCCACCGACGGCCTTCCTTGGCTGACCGACGGGCGTCGGTTAAGGTAACCGAGATGTCCGTTTGTCACTCAAGGAGGGGCGTCTGTAGGTGGGTGACCGACGGGTGTCGGTGATGAAGATGACCCGTCGGTCACCACTGTCTCCGAAAAAACAGAACGGAGAAAAAAAACCTTTTCAAAGTCAAAAAGTGGGTTTTATCTCAAAAGGATATAAGAGAGTCAAAATAAAAGAAAATAATGACAGATATTCAAAAAATCCACAAAATAAGAAATAAATATAAGATAATATGGAGAAGGAATCCGGAATATTTACCCTCAGATAATCGCTTTGGGTGAGATTTTTGTGTTGATTAGAGTCCCACGCGTTCCACGAGAAGCAAAAGATGAAGGATTTAAAGAAAGAAAATGAACTACTTCTTCTTCAACCCCTCAAAAGATCGATTTTGGAGTCAAAATCTAAAGGAAACTAATTAGTTTTAGTTCCTTTCAATTGATTTGATCCTTGATTAAATGAAATTCTTTAGTGAATGTGTTTTGTTGGAAGAGAGAGAAAATTTGCTTGAAATTGGGCAGAGCTTCCTCCTTTGAAAATTTTTCCAACCCTTTTCAAGTAAAAATTCGGAGCTTTTATAGCCAGACATGACCGACGGGCGTCGGTGTATGGGGGCGGGCGTCGGAAGAATCCTTCTGACACAAGGATTCGTCCGACGGCCCTGCCACATCCACCGACGGGCGTCGGAACGGTTGCGTGCTCCGGGAAACCAGGCGGCGTTTTGACAGTGGCGGTGACTGCGACGGGCTGACTTCACAGACGGGCTGGCCGTCTGTGGAGGACAAAAGCTTTTTGACTCGAAAAAACCTCTGTTTTCTCCCCCTCTGCCCAGGAATGGTAAAAAGCCTCATTTCTCGTGGAACGTGGGACTAAAATCTCCAAATCCAGCCCTTTTATACAGGCTCGGACACTGATTTCATCATAGGGTAACCTCTGATCCGGACCGCTCCGGGACACGGTGCTTACAATATCCATTTGATTTACAGAGAAGAAATAATAGATGAGAGTAGTGAGAAAGAAATCTTTCAACCCTTTTCTCAAACCCTTGTAAAATTTCTTCTTCTCCTTGGTCTTCTTCTTCTCCTTGGTCTTCTTCTTCAAAACATGAAAATAAACTAAGTAAATCTAACTACAGTGCTTACAGGAAATAAAAATTTAAATTGTAATAAAAATAATGCTCTAAATTACATCCCCCTAAAATTACAGTTGACAAACAAATTTATAGAATTCCAAAAGTTGTGTTCCCTCCTTCAAAAGTTACAAATGTTGGTGAAAAATTATGCCTTTTCAAATCACTTTTCGTAGAAAACTGTCCCAACGGATAGTTCTGTCACGCTCGCGATCACTGTTGCGCTTGTGACAGAACGAGGATTGCCTTTTTCCCTTTTTCTTTCTTTCCTCTTTTCTCTTCCTTCTCTCTGGCCAATCACGACTCGTGATCTCCTTTCACGAGTCGTGACCTGCTTGCGTGAGTCGTGAGTTTGGCTCACGTCTCGTGACTTTTGCTTTTTGACGGGTCCTCGGCAAGTGTACCGAATCGACAAGTAATAAAGTGGGGTATAGTTAGGACCCCGAGTTATCGTACCCAAGGGAACAAGGATTGTCCAGTTAAATATCTATAGATGAGTGAATTTGAGATGTCCCCAATTTGTTTGGTGGAGAAAACTAAACTAAGCAAGAAAATAAATTAACAATTAAATATAAAATTGGTCATCAAGAAATTACTCAAGGATGAAATTAAATGCTTAGGAAATTCTATCCTCATAGATGTAACTGAAAATTGGTAAAACAATATAACATGAAATTCTGGACAACCCAACTAAGCCCAAGCCTACCATATCCCTGGATTAAGCTATTCTAATTAACAAACCTACCATCCCTGGATTAAGTCTATTAATTAGCTTAAGCGCGGGTTACCAAATCCTAGATCTAAGACAACCTACCATCCCGGATTAAGCTATCTTAAACCTATTTATTCCTCACTATTCTTAATCTAATAACATCAACACCCACAAACCAACCTACCATCCCTGGATTAAGCTGGAAAGATAAATGTCAATATTAAAAGAACAGAGCATTTGCACAAACAATAATTTTCGGATTTAGCTCCAATCATCATTATAATTGCAAAACAATATATAACAAGAGGAATAAAAGAAAACATGAAAATATTTATTAAATCCAAATATCCAAAATACAAATATGATTCAAGAACTCCCAAGCATGTTTAACTACTCTAATATCAAGAATATAAACATAAAAGATGGAAAATTAGAGCTTAGAATACACCCTTGATGAGAGAGAAAATAGATCTTGAAGTTCTTGTTCTTCAACCTTGGAATCCACTTGAATCCCCAAAATCTAGATTTAAACTAAATTAATCTAAATTATTTAAGAAGGAAATTGCAATTCAAAATTAAATCTAAACTAAAACAACAAATTAAAAGTAAAACCTAAACTAAAAATGAAAATAATACTGGAGACTAGAGGAAGAAATGAAAAACTAAGTCTAAAAAAAATCCTCTTTTAGAAGATGAAGCGGCATTTTATTTTCACTCTGGAGAAAAGCACAGCTGTGCTGTGCTAGGGTTGCGCGTTTGCTGGCGGAAAAAGGTGAAGCACAGCTGTGCTTCTCGCATAAGCACAGCTGTGCTTCTCGGCGAGTTGCTCCATGCGCGCGCCTCTTGCTGCGTGACACAGCTGTGCTTTGCGAGGAAGCACAGTTGTGTCTTCGGTCATTCACGTCGCTGTCCGCTTCCTTCGAAAGCACAGCTGTGCTTTAGGCAAAATCTGCCCTCCTTCCACAAATTCTTCTAAAATCAGTCCCAAACCTCCAATTTAGCTCCGGATTAAAATAAAACACCTGAAAACATCCCAAAACTTATTAAAAATTATAAAAACATTATAAATTAATAAAAAGACAAAAACTAATTATTTATTATTAAAATTAAATAAATAAAACATATAATTAGGCCAATAATTAATCTAAAATATTAATATAATTGCAACTTATCAACTACCCCAAACTCAAACCTTTACTCGTCCTCGAGTAAACTGAATGAACCACATTCTCAATCATCTCAATCTCAACAAAAGAAAATAAGGAGTCATTCTCAATTAAGGAACAAGAAAATAGGTTTGCAAACACCAATGCTCACTAAATAACAAATAAACACAAAAACATACTAAACAATTTCTGTGTGTGTGTGCAATAGGCCAAAACATAATTTTTATCATTAAAAAAAACAAAACTTCTAGATACAATGTTGGGAAAATGAATCAACTCGAATGCATGAATGCACTCATGGCTTTTCACTCAAAGCTCAAGAAACACCATATGCCTCTTCTTACGTACCAAACCTTACTAGAAGGTCATCTCCACTAAATAGAACAAGACAAAACAAAGAATCAAGAGGTCTTACATTTTGGTTGTAACGTTAGGCTTAGGTAAATTGGCTAACAAAGAAAGATCAAGTCACTAGAGAAAAATAGCCAGTACCTAAACAAAACACAATCACCCAACTGTACTAATAAATATTCCCAACTCAATTACATATAATCAAAATAAAATTGGCCTTAAAGACACCTTAGCATCATCAAACTCAACTCACAATAACAAATGCCACATAATATTCAACACCGATTCTCACAAGGCACTAGTTCAAGTCTCACTAAATTTTGTACCCCAAACTCACATTTTGCCCAATTAGCTAGGAAAAACTTACAATGCTTCTTCTTTTTCAAATATATATATATATATATATATTTTATTTATTTATTTATTTATTTTAGAAGCATAAAAATCAACTAGCCATTAACAATAAATAAAGTACTTAATTCGTCTATAAATCCCAACAAGAACTAAAATTGAGCTTTAATTTTTACAAGACCAATAAACCACTTAAATCACATTCCTCTTTATCAACCCCAAACTCATTTCTTTAAATGGGCTCAACTATCCATTACACACACCAATCAATTCTCAAACAGAAATTTACACCAAGAATTGACAAAATCTAAACTTCCTTTTACCCAAAATAAAAACCCAACCTTACTAGAGTGGCCACTCTTCAAAGGGAGGCAAAAATCATTTAAGGCTAAAGGTAGTTTTAATATGTGTAACAATAAAATAAGCACGCATTTAGCATACTAAAATAATAAGCTCAACGGGCTAACAAGAGACAATGAAATTAAGGTAGGAAAAGTCATTTAAAGTAGCTATACAAAGAAGAGTTGCCTAAATCATTTTCTAAGTTGTGTCTCATTTGATGTCGCTTCGATGGGTAATCAGAAAGGTTCTAGTGCTCTTAGTGAGTTTTCATCTAATCCCCTAATTGCAACTAGATTTTTCTCAATTTTTGAAAACAGGCCCAAAGTGCTCAAAATTTAGAAATTGCAAAGTATAATCAAGGTTTACATGTAGTCTAACAAACAAAGATATAAACATGACTATTTCTCACTCAACTTAATATTGAATGAAACACAAATTTCTAAACCTGAGATCAAAATCATTCACAATTGAGAACTATTAGGACGAAATAAAAATTTAAATCGAAGGAAAATCAAAAAGAAACAACCATAAAAATATTTAGACACAAACTTGGCACAAACACGCCACAAACAAAGCAAAACTTAATTAAAAACTACTAAAAATTGAAAAAAAATTAAAAACACACAACTAAAAAGACACAATAAAACGGAACTGGCTTTGATTTAAAGAATTGAAATGGTACTCCACCCCAAACTCAAAATGTTGCACTGTCCTCAGTGCAAGAAAGTGAAGCACACAAAGATATTTTTCAAAAATTTTCCCTATGCTGTGCTAAAACTCATTGCAATTTAAAATCAATTGCAAGCATCTCAAAAATGGCAAAAATAAAATAATTACTGTGCAAAATTAACAACCATACAAAATTCCTGCATGCCACCTGTGCAAATTCAAAACCTGTGCAAGATGAAGAAAATTCAAAACCTGTGCAGGAATCCAATAATCACTGTGCAAAATGAAATACTCTGAAACCTGTGCAATTCATAACCAACATAAACAATATATCTATCCTATCACACGGCATTGGCTCAGCCACACAATTCCAAAATATAACAAAGTAAATAAAACCACACATTGCCTGACTGTATCAATTTCATTAACTAAAATAAATAAATAAATATATACAAAATCTGTTGTGTACGAATCACTTCCTGAAATATATATACAATATATTACTGTGGTGGTCGTCTCAGATGTGGAGGAAACACAGTGGAAACAGGAGTGAAAAATCCACGAATCTCAACACTCAACCTGTCCAACTGTGTCATAATCCTGTGCTGGAAGGATCCCAAAAATGCATCTCTCTGCTCAGCTCCCAGGACCATATCTCGGCGCACCTGCTCCATCTGAGTCTCAATAGAAGCCAATCGCTCCCAAGCTCGCTGTACAGATAAGTCCACGCCAGAGATCATCTGGTCACTCTGAGCGGTAGCTGCCCTGACCTCCGCCAATCCTCTGCTCAGCTCATCCAATCTCTCCCACACCCTCTCCTGGAAAGCTGCCTGCTCCCTCCTCGACTCACTGAACGAATCATGAATCATGCTAACTGTAGTCTCAAACCGTGTCATCGTAGCAGTCATAGTCCGCATCTCCGATATCAAAGTCTGGACCACCGAAGCATCTAAATATGGAGCAGAGGGTGGAGGGGCTGTGGAAGAAGATGGCTCATCATGCCCCTGAGCATACCGACTCTTATCTGGAGGGGAGAAGGGAATATCACTCCTCCGTCTCACCCTCCTACTGGCTGTAGCTCTCTGTGGCGGAGGTGGTGGTGGAGCATCAACATCGTGATCAGCTGGCGGCTGGGCATCATCAGAATCGCCCTCTCCATCATCACCCAAGTCATGGGCCTCCATCTCCTCCGCTCTCCTAAGTCGATATCCACTCTCGGAAGAAGGATCCTCTATAGCAATCCTACATCTGAGCACTACCTCCTCATCAATCAAGTACGATGACCCTAAAGCTGGTCCCATGTCAGGGGTAGGCAGATGCAGGGCTCTCATGATCAAGGTGATCAATCCACCAATCCCGATCCTCTTCCCTGAAGTAGCGGTGGCTCTCTTCAGTTGCTTACACAACCAAGGTACGGCATTAACTCTGGTACCGGTCTCCATAGCATATAAAAAGAATAAGTCCGGTGTGCTCACATTGCTAGGACACCCTGGTCGCATGAAAACTGATGAAGTCATCACCCTGTGTAAGTACTGATAGACTGGAGAGCGGAGCTTCGTTGACTTGGTGTTTCTCGCATGAAAATCCATATTGGGCTTCCCAATAATAGCCCAATGCACAGCTGAGTCACCCACAATATGTACCTCTCCATCCTCTGGCAACCTCAAGTATCTAGCCAGGTCAGAAATCGATAGAAAATAAGGGATATTGTGCACTCTAAACTGAATGGTATTCCGATCATCCAGAGATAACCTAGGAGAGTACTGAAACGTACTAAGGAACTCCAATGTTATCTCAGGATAAGTCGGACCATTCAGAGAAAAGAACTCCTCCCATCCAATGTTCCTCAGCAAAGCTAACACCCTCTCTTGAATGCCCAGGTCAATTAGTGTCTTCATACTCATAAACCTACTCGAAATAATAATCTTCGCAGCCAGCTTGTTGAACAGGGTGCGCTGCGCTGGAGTCAACCAATCAGGAGGCTGAATGGGCGCTGATGGTTGCTCCTCTCTGTTGCGAACCATGGTTCCTGAAAAAGAAAGTAAACACTTTGTTCAAAACATTCTTGGTTTCATTAAGTGCATACCACATCTATATTTAAATTGGAAGAATAATATCAAAACTCACCAACACGTCACAACAGAATTTGCGAAATAAATATACTTTCTAGCTAATGATGATGCAAAAATTGAAACATTAAGCATAAGGCAAATGTATACATATTGAAGTACAAATTCTATGCACAAAATAGTAAAAATTGGAAGATTGCACAAAGTAGAATTTAAAGAAATTAAAGATGAAAAGCACAAGGTGTAAAATAGAAATAAGCACAAGTAATCAATTCTTGAAGTGTACATGCCAAAAATAAAATAAAATAAATGCAATTATTGGAGAATAATAGAGAAATGCAAAGTTTGCCTAGCCAATGCTCTATTCAAAGCAAAAATATGTAAGATAAATTCAAAGTTGCATGTGAATAAGAATTTGAAAAATTGGCATCCATAGCAACTCATCCTAATCCCATCAATTCGGGAACTAGCAAACATGCATTGCTCTCAACACAATCAAACACAAGATCAATTGCATCTAAATTAGACAGCTAAAAGCAGCAACAATATCATTAAAACAAAATAAATACCAAGCACAATCTCAAGCAATTTGAATTTAACTTGCAAACTTTTCTTTCCATATTCATAAAATGCATAATGACCTTATTATATTAAAACAATTCAGTTCATAATTCTATAGGTCAAAATTCAATATTCCAGCAGCTATATTTCAAGACAGAAACACAAGAACATAACCCATCTAACACAAAAATTATTAAGCTCAAATTCAATTATAATTTCACCCATCAACTCCACACTGTCATAAGAGCAATTTAGCATAAACGTATATATGAAATCAGGCTCAAAGTGTGACTGCTCAGTACACAAAATGTTAAGATAAATTCCACAATTGAAAGCTCTAAATCAGCAGTGAATAACAACCGGATCTATGCAACATAAATTTGGAAATAACCTCAACAGATTAAATGGACAGAGCTAGACAGAATAAATTAACACATTGCTAAATTAGTTATGTTATAAGTCTATTAGTTGACATGCATTTCTCATTCAGGCATTTCATCAAACAGTTGGTGCACATAATTTCAATTAGATTTTCAAGCACGATTTTTCTCAATTCTAAACACCCATATCTGTCCATGTTGGCCCAAAGAAGCAAAACATATCAATATCACAACTAACACAACAAAATCAGCAATTGAAGATCAAGCACAGTTTACTCAAATGAAAAAAATAGAATGCGTAAAATGAGGGAATTACATACCTGGAACTGTCGAATTTAGCTACTGACTTAAGAAATTTTTGAAGATAAATAGCAGGAAAGAGGAAGAGAGCTCTTAATTCTTTTAACCCAAAAATCTAGAATTTCTTACAGAAATTGGGAAGAAAAATCAGAATCGGAACAAGAAAGGAAAAATGCAGAAATGAGATGAAAAGAATTCCATTTAAGCTCTATAAAATTGTATAAAATTAAAATTACCTGAGATTAGCTTGGTTTGCAAATGAAGATCGAAGAGAAATTGAGAGAAAATTTTGATTTTGAAGAATAGGGGGGAACAGAGGAGAAGAAAAGAGAAAAGAGAAAGAAAGAGGGGGTTGTGCGTTAAAGGGGGCTGTGCGAAAATGCACAGCTGTGCTTTTGAAAGAAGCACAGCTGTGCTTTTTCCAGCGCTGCGTTTCGGCGTGCGTTTAATTGAAAGCACAGCTGTGCTTTCGATAGAAGCACAGCTGTGTTTTTCAGCGCTCTCAGTATCGCCGTGTTTTAAATTAAAGCACAGCTGTGCTTTTGAACAGCACAGCTGTGTTTTCGCTCTATACCTGATGCTACTGCCCTCCTTGTCCCAATTTGCACTTCTTGGCTCTTGCTCCTCAATTGAATTTTTCTTCCTTCTTAACTGTTAATTTCCAAAACAATTAAACAAATCAAAACCAAATACACAAAATTAAATTCAACAAATTAAACATTAAAAATAACAAATTAACATTCTAACACACTAAAAATTTAAGGAATATTATTTTATAAAAATACATATAACAATTTTATTTTATTATTATTATTATTGTTATTATCTTTTTTTTTTATTTTTTATTTTTTTATTTTTTTTTATTTTTATTTTTTTAAGAAAAATAAAAATACAAATACAAACAACTAGTAATTAAAATTTAAAACATAAACACAGAAAAATGACAGAAAATTAAATAGGAAGGGTTAAGAAAAATAAAAGTTCTGGTTTATTGAGTCCCAGCTCGACTCATTTCACTCTCGGGTGGACAAGCTTGTGAACCAAATAATGGTCTTTCCGGTTTTTGCTCTTCATTTTCCCCCATCAGTAGGAGAAAATCATCAAAAGCTACCAAGGTGGGAAATTCCATGTCTTCGATGAAGTATGACTCCACCTTGGGTTCTCTGTAAACGAACTCCACCGGCTCTTCAAGCCTAAATAAATCCTTCAAATGGACTGAATTCAGTGCTTCCATTTGAGAATCATTCAACTCTTGCTCCTTTGGTGCACTATCCTGCACAGAAAAATTGAAATTAGTTTCCAAAGAAACACAAGATTTTTCTTCAACAATAATTGGCTCATTTTCTTCTTCATGCAACCCATCCTCAAAAATTTCAATATTCTCATTAATCTCCATAGGTGCATGACTCAATTCACCACCATCTTTTTGGTCACTCTCAGAGACAACTAAAAGCTCCAACTTGGACTCCAAATTTTTGATTTCCAGTGCTTGACTTCTTAATAGATTTCCTTGAGCCTTGATTCTCTCCTCTTGATAATTGATTGTAGCCTGCAACTCTCCCCTTTCTTCTTGGTATTCCCTCTTTCTACAATAAATGTAGTTTGAAAGACGTTCGATATGGGCAAAGTGAGACTCTTGTGATATACATGAAGAGTGAGGATCTTCAAAAGACGGCGAATAGGTGACTGGTGAAGTTGAATACATTTGTCGTAACTCTTGCATCTCCCTCATCATATCATTCACTTGGTATCGCAAAAGGACCAACTCATAGTCTTCATCGCTATCTTGCATCATTTTGAAAATATCTCAAAATTTTCCTGCAAAAATAAACACCAAATTAAAATAAAAAAGAATAAATAAAAAAAAATCTCAAACTAACTCAACTAAAGATATGAAACAAACAACACCATTACTCCCCGACAACGGCGCCAAAAACTTGACGGGTCCTTGGCAAGTGTACCGAATCGACAAGTAATAAAGTGGGGTATAGTTAGGACCCCGAGTTATCGTACCCAAGGGAACAAGGATTGTCCAGTTAAATATCTATAGATGAGTGAATTTGAGATGTCCCCAATTTGTTTGGTGGAGAAAACTAAACTAAGCAAGAAAATAAATTAACAATTAAATATAAAATTGGTCATCAAGAAATTACTCAAGGATGAAATTAAATGCTTAGGAAATTCTATCCTCATAGATGTAACTGAAAATTGGTAAAACAATATAACATGAAATTCTGGACAACCCAACTAAGCCCAAGCCTACCATATCCCTGGATTAAGCTATTCTAATTAACAAACCTACCATCCCTGGATTAAGTCTATTAATTAGCTTAAGCGCGGGTTACCAAATCCTAGATCTAAGACAACCTACCATCCCGGATTAAGCTATCTTAAACCTATTTATTCCTCACTATTCTTAATCTAATAACATCAACACCCACAAACCAACCTACCATCCCTGGATTAAGCTGGAAAGATAAATGTCAATATTAAAAGAACAGAGCATTTGCACAAACAATAATTTTCGGATTTAGCTCCAATCATCATTATAATTGCAAAACAATATATAACAAGAGGAATAAAAGAAAACATGAAAATATTTATTAAATCCAAATATCCAAAATACAAATATGATTCAAGAACTCCCAAGCATGTTTAACTACTCTAACATCAAGAATATAAACATAAAAGATGGAAAATTAGAGTTTAGAATACACCCTTGATGAGAGAGAAAATAGATCTTGAAGTTCTTGTTCTTCAACCTTGGAATCCACTTGAATCCCCAAAATCTAGATTTAAACTAAATTAATCTAAATTATTTAAGAAGGAAATTGCAATTCAAAATTAAATCTAAACTAAAACAACAAATTAAAAGTAAAACCTAAACTAAAAATGAAAATAATATTGGAGACTAAAGGAAGAAATGAAAAACTAAGTCTAAAAAAAATCCTCTTTTAGAAGATGAAGCGGCATTTTATTTTCACTCTGGAGAAAAGCACAGCTGTGCTTTGGGAAGCACAGCTGTGCTGTGCTAGGGTTGCGCGTCTGCTGGCGGAAAAAGGTGAAGCACAGCTGTGCTTCTCTCATAAGCACAGCTGTGCTTCTCGGCGAGTTGCTCCGTGCGCGCGCCTCTTGCTGCGTGACACAGCTGTGCTTTGCGAGGAAGCACAGCTGTGTCTTCGGTCATTCACGTCGCTGTCCGCTTTCTTCGAAAGCACAGCTGTGCTTTTGTAAAAGCACGGCTGTGCTTTAGGCAAAATCTGCCCTCCTTCCACAAATTCTTCTAAAATCAGTCCCAAACCTCCAATTTAGCTCCGGATTAAAATAAAACACCTGAAAACATCCCAAAACTTATTAAAAATTATAAATTAATAAAAAGACAAAAACTAATTATTTATTATTAAAATTAAATAAATAAAACATATAATTAGGCCAATAATTAATCTAAAATATTAATATAATTGCAACTTATCACTTTTCCTTCGTTCTTCTTCTCTTTTCCTTTTTCTTCTCTCTGGCAAATCACGACTCGTGATCTCCTTTCACGAGTCGTGACCTGCTTTGCCTTATTTCTTCTGCACTTGTATTTTATGTTTTCTTAATTGGCCCTTCACGACTCGTGACCCCTGTTCACGAGTCGTGCTCCTCATTCCAACTTCATCATTTTCTTCACGACTCGTGTCTTCATTCGCGAATCGTCTCTTTCCTCCTTCAGTTAGGCTCTTTTCTTCCTCTTTCATCTAAATCACCCTACATACATAAAAACAAATAAACTAGATAAATAACATGCAAAATACATATATTTACATAATTAACTTCTTAAACTCACATAAAATATATACTAAATAATACATCAATTAAGCACTTATTAAATTTATATTTTAGGTAGAATAATGGTATAATTAAGTAAGAAATAAATTGAAGATATTGTGGAAATGAATTATTTGGAAGAAAAATAATATAGAGGTGATGATATGGTTAGGGCCAAATGTGATGTGGTATGGAAATTTCATGATTTATATGTATATTGACTTAATTTGAATAATAAATAAAGAGGAATGAATAAGGAAATAAGGAAGGAATTGGAAGACAATTTTTTTATGATGTGGCCAAAACAATACATATATGAGAATTATAGAGTATGCGATGAATATGGCTATGTAAGTATAAGAGTTAATACATTCATGAAGGATATATGAATATTATATCATATGGAAGTAAGTAATGGAATAAGGCTAATATAAGGTATAACATGTAGTAATGTAAGTAAGGAAGATAAGTTATAATTAGTTTTGCCCTTAGTATGCTGGTAGTAAAATCACTAGTTCAGAATATAATTAGCTAGCCATAAAGACACTTACCGCGGTTTGAGTTAAGGCAACTCATATGGGTAGACCAATGGCGGTCTACTATAGCTTCATGCCATTATGGCTTTATGTTATACGGCTCCAGAGTAAGTGATCTTTAATGGTCACTTTCTCTTATGGCTCCTAGAGTTGGTGATCCTACTACTTCATCACATTTATATATGACTATACTAGTATGGTCATCTATACCTTTAATTTATTTTTTTCCTTTTCTTTTAGTTGGCCCCTGCCAACTCTTTTCCTTTTTTTTTTCTTTTCTTCTTCTTTTTCCATAACAACCAAAACCTTCTTTACCTTTTTTCAACACCATCTAGCCACCATTCCGACGTACTCCACTTCCAAATGATTCCTTACACCGAGATGAGTGCATAGATACCAATTTTAATCAATTTAATGCGTTAGAAAAATAGATTAAAAATATAATTTTTAAGACTTTTCGGTGACTTTCTGACCACTGTAGGAAAATGAATGTGAGTGCAAGGCATAGGGCCTACTAGTTCATCACATTTATAGATAACTATACTAGGTATGGTCATATCTATTTGATTTCTCATAAGTCAGAAGATTGAGTTGCTTCAAGACTTATATGAACTAAGTTGAGAATCAATTAAACAAAAGGATTAAAGCTTTAAGAACTGACCAAGGTCCGGAATATCTTTCAGATGAATTTAAAGTTTTATGTGATGAAAAAGGGATTGAACATCAGTTGTCCATTCCCAGAACTCCATAACAAAACAGTGTTATAGAAAGGAGAAATAGGACTCTCAAATGGGAGATTAGCTAAATTTGTATCTATCATTATAGATCTAACTATATCAAGAACAGACCGAGATTGGGAATATCTTTTAAATGAATTTAAAGATTTATGTGATAAAAAAGGGATTGAACATCAGTTGTCCATTCTCAGAACCCTACAACAAAACAGTATTACAAAAAGGAGAAATAGGACTCTCCTTGATATGGTTAGATCTATGATGGCAGAGATAAATTCTCTAGTCTCCCATTGGAGAGATGCTTTATTGATTATCACATGTGTTCTAAATCATATGCCCTTCAAATCTGTCACTTCCACACCTAATTAGTTGTGGACTTGTCGACAGCCTGTCTGAAGCCATTTATGACCTTAGGGTTGTAATGCTTACAATCATGATACCTCAATTTGGTAAATTGGGACCAAGAAGTAAAAAAAAGTATCTTTAGTGAGATATTCTGAAGTATCAAAAGGATATATTTTTGTGGGTGAGCAAGAGAATGGAATTGTGACAAAATTTGAATCACGAGATGTCATATTCTTAGAGAATGAATTTCCAAAGTTGGGTGAAGAAAATAAAAATTTCATTTTCTATGAAACTCAGGAAGAGGAACCATTAAGATCACTCCATCCGAGTGGGAGGGAGTTAGAGGAAGAAGGTTAAGACCTTCATCCTCCAAACGATCTGGATGATCATTACCCTATTTTTTAGTGGGAGTATCCATGACTCCAATGGAATTATGGACTATGGTCCCATTAGGAGCATTCTAAATTATGATGAATATGTGAGACCTGTTTATCAAGATGTAAAACTGCAAAAATCTAAATGGATAAGTGCTCCTCGCCGATGATTTTAAATCGAAGGCTTGAACGAAATCCTTTTGGTTACCCCATAAGACGAGGAAGAGCCTAAAAACATTCAAGAGGATCTTTTATGCCTAGATAAAGAAAAGTGGATTAAAGTAATGGAAGAAAAAATGCATCCATGAGATCAAACCATGTTTGGGAACTGGTTGATCTACCATAAGGACACAAATTGGGAATAAATGGATTCTCAAACTGAAGCAAAAAGCTGTTAGAAGTATCGAAAGATACAAGGCTCGGCTAATCGTATTTACACAATTGGAAGAAATTGACTGTGAGGAAACTTTCTCACCTATTATAAGATTTACGTCCAAAAGGTTAATTCTGGCCATAGTGGAGAGTTTGGACCTAGAGCTATATCAAATGGATGTGAAGACTGCTTTTCTCAATGGAGAACTAGATGATAAAATCTATATGGAACAACCTATAGGTTTTATCGAAAAAGACAGCAAGCATAAGGTTTGTCGATTGATGAGTTCAATCTATGGCCTTAAACAGTTTTCAATAAAATGGTACTTGAGATTTCATGATACAATCATATCAAATGTGTTCCATATGATTGATGAAGACCATTATGTTTATAGCAAAATCTCTGTATGTAAATTTATCATTTTGATTTTGTGTGTAGATGGCATACATAAAGCTGTAAATAACAAAGGGTACGTAAATGAAATCAAAGATTAGTTATCGTCCAACTTTGAGATGAAAGATACGGGTCAAGCATATTACATTCTTGAAGTTAAGATTTGAAGATATCGTTCGAGAAAGTTGTCATCTCTTTCTCAAGAGACTTATATCAACAAAATCCTTGAACAATTTAATATACAATGCTGCAAATCCATAGATAACCTTATTGCCCAAAATTAGTTTTTTAGTAAAGATATGTGTCCTAAGATGCCAAAAAGAAAGGGAACGTATGAGAAATGTTCCATATACCAGTGTCGTGGGTAGTCTTATATATGCAGTGTTGTGTACAAGACATGACATATGCTATGTAGTGGGCATGGTAAGTAGATATCAATCTAATCAAGGCAAAACACATTGGAAAGCAATGAAAAGGATACTTAAATACCTCAAAGGTACAGTAGGTTGTCCTCTCTATTATCAAGGCAAGGATCTACAATTGAAAGGATACACAGATACTAATTGGGCAAGAGATGTGGATGAGAGGAAATTAACTTGAGGTTTCATATGCCCTATCAACAATAGAAGTTGAATTTGTCACTTCCTCAGCTGCAGTACAAGAGGCAATTTAGCTAAAGTGGTTTATGAAGCATTTAAGAGAAACTACCTTAGAGGAACCAGTGACAACCAATAGTGACAGTCATTCGTCGATAACTTATAGTAGGGCTAAGAATACCAACATTAACTATCAATACATGAGAGATATTATTGTACGAGGAGAAGTGAACTTACATTACGTTCCTATGTGTGATATGATTATAGATCCATTAACAAAACCTGTAACGAGAGATGTGTTTTGAGACACACATTAGATCTCAAGGTTGGCATAGGATTTAATTGGTACTATATTTTATATATTCCCTTAACGTTATTATTTATGAATAATGACCAAGTTCATTGTTGGCAATACATGAGTGTAAATATTTATGTGTAAACATTTATTGTTATTTGTATGAGATTGAGTATGTCGGACAGAGAAGTTGCCCACTTATAAGGGTGTTTACCTTAGTTTTGTCAATGAGTTGACAAAAACTAAGATGATGCAATTTTTAAACATATGAGAATGCTTGAGAGCCTATTCAAAATAAAAGTATTGTCTTGCAAAAATTACAAGATTAGTCTTATTAAGGTGCAAGATAAAGACATACATAAAGTTATATGCTTTGGATTAAGGTCCAAACAAGGATTGTATGGAATCCGATGGTAAGTTTTTTGTAACTACCATGTTCTGTCTAAAAAGCCAAAAGTAGTCCTTAAGTAAGCGGACTGAAGTTGGATGCTTCAGTGCATAGCAACCTTACGTTTCTGTATGGTGCTATAAATACATTTTTTTTAAAAAAATGTGAGACATGCACTCTTTTAAAGGAAGGAAAAAACACCATCACACATATTTTATACCGTGTGTGCTTATGTGACCAAGGGATGAGAATTTAATATTATTGATCTTAACTTTTCCTATTGTGAGACTCTCTTTAAATTTCGACCCCTAGAACTCTTAACTTATCCCTTAAGTATGGTTCAGTGTGGCTAGCTTAGTTAGTCTCCAAGAGGTTATGGAATAACTTGGGCCTGGCGGACCTAGCTAGAAAAATGAGCTGAGTTATGATGGATGGCATACAGTAAGAGGGAAAGATAGCCTTTTGATCACATTTAATTAGTTCGTGGTTCACCGGTTAGCCTATTATGGTTTCTATAAGTAGAAACAAAATAGTAAACACGAAAAGTTTTTTATGAGATCATGAGTTAAAATAGTGAATGTGAGAAGGCCATCTAGGATTAGGCATATGTGAAAAAGGAGGATCTAGTTTTTTGAGATGCTATATATCTTTAACCGGTGTATAGCATTAGTGCTCTCGATGTATACTTGTCATACGGTCTATTTGTCTGTATGATTGGAGATTGATATGAGCTTGAAAAGCTCATATATTAGTTAGGTTATATATAAGTTTGTGATTAGTTTTAGTTATTTTTATGTAGAATTTAGTATCTTTTATGTTTTGTTTTGTTTTATGTGATTGTAAGAGTAAATGGAGAAAAAACTAGGAAAAATGAGGCAAAGTAGCAAGGTAGCCATCATGTTGTCACGAGCACAACCTAGGACGGGTAAGAAGAAGCAAGGAAGAAGCAAAGCAAGAAGGCCCATGCTCTGTCGCGAGCGAGACAGAGGGAGGTTATGCAACTCAAAATTTAAACAAGCTACAAAAGGACATGACCTTTCATTAAGGGTTATGTACCTCTAGAAGGGTGCTTGAAGGGTCACATTATTTTGCAAATGAAATGTAAAGGCAATGAAGAATAGAAGTTAGTAAGTTAATTTTTTAAGAGTTTGTAAGAGATTGTTTTAGAAAAGAAGAAGAAAAAAAAAGAACAATTAGAAGTTAACTTTTGAAGAGAAGACAAGATCAAGAATAAGAACGTTTATTGAGTAAAGGATTGAGAGATCAAATTTTAAATCTTTCAATTTTTCTTTTCTTCTTTGTAATTGCTTGAATGATGTTTATAGGAACTTGAGCAATTACGTTAATATTTATTTATTCTCATTAATACAAGTAATCCTTAATTAGTTGCAAAATTCTTTAATAGTATTAGTTGCTTGATCTTTATAAGTGAGAGTATAGTTTGAGAGATATATTCTTACTTAAAGCTATTAGGAATTCATTATCATAACATATGCTAGGGAGACCAGGATGATTATGATAGTTGTTATAGGTTGATTTATATTTTTAAAATATGTAAATATAATACTCTAATTCTATAATGAGACTTAAGGGTTAGAAATTATATTTGCATATTTAGGGTATTCTATTTCATGTCGAGAGAGTGATTTAGATCTTTATGTCAACTTGACTTGCATATTAAAGATTAATTTCAAACTAGGAGAATATTTATCAAGTTTCACATTTGTTAAATCAAATCATTATTTATATTTGTCTTTTTTTATTATAATTAAAATAGAATTAATAAATAACTTAGTTATAATATAATACCAATAATTTATTCTTATACCCAAATTAGTGAACGTTGTAAACAAGATTAAGATCTAGTCATAGTGAGTAATCGCCCAACATGTTACTCGAGTGAACGATATCTTAAGTACTAAATGGTAAATTGTGCACTTGCGGATTTAACGTACAACAAGTTTTTGGAGTTGTTTCCAGGAAATATGAATTGTGTTTATTGCCATTATAATTCTTGATTTAAGATTTTAGATTACAATATTTAATTAGTTTTTGTTTGTTTTGTTTTGTTTTGCATTTGATCACTCGAGTTTATGCCTAGACCAAGGAAGTTTAAAGAAAAACTTGAACCATTAAATCCAGAAATAGAAAGATTCATATAAAAAAAATCAACCAAAAAGAGACTCATAATTGAAGAGCCACCAAGATTAATGGATTTTGCTATACCAGTATTGAGTGGAACTCAACAAGGAGTAGTTCGTCCTGCGGTAAATGCTAACCAATTTGAGATTAAGCCCTCTTTAGAGATCTCGACTGGAAATTATTCTGTCATGTGTGAGTGGGAGATGATAGAGTTTGGATACACTCATGACTCCCAATATGAAAGGAATCCATATCGATATGGAAATTGTCCAGATATGGAAAAAGCATATGGAAATAGTTCCATATCAATTCCCTTAATTAGGGAATGTTCCTTATTTGAAAATAAATAAAAAGGGCAACTTCCTTTTTTTATCAATTATTTCCTTTATGAATCACTTTCCTAATTTAGAGCAAGAGGCTCTATAAATAGGGCCAAGGAAAATCTAAATTAGAAGAAGAGAGTTTTTTATACCGAAACTATAAGGATCTAAAATACCCCCTAATTGTAACAATACATGTTTTGGAATAAGTAAAGTACCAAATGTGCATGTATTGTTAGAGTATGCATTAAAAAGGGATGTACCTGTCATTTTTCCAAAAGTTTTGGTAAGTGCGACAAGTTGAAAACTTGCTAATTATGACTTGAATTACACTAAAGGAATAATTTTAGTGGTCCAATGCATAAGAATAGATTATTAAGATGGCCAATATGAAAAAAAAAGGAAGACATATATATGGATTTAAAAGGGAATTATCAAATACAACCAATTTGAATTGAGACATTTGGATCTCTAGAATCTGTAATGGGAGTTGGGTATAAAAGAGAGCAAGGTTGGTTAGGAGAGAAATCCAGAAATTCTCCTTCTCCTTTCACGCCATTCTTGGTCTCTCTCACTCTCTCTGGGCTATTCTTTGAGAAAAGTGAGTTTATATGTGTATATTGCTCATAAATTGGTAACTTTCCTTCTTTTTCTTATTTCTTCTCTGTTCACATGATTGGGATGAAAGTTCAGTAACAAGGATTATTCTTGGTATGAAATTTCTAGTGTTTTGGTTGAGGATTCAACCAAGAAAGATCAAAGCAAAGATTAAGTAAGGAGAAGGAGCTTAGAGAAGAAGAAGGAGACATGATTCAAGTTTGGGAACTTTCTAACCCATTGGTTTGTGATTGTGATATTTTGAATCATGTTAAGTGCTGGAATAAGTGATAATTTGATGCCCAAATGTTGAATTGAGTTGATTGTGCATGATATTGGTGGAATAAGTTAGGTAGATGAACTTAATAGGAAATCTATTATAAGTTCACTTGAACTAGTTTCTGTGTTTAGCCCATAACTCAGCTTCTAGACATTCAAATGGGGTGATTCTAGTTTTAAAAGAACCACTACAATTTTTATAGGAACCAAAGTCTAGTTTTGCCTCTAAGGCATCCAAAAATCTGATTGAAATCACATACTGGAGTCTGCCTATGTATTAGGAGCAGTTTTTGTTCCCAAAACCATATCTCCTAATTTATATGTCCAAATTGCATGATTTTTATGTCATCGGAAACTTAAGACATATGGGAACAAAGTTTTATAAGACACTTTTTCTTTAAAAGGCCCCTAGCTAGGTGAAAAACCCTATACAAAATCGGACCTGGAATCTATTTTCTATAGAATGCAGCAAAACACGACCACACGATGGTGAGGGATTTTTGCCCACCATGTGACTACCCTAACCACCACGTAAATGCATTATGGATTGCCATTTTTTCCTAATATGGTGGTGAGGGATTCCTGATCACCGTGTGACCCCTGTTTTCAGCTTATTAAATGAGTTTTCTACCCCGATTTGACCCTGAACTTACCGAAAGTTTCCAAAACTTGTCCAACACATGTCTAGGACTATATTATGAGCATATGAATGGTTTCCACTTGGAAACATAACCGACCAAGGTTATAAACATGAGTAATTAATGAGGTATTAACTAGTTAGAAATTTCCAAACAAGGCTAAAAATGATTTGGCATGTCATATTAATTAGTTATGAGCAATATAATTTTGTTTAAACTACTTATTTACGTGATAAGCATGTGTATGTTATTATTGAAATTGTGATAGTATTAAATGGTGTGGTATGAATATATGCACATTGATGAGATAAAAGCTAATATTACGATTGTGTATACATGACTGTTATTGAAGTGAAAAATAATGTAAATGCATTTGAGTGATAAACTACTATTAAAATTATTGACTGTATGATACGGCATGAGTTAAAAGTATTTTCTATAAATTAATGTTTGCAATATGGTTTAACTATAATTGTGGTTGAATGTGAATAAAAATAGTCTAATTGAAACAATAATAGAGAAAATATAGAGGAATTATGTGAAGATTCACACATATAATCATTATAATTATTGATAAATTGTATCAGGAGTTAATCATGGACTTGGAATTATGTGTAAACAAATATGAGTGAATTATATTAGAATTTTAACGGTGTACCTTGACTAGCATAAAAAGATCAATATATATATATACAAGTGTGACGCGCAAGGAACCCCGCTTGGCATCTGGGTCGCTCTCGGAAGTCCGCTTTTAGGACTCGAGACCAGATGGAGGTTCATTATAACTCGTGAAAGTTGGTCGCTTCGCAATGCATATGAATTCACTCCCATTCCATGGTTGGCAATCAACCTACAAGAGCGCCTATTGGGTATCATAAGGCAGGTATCATGGAGTCACCACCTAATAAAATATTGAGAAATGAATTCTAACCTTATGAGGCCAAAACCAGAGAGAGTTCGGGATCTCACTTTTATTTATACCTTCGGTTAATGTTATATGACTGAGCTTTTAGAGTTAATTATTTTATCTCTCTTCTCACACGATCATGCAATAAAATTAAATCGCATTTCAAACATCTTTGAAAAGCAGTAAAGAAAGTAATAGATAAATTACAAGTGAAAAATATGGGACAGAACAATCTTCCAAAATAATAAAAGCATAAATAAATAAAGGAATAAAATTTCTCCAAAATTCATTACAATACACAAAAAAGAATGAATTAAAATACATCATACACAACTCGAGGCAGTTATTAGATTTTAGGAACATTGGTTCCTTCACATACAATTAAAAATTGGAGAATTATTTTTAGGCATTTATTGAAAAAATCGGGATGAGTGATCCCATTTTATTAAAATTAATTCTCCTTTTGAAAGTGACATTTTATTGGATAAAATCAGGATATTGGTCCTATTTTATTAATAAAATCTCAATTTTGTTATTGTAAAAATACGTAAGTTTCTATAGAATAGACACATTTAAAATACTATTTTGCATACAATATAAAACAATAAAATAAGGGAAATACAATAATTAAAAATGCAAACCCAAACTTTGAAGGCTCCTGATCCCTTGATTTCTGCAGCTTGCCTAGGAGAATAGCTCAAAGCGAAACAAACAAGTTTGGTGGACAGCAAAAACAAGAATAAAAATAATGTTAGTAAATTAAATCAAATGTATAATAAAAATAAGCAATTCAATGAAACAAATAAATAAATAATTCTAATTGAGAAATATATTTACAATTATTAGAAGAATAATGTTTGACAGAAAGATAATGCAGGAAGTTAATAAAATGGATTAATCGAATAAAATAGAATCACATGGAAAGCAGAATTATTACAAAATATTCACAGATTTAAACTACATTGCATGCATATGTAAATAAATTAGTTAAATTAACCTAAGTTCACATTAACCTAAGTTCATGTTAATTACAACAAACAACAAATAGATTAATAATAAACCACAGCAAATACATTAATAATAAACAACATTAAACAGATTAATAATAAACAACAGTAAATATAATGGAGAAGACACAGTGAATGACACGAAGTAAAGAAAAAAGAGAATTGGCTCTAACCCGTGTATTTACCCTCAGAAGTTTCGATTCTGGTTACAAAAGAAAAGTAATGATTTTCGGTCGATTGCTTGAAAACAAAAATTGAGAAAGCTTGGATCAAAGCTTTCTATCACAAAAAATTGAAGTTGAAAACTCTAATTTTTTGAAGAAAACAGTTGATGGAAATTGAATCCTAAAACCAAAAGAATTAATTTCTTTAGTTCAAGAACAATTAGAATTAATCGAAGAAATTTTAGCTCTCAAAAATCCAATTTTCAGAATCCTTTTCTTTCACCGTTCTAATGCCCTCCTGTGACACGCGCCAAACCTAGCAAACGCCCTCTTTGAACCCGCTTTTAGGGCTAGAGGGATTGGTTCGCGTCTTTTAATCTTGGGCATTATGAGACATTTGGATGCCCCCTTCCCAATAGAACATTGGAAAGGATCATCTAGCCTCATGACGCCTTTAGGCACCTTTTAGGTATTTTAGAGTCGCCATCCAATTTACAAGAAATTGGGAAAGGTCTCTAACCTCGAGGGAACTTCACTCTTATTAATGACTTAAGTTAAGTTTATAAATGAGTTTTTAAGAAATCAAAATTCCATCTCTCATCTCACGCGATCATGCATTGAATTTAAAGCGCATTACAAGCATATTGAAAAGTATTAAATAAAGCGATAAAAAATGGCAGTAAATAAATTACATAAAAAAATGGGACAGAACAATCCCCCAAAATAAGAAAGCATAAAAGAATAAAATTTGCCCCAAAATTAATTACAAGGGCCCAAATGAATAAATGAACACATAAAAAATTAGAATATATCATACATAAATCGGGAAATTTATTGAATTTTAGGAACATTGGTTCCTTTTTATTAATTTAAAAAACATGAAGAACTATTTTTGGGTATTAATTGAAAAAATCGGGATGAGTGATTCCATTTTATGAAAATTCAGTTCTCCATTTAGAAGTGTGATTTTATTGGTTAAACTAGGATATTGGTCCATTTTAGTATGAAAAATTCCGAATTATTAATTATTGTAAAAAATTATGATTTTCTATAATGCGGACGAATCTAAAATACGTTTTGCATACGATATAAAAATAATAATTAAAAGAAATACAACAATTAAAAATGCAAACCCAGATTCCGAAGGTTTTTAATTTTTTGATCCTCCGGCCCGCTCGGAAATGTCACTCAAGGTGAAATAAATAAATTTTGAGGCAATAAAAAAGAATAAATTAAATATTAGTAAATTAAATCAAATAAATGATATAATATAAACAAGTAATTAAGTGAATAAATTAATCAATTCAAACAATCAGTTAATCAATCAATTAAATAATATAGGCAATAAAGTACATCATAATATTATCACAAATAAAATTAAAACAACATTAATAAAATTACGGGGTACGTAAACAAGTAGAAAATAAAATACAGACAAAAATAAAGACAAGTAAACCCAAAGGTGACACACATATATATTACATTGTATCATGCAGTAGCAATAATAATAAATAATGATGGTGAAACATGAAAACAAATTAAGTAAATAAATGACAGTAAGTGAACCAAAGGATATATAACAAAAGAAAGGATTAGCATGGCCCACGGACTTCATGCATTTAAAAATAAAAGGAACACTGTAGAAGTGGCCTAAGGTGAGCAGTAAATGTGTAAAGTAATAAAAAGGCACTGTAGCAATGGCTCAAGCCATGAAAATATACATGCAAAATGAAAATTAACAAATAATAATAATAATAATAAGAAACATATTAATATAAAATAACAATAATAATGATGATATTCAAACTAAATAAATTTAATAAATTAATATGACACACAAAATATATTAACAAAAAAAACAATAAAATGATAAAATGGAATTTTTGTAAAATGAAGAGAATTAAATAGGTGAAATATGAAAAATATAGGCATGATCAAGAAGAAAATACTGTAGCAATGACCCACGAGTTAGCAAACCATGCAAAAATATGACTTAATAATAATAATAATAATAATAATAATAATAATAATAATAATAAAAAAGATGACAACATTACTAAGAAATATATTAATAAAATATTAATAATAATAATAATCTTTGAAAACATATTAATATAAAATAATGATAATAATTAGGCTAAATAAAGATAACAATAATAGTAAAATGAAATAAAATAAGATAATCAATCAAAAGAGAACAAAATACCCATAAATGATGAAAACTAAAATAAATAAACTAAGTGAATCACGTGAAAGGCAAAACTAAAGGACAAAAATCACTGTAGATTGGCCAAAAATAGTGAAAATGCAATGTAAAGAAAAAGAAATGCAAAGATGGAAATGGAAAGTGAGTGCACGACTCGTGCATCCTTGCACGAGTTGTGCAAGGCGAGCACGACTCGTGCAAGGGTGCATGAGTCGTGCAGGGCCTTCGCGACTCGTGCAAAAATGCACAAGTTGTGAAGGCTGCTAACCGGGGGCACGAGTTGAGCAAAAACGCACGACCCGAACGGGCAAACAGGAGACACGATCCGTTCGGAAAAAGAACAGAGGAATGACTCGGACGATGAGCACGATCCGGTAGGAATATCACGACCCGGACATAAAATCAAAGCACGTCTCAGACACAGAACATTATCCGATCGAAAAATCACGACCCAGGCAAAACGAAGACACCACTCGGACAAACGAAAAAATATGGACGAACAGAGTATCGTTAACAGACTAAATAAATATGATAATATACCATCAAAACATGCATAATAAAGCAACAAACATGTTTATTTAATCATAATAGCTACTTACGGTCCATGTCTGATAACAAACAACAACAAACATACGATAAACAGGTTAACCAAATCAATCAAGACATAAACACAATATGTACAATGAACAGAACTGCCTGGTACAACAAAACAAAGAAGAAAAATAAAAAAGAAAGAAAGAAAAGAAAGAAAGAGATAGTGATCCCAGTATTTACCCTCAGATGTGATATTTGATCAGCAGATGAAGAAGTTCTGGTTTTCCTCTTTGCTTTTGTTAAAAAATGAAAACAGAGAATGATAAAAACTTTTGAAATGAAGGTTGCGTTAAAGAAAAAACCAAAGACGATTGAATCTCAAACGTCAGGAATTAATTTCCTGGATTCAAGAAAAAAACTCAAAATGCTTTGAGAACAAAAATAGTTTTTCTTGCTCAAAGCTTTTCTCTCTATGTTTTTCTTTCTTTTTTATTTCGGCCCCCTTCCAAATAATTCTCCCCTTCAGTTTCATCAACTTTTTCTTTTATACTTCCTTTGAAGGATTAGGTTTCTTTTTCCACCAAATCAGCCATAATCCTCCGTTTTTCAACCAAATCCCCTGAAATAACGGAAAAGAGACGTTGGGGGTGCTAGGGGCAGTGAGGCAGGTGAGATGCACCTCACTAAAGTGAGGTTGCCTCTCACCAAGGTGATATGGGCCTCACTAACGTGAGGCTGCATCTCAACAAGGTGAGATAGGCCTCACGCCATAGGCCCCAAAAGAAAACTCCTTTTCTTTTTATATTATTTTTATTTTTTTTCTTTTAATTTAAAAAACGAAAAACATATTTTTCGAGAAAATCATCACTTCTATCTGTCTTTTGCCTGTGAACAGGTATCATTTTGATCATTGGGTAACTTTGATCTGGGCTGCCTCAGGATCCGGTGTCTACACCTCCCCCTTTTCTAGTTTGATATTTTTCTATTTATATCATCCAAAAATTAGGTTTTAGGAGTCCTAATCCCATTCAAAATCCAAATTATCCTTTAAAAATAAGTTTTATTCATTTAAAAATTGGAAAAGAATTTGAATTTAATTTTAACTAAAATTCAGTGAAAAAACAGAGTCCGCGTGAGGTAGGAGACGCGTGAGGTGCAGCCCTCGCACTGGAGGCCGTGCCTCACGTATGCAAGGTGCAACCTCGCATTGAGGAGGCCGCACATCACGAGGTGGCCTTGCGCAAAGGCCGTTCCTCGGGCACCAGGCAGCGCCTCACGCTGCGCGAGGTGCAGCCTCACGGGCTTCGCGCGAGTTGCATAGGCCACGTGACGGCAGACCACCGAAAACCCCCAAAACCCGAAGCAAGAATAATTTTTTATCTAAAAAGAAGGTTTCGGCAAGGAAATCATCACTTTTGACATTTTTGCCGTGAATAAGCATCATTTTCATCACTGGGTAACCCCGGTCTGGGCTGCCTTAAGACCCGGTGTCTACAACAAGATACATCTAGACATGAATGTTGTGTGATTATGTATTAACCTATGAGATATTGACATGAAATTTCATGCATATGTTAATATTATATATGATGAAAATGGGTGATTGTGAAAATGTTATATATGCTTGTGATGCTAGCATAGTTAATAAGAGCTTAAAGATGATTAAAATGATTATGGTATTCATGTAATATTGTTACACGATATTTAATGAGATTATGTAAATATGTCATATGAAACTATATTGAGGATTAAGAAAATTCAATGTTAACATGGAAGGATCTTTTGTTTAAATATTGTTTTTACTTTGTGCCTCACGGTGGTCAGGGAATCCTGCCCACCGTGAGACCGGCTTCTGGGCAAAATAATTAGTTTTACATTGGGCCTTATAGTGGTAAGACAATCCTGCCCACCGTGAGACCGCATTCTGGATCAGATGTGTGCCATTTTGTTATGCCTCATGGTGGTCAGAGATTCCTGCCCACCATGAGACCCCCAGTTTTCAGAATTTAATTATGAATTTTTGACATCAAATAAAACCCAATTTGAATCAATTTAAATATTTTACATGTTTAACTGTATTAAATGATATTTAATAAGTCTTGCATTAATAATATGCAAAATTACATGAATTATTAGAATAGTTATCATATTAAGTATGTATTATGTACTCCCGTTATCCACTTCCCTATGAAACGTTGGCCCTTTTAATGAATGATATGTGTTAAATAAATGATACAAAAAATATATTTATGGAAGATATGTGATGTGTTTATCCAGTGTTGTTCATTATCATGTTTAAAATATCTATGCAGTGCCTGTTTATATGTATTCATTTGTGTGTAATTGTTAATGACTACTATGAGTGGTCGTCCATATCATATTTATTCCTCACTAAGCCTTAGTGCTTAGCACGGGTGTTTCATCTATGCAGGTATTAAAGACCGATGTTATGCCGAGGACATCCTGCATTCGTTAACGCCAACGAGTCTGTAGGAGTTTTTTGAGTAGAGTTTGTATTTTGTAATTGTAATGTAAATGAAATTTGCTATTGTAAATTAATGTTTATGTAATTAATGTGATCATTACATAAGAATAGCCAGCTTTGAATTCGTAAAGTCACTTATAAGGAATGTATGTTTTTTATGAAAGTGTTTAGTAATGAAAGAAATTTTATATTACTGACTTTAAAGTTTTATTTTTTTTAGTTAAACATACATAGTTTTGTGGCATCCTTCCCTTATCATAGTAAACTGGCCATGTTATGTTATGGCTTACTATGTACGAGTACGCAGTGTTACAAAAACTTTGTACAATTTTCCTCTCTCCCTATTTTATCTTCAATGGGCATTTAAACCATGAAAACTTGTTGTTATCCCACACATGAATAATAGTCGGGCCAGTGATGCAAAGGGAATCCTTAGCTTCTCTTCCGCTAAAATTTTTGTATTATAAGAGGTAGGTACCATATTTTGTATATGTTATCTCTATATATTATGTATATATTTCCCTTCAAAATCCATTTTATATTCTTGGCCTCCAAACAAATATATATATATATATATATATATATATATATATATATATATATATATATATATATATATATATTATGGCTATCCCAAACAAAATTTTCTAATTTTGCCCGTACAAGTGATAAATTATTTTTATAAGATATTATAATCAAATATTTTTAATTATGACTTAAAAATCAAATATAATTGAAAATATAGAACATAGATAAATAACATATAAATTAAATTATTTAAGGCTTTATTTCAAAAAACTATAATTATATTTCTAATTTTATTAATGTTTCCTTTTGTTGGATTCTGTGATTATATACATCACATACATAGCGAAAAAATAAAAATTTTAACCATATTTTAAGGAGGATCTTGCCATAAAATTACATTAAAGCTAATATAAGTGAAGTAGAAATTTACCTTATATGGTTATTCAACAGTTAATTACACCTCACTGGGTTATCGCAAACTGTAATGTCTAATAGCGAATACCTCAAATGCATAATCCACACAAGAGAAAAGGCAAAAGAATAAATATTTTGGTGACATAGGGTGTAGACACTGTGTCCTGAGGCAGCCCAGACCCAAGGTTACCTAGTGATGAAAATGAATGTAATACCCCCTAACCACCTGTAGAGATATACTACGGTGACTATTGAGTGATACAACACAAACACATGCGCATAAAATAGTTTTACAATTAAAGTTCAGGATTAATAAATTTCTTTCAACTTTAAAGCTAGATTACAAACTGAGAATCCACGCATTGCATTACAAAACACTCATAGTCTTACAACCGTTTCGCTTTAGAGAATACAACTTTACTGATACAAAACTTAGTTCATTACACATACTAACTCACAATACATTTCTTATACTTATTACAAAATAACCTACTTAAACAGTGGATTCCTAATTTGTTGGCCGTTGGTGATGCAGGACTGCCTTTCGAAATGATATCTTCAGATACCTACATGGATAAAACATCCATGCTAAGCGATAACGTTTAGCGGGGAACAACAACATACTATACTCATACATAACAGTCATTATATCAAACCTTGAACATGCCTTGCACTATTACATACATAAAGTTTATTATCATTCATATCTAAGTCATTCCTTGTTCATTACTCTATATCCCGTATTTACACTTGTCATAATACTTATTTTTGGTATGCTTCTATTCATTTATTGCAACTCTATGTATATCACTATGCACAGAGTCATATATAAATAAGCATGATCACCTAAAGCAGAATATCAATAACACTTACTTATATATAAACATCACATCCCAAATAAGAAATACAAATCTATATAATGCATACTTTATTCATTCTATGGTAATATCACATATTTGTCAAATTCATTTTCATATTAAAATCATTTACTTGATACAACATACTATAATCATTGAGCATTAAGCTCATACAAATACTAACAATTATCCATGCTAATAAATATACATAAAATATCTTCATCAAGATATAATCACCATCCACATAGCATACACCTGAACCTATTACATATTATATACACAAATTCACATATAGCACCGAGTTTACCCTTATTCATTTGCTTATTAGCTATTCCTAAACTACCTGCAATTCTATAGTAGTGGATAACGGGATTAACACTCTGATATCCGAAGATACCTTTAAGCTAGTATCTGTAGATACTTTTCATTTCGCATTAGTACCCGTAGGTACAGAAATAATCAATCGTACTAGTACCCGTAGGTACAGAAATAATCAATCGCATTAGTACCCGTAGGTACAGAAATAATCAATCGCATTAGTACCCATAGGTACAAAAATAAACAATCACATTTGGTATCTGTAGATACCTTTCTATAAAAATACACAATCACTCGCTTTTTGGGAACCTATTCCAGGATTACCCCTGACCCAAACGAGGTCGATTAATAGAAATCAATCGCTTTTGGCTGTAGCACTTTAGACCCTATAGGCATGCCTATTTATCCACGACTCGACTTGCAAGCTAGAAAATTGACTTAACTACTTAATTAGAACTAATATGTTATAAATCTTTGCCAGCTGTGTCAAACAAATATCAGATGGTTCTTAACACTATTCACATTCATACGCATATAGCTTATTTTTTTCAATCTCCCAATTCATACAAATAATATACATACATATATTCATAGACACATACTCACCTGATTTGCCACATTATTGGTCTCCATATAAATAAGCATCTCAAAAACTCAAAGCCTTCAGTCACAGTAAAACACAGACATAACTAACATCATAACATATGTTATCTTGCACACGCACATATATATATTTCACTACACAAGCTTATTCCTCAACATACACAACCTCACATGAATCATATATATACATACTTATTATTTTCCAAATAATTATGCTAGGCATTAACATGTCATTTAATATTATACACACATGTATGATTCATTAAAAAATACACTCTTCAATATACTTATGTTTACTTGAATTAGCACATCTATAACTTTCATATGCATAGTTATTCATAAGCAAATATCACAATTTACATAGAATAGGAAATTTAGAAAATATTCCAAATTGGAGACTCTATCGCGCTCGCGACAGACCTCAAAAGTTCCTTCTGTCGTGCTCGCGCAATGCCCGCACTCGCGACATAACACAATCTCACATCTATACTCATCGGAGCACAATGTTGTGCCTGCGACCCCTATCGCGCTCGTGACAGTGACTGAACTTCATGTACAAAGCTCCACTCCATAAACCTCTTTCAATCACTCATCCAATTCTTACCTATATGACTTTTAAAGACCAATATAACATCACTTTTAGCCATCTTAGCCTTCAGATCAAATGTTTATCTATAGGCTAACATTACCATGCCACAGTCTCATAATAATTGGACTTGAAATTAAGGAGTTATGGCCAATGATCGTCACTTATTCCGAAAGCCCTCCTACAGAGTTTAGTTACACTTAAGTATCTCAATCCCATGTATTCCTAAGTGGCAACCATTCATTTACTCTTTACAATACTCTAAACATGTGTCGGATAATTTTCAAAATGTTTCAGTGAAGTTCGGGTGTCTTTCGGGAATAAAAACACACCGAAATATACAAAACAGGGGAGGGTATCGGTGGGCAATGCTTCTTACCAGCCTAGAGGTCCCAAATAAGAAGAAAGGCCATCAAATATCATGTTCTATCGTGCTTGTGACCTGGATCATGCTCGCGATAGTAGCATCCATTAAGTCCCACACAACAGAATATCAAGACTGGTTTTCATTTCAAACTTTCACCACTTAAATCAATGTCTAAAAGTCATTTTTAGGAAAAACTTTCTTCTTAGAAATTATTCCCTAGGATGTTAAGTTTCTAATGGAATAACGTTTAGGTCATTTGGACGTCTAAAACGTCAAATATGACCTAAAAAACCTATACTGTTCCAATGCACCCGCCAAAATAGAGACACCTAACTTTTGGCCATTTTTAAGGGTCTTAGAACCAGAATTTGGTCATGGCTATTTCTATGACATTTAAAGGTATGTGTATTATATTTCTAATGGAGCTAGTTTCATTTAGTTTGAAATTTTCTAACTTAACTTATGACAAAAACATCACACGAAAGTCTAGTAAAATTTGAGCAGAGTTTCCCCTAGAAACTCTAGCTCCCCAAACTCATGCAAATTCACACAACCAATCAACTCAAGCAATCCAATTTAACAATTCCATATCAGAAACAGAAACTCAGCAATATATATATATATATTCATCAAAACACATAAATTTTTCCCAAACACAATCAAAACATAAAGTTCCCAAACCTCAATTTTCTTAGCTCCAAAGTGTTCACTTGACACCTTGATCACCAACCTTCTTCTTTCCCTTTTCTTTTCTCATAGCTACCACCACATGCATAATCAATTTTCTAGAATTGAAACAAGGGGATTACTATTCATTCAATACACAAAGAAGAAGGAGAAGAAGAAGAAGGTATAGATCAAACTATCTTAACCATTTAACTTGACTAATAGCAATAACTCAACTCATAACTTCTTTTAACGGAATTCCACCATCACAAGTCAATTCAGCTGAAATCAAGAAATAAAAAAACTAACAAAAGAATAAGAAAAGAGGATAATAAGAGCAAGAGAGAGTAGCCGAGAGACACATGCAGAAAAGTGAGTGTATCCTTCTCTCCTCAGTCCTTATATTGCATGTAATAAGCAAGGTGGCAAAGGCAAATGTTGACAGCTGGATTCCACCACTCACTTACTTAATCAAGCTTAGCTTAATCTCATCTCACTTAGTGCTCATTAATTCCAACTTAAACTTAATCATGCACATAAACACTTTAGCCACATAAACTTATTTACTATTTGTAATTACGTCCACATTATCCAGTGCTTTTTGGTCTAACTTTAATAATCTCAATTCACACTTACCCCGAATACCCCAATTAGGTCACATTCCTACTAGGGTAAAAATTGGGCCATTACAATGATGCTTGTTCACAGGCAAGAACTTTAGAAGTGATGATTTTCTTGTCGAAACCCTTCTTTTTAAATAAAAAATTATAATTATTTTGGTTTTTAGGGTTTTCGGTGGCCTGCTATTGCATGGTACCTGTTGGCAGCATACGTGAGGCACCTGCGTGCAGGCTCACAAGACGTCGGGCACAAGGACTCGCCTCGCGCAGCTCGCGGCCTCCTACGCGAGGCCGCACCTCTCGTAGCGCGGGGCACGGCCTCCAGTGCGAGGCCACACCTTGCGCATGCGGGTGTGCCCGCACCTCGCGCAGTGCGAGGCACGGCCTCCTACGCAAGGCCGCACCTCGCGTAGCGCAGGGAACAGCCACCAGCTTCAGGCTGCACCTCGTGCATGCGAGGCACAGCCTCCAGTGCGAAGGCCGCACCTCGTGCATCTCCTACCTCGCTGGGACTTCATTTTTTTCTGGATTTCCGTGGTTTTGAGTTAAAATTTGAATTAAACTCAAATTCTTTTTTTTTATTTTCAAAAGGATAAAACTTGATTTTTAAAGAATAATTTGGGGATTTTTAATGGGATTAAAAGACTCCTAAAACCTAATTTTTTGGAGAAAAAGATCATATAAAAAGAAAAAGAACAGAACACCACAGGGGAGGGCATTAGAACGGCAATAAAAATTCTAAAAAGGAAGATTTTGGAGAACGGAGAAAGTTTTTCGAAAATTCTAAAATTGTTCTTAATCCAAAGAAATTATTTTTTTGTGTTTAAGATTCAATTCTCATCATCTATTTTCTTTAAAAATAAGAGTTTTTGAACTTTAATTTTAGTGAGAGAAAGTTTTGATCCAAGTTTTCTTTATTCTTTTCAAGCAATCGATGAGGAAATCAATCCATTCTTCTTTTGCAGCCAAAATTAAACCTCTGAGGGTAAATTTACGGGCTAGAGCCAATTCTTTCTCTTTCCTTGCTTTGTATCGTTCATTTGTTTTCTCCATTGTAATTACTATAAACTAACTATTAGTTTATTTATTATCGTTTGTTATAATCAACATGAACTTAGATTAATCTAATCAATTTATTGATGTGATGCATGGAATGTAATTGAATATGTAGAATATCTAGCATTAATTTTATTTTTCATTTGATTCTACTTTTGGTCATTAATCCATTTTGTTAATTTCCAGTATTTTTTATCAATCATTATTTTTCTGTGGTAATCATAAATATTTTTCTCAATTAGAATTATTTATTGTATTGGCTTCATTTAATTGCTTATTTCTATTATATCATGTTCTATTTAATTTGCTAACATTGTATTTTTTTATTCTTGTTTTGTTTTCCACCAAACTTATTTATTTCACTTTGAGTAATGTTCCTGGGCAAGCGGGAGAATTAAGAGATTAAGAGCCTTCAAAGTTTGGTTTGCATTTTAATTTCTGTATTTTCCTTATTTTATTGTTTTGTATGTTTTATACAAAATAGTATTTAGATGCATTTATTTTAGAGAAACTCATGTTTTTTTACAATAATAACAATTGGAATTTTTATTAATAAAATAAGACCAATGTCCTAATTTGAGCCAATAAATTTTCATTTTCAAAAGGGAGTTAATTATCATAAAATGGGATCCAATTATCCCTATTTTTTTGCCCAAAATAACTCTCGGATTTTTCAAGTTAACACAAGGAACCAATGTTCCTAAAATCTAATAAATGTCCTAATTTGTGTATTATGTATTTTATTTTATTCTTTTTTGTGTATTATTTATTTTGGGCCCTTGTAATTAATTTTGGGGCAGTTTTATTCATTTATTTATGATTTTTTATTTTGGTGGATTGTTCTGTCCCATTTTTCACTTGTAATTTATTTGTTGCTTTTTTTATTGCTTTCTTTACTGCTTTCCAAAAATGCTCGAAATGCGCTTTAAATTTTATTGCATGATTGCATGAGATGAGATATGGAATTTCAATTGCTAAAAAACTCATTTATAACTTAACTTACGGTATTAATAAGAGTGAAGTTCCGAATATCTTCTCTGGTTTAAGACCCCCGAGATTAGATGACCTTTCCCAATTTCTTGTAAATTGGGTGGCGACTCCAAAATAGCTCAAAGGTGCCTAAAGGTTTCATGAGATTAGATGAACTTCTCAATGTTCTATTGGGTAAGGAATTCCAAAATGTCTCGTGTTCCCCAAGATCAAAAAGACGCCGACCATCCCGAGCCCTAAAAGCGGGCATTCGGGGACCTCGGCTTCCGGTCGGGTTCGAGTACGTGCGCGTCACGGAGGGGTTGCCAAAATTTCTCTTAGTGTTAGCTAGAGAATTTGGCCAAGGAGGAGAAAAATAAGATTAATACCTAATCCCACCATAATAAGACTTTTATAACTAGGTTAAAAATTCACTTTCCTAATGGAATTAGGACTTTTTATACCTAGGTTAAAATTTCCCTTTTCTAATGGGATTAGAACTCTAGGGCATATATATCCAATAATCTCCCACTTGCACTAAAGCTAAGCACTCATTCCATAATAATATAAAATTTTATTATTTCAATCATTTTATCAAAATGTCCTTTCTCTATAGGTATGTGTCCTAGGTTTTCTGTTCGACTTGGCAATACAAAAATAATAACAATTAAAGGATTGCATGATTTAAACTCTTTAAATCATTATATTTATATTCATTTACAAATCATGAGAGGCTTCTAGCAAAGCATCACAATTACCTAAGTGAAAGAAAAGTCAAGTGGTTTGACTACCCTTCCACAGAACAGTTATCGTGCTATTACTCCTTTTACCTGACTTCATCTTAATTAGGTTTTGAGTATTGATTAATGTCAACTCACATAAACCTAAATGTGATTGATCTAATAATATTATCTTTGTTCCCAAAATGTCCCTTGTGGATTTCATCTACCTTGGCATTTCACTCTGGCCAAAGATTCTCTGAACAAAGATATTTCAAAACATTTGAGATAATTCCCTTAATAAATCTGGGATGTTGAATCCTTTATTGATCACTCAACTATCTTCAAGTAGATTGTGATATACCTAACGTCCTAACTCTGTTCACCCCTCGATGAAGGTAAGCAGTTATGGAGTCAAAGTATATCACTCACTACTTAAGGTAACTTTGGTGATCTCAAGTCTAAGGATACTTACACCACTGCTATGAAGAGATTCCTTATTGACATAGACTTAATATTTATGTGAGGATTCTCTTGGCATGTTTCCACTGTACTTATTCTTGTAACAAGCATCCATATGTTGGCTTTAATCATCTCTATAATCACAGCTATGAAAACCACTGCTTGAACCTTTCAAGAAGCTTAATATGTGCTCACCTGTCCATATTAACAATGTGCTATCTTGTTAATACAACGACTAGGGAATTTTAGGTATTAACATATTTTTATGCAATAGGCATCTCATTTTATGAACTCTTTCATAATTGTCTTTAAATTGTGTTTATAATACCAATTACTTCATTTATTAAATAAAGATATTAATAATACAAAATGTAATAAATGAATAATGCCTTCTCATCTTAATCTACATAGGCTCTAGGGCATACATTTAGCAATCTCCCATTTGCGTTATAGCCAATCACTCATGTGTCTCAAGCCCATACTATGTACATGGTGAACGAACTTGTTCTGAGATAATGCCTTAGTGAGAGGATTCGCCATATTGTCATCTGTAGGGACTTTTTTTTATCTTCACATCATTCATGACTATGATTTGCCGTATGAGATGGTAACATATGAGAACATGCTTGGATCACTGATAAGACCATAGTTCCTTTGCTTGTACAATGGCTCCATTGTTGTCACAATACAGAGGTATCGGATCAATAATGCGAGGGACCACTCCTAGTTCAGTAGTGAACTTCTTAATCCATATTGCCTCCTTAGCTGCCTTTAAAGCAGTAATGTACTTAGCTTCTGTGATTAAATTGGCATCTGCATACCTATTTACACGTAAGTCACCCTCTCCATATACCAAGAATATATCCTTAGTTTTTCTCAAGTATTTTAGGATATTATTGACTATAGTTCAGCATTTTTTCCATAATTGGATTAGAATCTGCTTATGACACTCAAAGCAAATGCAATATCTAGACGTGTACATAAAATAGAATACATGATAGAACTAATTGCAGATGCAAATGGTATTTTATTCATGTTCTTTCTATCCTTTTATGTCTTAAGACATATAAACTTGGAAAGGTGTTTCCCATGTATCATGGGAATAAATCCATTCTTAGAGAGATCCATATTAAACCTTTTAAATATTTTATCTATGTATGTAGACTGTGAAAGACCTAGAAACCTATTGGATCTATCCTAGAATATAGGTTGCTTCTCTAAGGTCTTTCATAGAGAATTGTTTGGATAACCATATCTTGACTAACAGAAGAACTAAAGCATCATTTCTTATGATCAATATGTCATCCACATATAGAATAAGGATTGCACTTCCACTGACCTTCTTATACACACAAGGATCATTCTCATTCTGTCAAAAATCAAACTCTTCGATTGTCTCATTGAATTGGATGTTTCAGCTTATAGATTCATGCTTACTTTAATCCATAAATGGATCTTTAAAACTTGTATACATTTTCTATAATGACTCGAATTGTACCCTAGAAAGATTTGTAGTGTTAATTGATTAGTGAGGGTACAAGAGTAATTGTGTAAGTGTGAGTTTGTGGGAATTGAGGAGCTAATTGAAAAGAGAATATAAGTTAATGAAAGGAAGAATTGGAAAGAGGGATTAAGTGGGTATTGGCCAAGGACTAAGTGGGTTATTTGGTAAGAGTTTTACATGTGGTAAAGGGTTTGACAAGTGGCTTGAGGAGAATGGGTAGGAGAGTTTTACATGCAATATAAAGGTGAGTGGAGAGGCAAATCTGCCCCATTTCTTCATGTTGGTCCGGCCACTTCCCTCTCTCCCTCTTAGTTCTTCTTTTTGTTTTTTATATCTTCTTCTTATTTTTTCTTCTTCTTCGTTGGTTTTCCTGAGATTTAAGTTGGATTGGTTTGAAGAGTTAAGTGATAATTGGAAAGGTAAATATGGTTTCAAAATTCAAGGATCTTCTTCTTCTATTTTTTCTGTTTATGATTTTGAGTTGGTTGGTTCATGATCTAAGTGCATGTTTTGATGGGTTTTGTGCAAGAAGCTTTGGACAAGACAAGGGACAAAGGTAAAGACAAGGTCTAACTAGAAGAAAGAGTTGGTCAAGCTTCATTTTTGAGGTTTGGGATTATTTTGCTTAACTTGCTATTAGATGCATGTTTGTTAATTGGGGAAAATATGGGTTTTAAGGAGGTCAATAACTTCTCTAGTTGTTAAATTGTTCATGGGATAGTAAAGATAAGTGACAGAGTCCTATTTAGATGTACCATGTTTGATTGATTCATGTTGATTATGGGTTTTGTTATATATACATACATACATATATATATATATATATATATATATATATATATATATATATATATATATATATATATATATATATATATATATATATATAAAAGTTACTTGCATGTGATTACTTGTTTAAAGATCATTTATAGCTTATATTGATGATTGATTATGTCAAAAGATGAGTTTTATAGCTTTGAAGTAAATGTGGCATGATTTTGGTTGGCATAGTAGTCATACATGTGAATATAGGTATGCATATGCAAGGTATGTGCTTGAGATTTGAGAAGTTTGGAATTTGAACACAGAGTTCAAGATCTATTGCAAGCGCGATAAGGGTCATGAGCATGACAGAGTGCTCTGTAGGCAGAGTTTACTGTGCTGTGTTATGTCACGAGTGCGAGCATTCATCGCGGGCACGACAGAAGTCATTTGGACAATCTATCGTAAGTGCGACATCTGCTGCAAGTGCAACCACAGAGTTTTTGGGTTCTGTCACGAGCGCGACATTTTTCAGAGTTATGAATGCAAATTAGTTATTCTTATATGTGAGTATGATGCACGCCGAACCGGGAAGGCCCTCTTTATGAACCCGCTTTTAGGGGTCGAGGGATTGGTTCGTGTCATTTGATCTTGGGTAGCATGAGACATCATGGAATCCCCTCCCAATAGAACATTGGGGAAGTTCATCTAACCTCATGAAACGTTTAGGCACATTTGAGGTATTTTGGAGTCGCCACCCAATTTACAAGAAATTGGGAAAGGTCATCTAACCTCTATGGTCTAAACCAGAGAAGGTATTCGGAACTTCACTCTTATTTATGTCTTGGTTAATTATAAATGAGTTTTTAGATTTTGAAAATTTCATCTCTCTTCTCACACGATTAATGCAATTTATTGAAAGAGCATTTCAAGCATTAAGAAAACAATAAATGAACGATTTAAAGAAAGCAGTAAATAAAGGGATAAATAAAGCAATAAACATGCAAAACACATCATTTCAAAATAAGAATCGGGACGAAATACAATCCCCAAATGAAAATGAAAAGCTCAATAAAATTGCCCCAAAATTAATTAATTACAAGGGCCCACAAGGTATATAAACATAAAGTTAAAAAATCAAGTAAAATTAATCAAAAGAGGAGACATACATAAATCGGGATATTTATTCGGTTTGGGAACATTGGTTCCTTCACTCTCACTTAAAGAGGGATCGAAGAGTCATTTTTGCTATTGGTCTGAAAACCAGGATAAGTGATCCAATTTTTAGAAAATTTAACTTTTCGTTTTATTTCGTGACATTTTGCATTACTTGGCTAATATCAAGGACATTGGTCCCAATCTATTAGTAAAAATCTCAATTTAGTTATAAAAATATTTTTGTGATTTTTTATCATACACGCGTACAAAAATAAAGCTATTTGATTTACAAATAAACACGGTCACATAAATAAAAGACAGGTAAGATTCACCAAGAAAGGTTTCCTACGTATCGTGATCCCTCAGTTTGATCACAGCGATACTCAAGCGAGCGACATCATATTTTACCCAAACACGAAAAAAAAAACAATAATAAAAACATCAGTAATAAATCTAACATTAAACACATACATGTAAAGACAAGAGAAAAATAAAGAAAAATTAATCATGGAAAAACCTAACAACAGTAATAGCAATAATAATAATAATAATGGGAAACATATGACAACGTGGAATAATAACTATAATAATAATAATAAAATGATAAGAACAATAAACAATATCATGATAATAATAACATTAATAATAATGATAACAACAACAGATACATGATGACATTAATAATAATAATAATAATGATGATGATGATGATGATGATGATGATAATAATAATAATAATAATAATAATGATGACAATAAACAAGATTAACACTAAACAATGACAATAATGTTAACAATAATCCCATTAAATTAGATAAAGGAGGATGAAGAAGCTAAATGAACATGCAGTAATAAAAATATTAGTATATAAACATGGAAGAAAAATCATGCGAAGGAATAAATCTCAAACTCAAAGAAAATGGACATGCATACATTAAACCACCATTCATATATTAATCAAAACAGCAAAAATAAAGAAAATGAGGTGATAAAAAATGATCCCAAGAATATTTACCCTCAGAGTTTATAGAGCAAAAATAAGATGTCTCAATCCGCTCACTTTGTCGCGTTTGCGGTGATAAATACCAAAAAAAATCAAGAAAATGTAAGTTTTTAACACAGAAAACTCAAGGAAAATGATTTTTTATGGGGTGACCAAGCTAAAGAAAATTAGTTTTTCTTGCTTCAGCCAACCCAACAACAAAACCTTTTAAGAAGAAGAAAAGATTAAATCTCAAGAAATTTTGGAAATCCTTTTTTTGCTCCCGTCCGCCTCCCCTCTTTTTTTCTAAGGAAGAAGAAGATCCTTCTTTTGCTTTTTTTCTCCGAAAACCCAAAACCTAACCCCCTTGTAAATGAAAAATTCTTTCTCTTTATTTTTCCTGTCTCGCGATGCCGCACGATAGGCCTTTCCCATGAGGGCTCCCGCGAGGCCGCACCTCGCGGCTTCCGGGCTCCAGGCAGCACCCTGGCGCTGTGCCTCGCATGCCGCACAAGCTGCTTCGGCGACAGGCCATCGAACCTCCAAAACCAAAGTAAAATGTTTTCCAAAAACAAAAATTTTTTATTATTTTTTTTATATTTTTTTATTTTTTATTTAAAAAGAAGGGTCTCAACAAGGGAAACATCAGTTCTAACATATTTGCTTGTGGACAAGCATCATTCTCATCATCGGGTAATCCTAATCTTGGATCGTCTCGAGACCCGCTGCCTATAGTTGCCCCCAATTTTGGAAAACCTAGAACGCAGGTGCCTAGATGAGCAAAAATTCAGAAAAAGGAAAGATGTGTGTACCTAAAGCAACGACCTTCCTGCTTGTCAGCGCATGAAGCCGTGCTCAGGTTGCGTGATTGATAAACGTCAGCTTGTTGACGTGTTAAATCATGGTTGAGTTGTGTGATTGATAAACACCAATTTGTAGGCATGTGAAATCATGGCTGAATAATTGATAAACTTCAGCCAATAGGTGTGTGAAATTGTCAGATTGTGAAGAACGTGATTGATAAACACCAATTTGTCGGCGTGTGAAACCATAGCTGAACGATTAATAAACACCAGCTAGTAGGTGTATGAAACCGCCAGACTTTGAAGAATGTGATTGATAAACACCAATTTGTAGGCATGTAAAATCACGGCTGAATGATTGATAAACACCAGCTAGTAGGTGTGTGAAACCATCAGACTTTGAAGAACATGATTGATAAACACCAATTTAGAGGCATGTGAAACCACGTCTGAACGATTGATAAACACCAGCTAGTAGGTGTGTGAAACCGTCAGACTTTGAAGAACGTGCTTGATAAACACCAATTTACAGGCATGTGAAATCACGGCTGAACGATTGATAAACACTAGCTAGTAGGTGTATGGAACCATCAGACTTTGAAGAACGTGATTGATAAACACCAATTTGTAGGCATGCAAAACCACGGCTGAACAATTAATAAACACCAGCTAGTAGGTATAAGAAACTGTCAGACATTGAAGAACGTAATTGATAAACACCAATTTGCAGGCATGCGAAACCATGGTTGAACGATTGGTAAACACCAGCTAGTAGGTGTGTAAAACCGTCAGACTGTGAATAACGTAATTGATAAACACCAATTTGCAGGCATGTGAAACCACGGCTAAACGATTGATAAACACCAGCTAGTAGGTGTGTGAAACCGTCAGACTTTGAAGAACATGATTGATAAACACCAATTTATAGGCATATGAAACCACCGCTGAATGATTGATAAACACCAACTAGCAGGTGTGTGAAACTGTCAGACTTTGAAGAACGTAATTGATAAATACCAATTTGCAGGCATGTGAAACCATGGCTGAACGATTGATAAACACCAGCTAGTAGGTGTGTAAAACCGTCTGACTGTGTCACACCCCAAAATAGCCCTGGTCGGAATGTATATGCTAAGTCGGGAATGCAAGGGTATTTCAGTAATTTGTGCATGAGAAACTTGGATAATAAGGACTTAATGGCAATTAATTAATTAAGTATGTTAAGAAGAGAAATGTTAGAGTGTGCATGTGGTACGGTTGTAGGGTGTTTTGGTTGTGGCATTTATTTAGTGAAGTGTGAGTTTGGTACCTTGGCATGTGGTATTTATTCAAGAAAGGATTGGGTGCATGTGAGAGTATGGTGCCATGGTTTGAAAGTCTAAGTGGGTTTTGTGGTCTAATAGGGAGCTGCCGTGTGGCAGTGGTGGATGGGCAGTGAATGAAGAAAGAGAAGAAAAGAAAAAGGAAGAGAGAGGGAAAACAGATTGTTGGCTTTCCCGTCCCCTCCTCTCACGCCTCCTCTTCTTCTTCTCTTCTCCTTTCTCTGCTTTTCCTTTCTTGCTCGTTTGGCTTGGTGTTGTGCTTTGCTTGAAGAGGTAAGTTGGGTTAAGGTTTTCTACGTGTTGTTCTTCTTCTTCTTCTTCTTCTACTAGTTTTACTTCAGTTAGGGTTTGGACGAAGGATTTTGTGGGTTTCTTGTTTGTGCAAGCTTTGGGTTGCAAGAAGAAGCTTAAGGACAAGTAGAGGATTGAGGATTGAAGCTTAAAGTGTGATTTTGGATCTTCAATTTTAGGTTTGGGAGCTGTGATTCTTGCATTTGAACTTCTGAGTTGTTTTTGCCCTAATTCTCACTTAGGTTGTAATTGTTTTTGCATTGTTTAATTTCTGGAATTTGGTGTGTTTTGACATATGTATATGCATGATTTATGTGGGTAGATGTGTTAGGGATGCATGCTAAGGATTGAATTGAAAGTACTAAGTTTGGGATTTGAACTTACTGTAATTTTTAGGGTTTATGTTCTTGAGGGAATTGAATGTGTTTATGCATGATTTTGGTTGTTTTGATTGTTCAATTAAGTTGGTTTTACGTCATTTTTGATGTATGGAAGATCTATTGGAAGGTAAGATGTGATTGGTAGTGTTTTGAATCAAATTGAAATTGATTTTATCGAGTTCTTAGAATTATGGGCATGCTGGGAACGAAAAATAGCGATTCTGGTAGAATTTCCGTTTCCAGTGTTCGTGTGTGTCATGACTGCCCTGTGAGAGACAAGTCACGAGTTGTGACTTAGAGTCACGACTCGTGACTCCCTTGTGAGGCAAGTCACGAGTCGTGACTCCCAGTCACGACACGTGACTCTGTCTCCCAGTCACGACGCGTGACTCTTCGGCGGGCTGGAAGCAATCGCGGGGCGTGATTCACCAGTCATGACGCGTGACTACCTTGTGAGAGGTAAGTCACGAGTCGTGGCTTAGAGTCACGACTCATGACTCCTTGTTGAGGCATGTCACGAGACGTGACATAGAGTCACGACTCGTGACCCTCCTTTGAGGCCCGTCACGAGTCGTGACATGGCTCGTGACCGACCTCCCTTCAGCCCCATTTTTTCTAATTAGCCCAGTTTCAACCAAAATGAATTTCCTATTTCTTCTGTAATGTCATACTTTTATATGCTCTTATATGGCCTCTTCTGTTTTGCCTTGTTCCCCAAGTGACTAGTTTTCTTATAAAATAACTTTCAAATGCTTTTATGGCTTTTTCCCCTACTGTGTACTATATTACCTTGCTTATATGAATGGTTAGCCTAATTTATTTGTGATTAAAAATATGTTATACATGTCCTTGATCAGATCCTCTTCTAAGAATAACTTGCCATGCTTAAGAGTATATTGTATGAGGTATGATTGATATATGCTTTAGCTTTTGAAGTCAATGTGTTATGCTTAAATGTAATTTGGATTATGCATGATTTATACTTAGTTATCCTCACCTACCGCATGATTAGGATTTTGTATTGATAATCTTTGGCATGGTAGTGCTTCCATACCTGATTTTTGACATGCTTTAGAATATTGTTTAATGTTAAAGTGTGTTGAGTGTAGTATGTTTTGCAATAGGAATTCTATGATATATGACCGACTTTATGAACATATTTATATGTCTACCGTACTCTGGTTTATGCATGTATATATATATATGCGTCGTGCGATTCGAAACGTGAATTGTTTTATGCATGACCTGCGAGAGTCAGTCTAGTGGATAGTTAGGCATGCCTAATAGAGTCCCATTAGCTGCAGCCCTTTGGATGTTTGGACCCTGATCAGGTCCCCCGTTTAGTTCCTCGCGAACCCTTTATGTGTGCGGATCCTCGCGATCCTTTTTAATGTGTTTGGATCTTGTTTAAGATCCCCATCAGTGAAATGTTTTTATTGTGACAAAATAAAATGGTTTTCAATTCGTACTCGTAAGGTACCCTTTGGCCGATTTGTACCCATAAGGTACTATCAGTACACTCGTTATCCACTACAGTGAGTCAGCAGGTATTATGGTTGTTTTATCTGATATGAACATGGAAATGTGATATCTGAATGAGCACGAGTTTGGACATATTTATCTGGAAATGAATATATATGCATATGCATATCATATTGGGACTGTATTGTATGCTATCAGTTGTGGATATAAGTGCGGGAACTAAGACGTGCATGACTGTGACCATGATCTTTTGAATGCCATGAATATACTTTATTGTGTCATGCTTATGAGGATGTAAATTCTATTAGTTATGCCTATATGAATAGGAATTAATAGGTATATGAATGTGAACGTGATTTATTGAATGCTTTGGTTTATAAGCATGTGCACAAACGTGACTTTATACTATGGACTGATATGGTGAAATATGTGAATCAAGATTCGTATGACTGTGCTATTGACCTTGGAATGTCATATATTTATATATAGGGTTATGTTGCGTGCCCTCTCTCTCTAGTTTTTCCTATTGTAGTGATTTCGGAGTGTTATCATGTGTTTACTTTTCTAGGCATGATATTGTATGGATTAGAATTTCGTAGTGGAAGTGTGGTGGTTCGATGTTCTACCCTGAGTTCCAATGAGCGTATGCATCTTGCATCATGATAAAAGTATGTTTAGATAACTAGTGTCCTTGGCATGATAGTTGGGTGCATTACTGCCTGATAACTATTTTGCATGTGAATGGATTTTTCTGTTAATGCATGGGTACTTGGGCATAATAGTTGTATGTGTATTATTTCATGTGACCGCCCGGTAAGTATATGCATGTAATATTGTATGTAGTTCTGCATGATGATACTTGTATCGTGTATTGTACTATGTCTGTTTTGGCCTTTTCTCAACGTAAGTATATGATTATGATTGTGAGTTTTTGAATTAATGCCTTGCCATGCAAGCCTGATTATATATGTATTTTGAATGTCGCATTTGCCATTGTGAATGTGTTATGCCTTGGCGACCATTGTGAATGGCCGTCCATACTCTTGTGTGTTCTCCCCACTAAGCGTTTATCGCTTAGCACGGATTTTCTTTTCGTGCAGGTGGCAAGTTTGGTTCTGTTCGAGTCGCGCTTCTGCAAGGTCGGCCACGTAGGAGTTAGAAGTTTTGTATTTTGTTCAGCTTCTGTACTTCAGTTTGGTACTTCTGTATTTTGTATATATGTAATTATATGTAAGAATCTTGAGATTACTTTTGGGAAATGTAAACGTTAGTATGTTTTTATGTTAAGTTTCCTTTGTTTTATCTTTCGCTTTATGCTTCCGCTTAGTGCCTGCGTGTGTGTGAGTTATTGCATGATCAGTCTGTGCCCGCATGTTAAGTCAAGTTTTTAATTAACCCGTATTTTCGTATGTATGTTATGTATGAATGTATGCTTCCGCGTTGTGCATGTGCTTCTCTGTATGAGTGAGCATCGGGTAGCGCGCCCGTCGGCGTCCTTTCAACGGGGGCGACGATGGGGGTATTACAGACTGTGAATAACGTAATTGATAAACACCAATTTGCAGGCATGTGAAACCACGACTAAATGATTGAGAAATACCAGCTAGTAGGAGTGTGAAACAGTCAGACTTTGAAGAACGTGATTGATAAACACCAATTTGCAGGTATGTGAACTCATGGATGAACGATTGATAAACACCAGCTAGTAGGTGTGTCAAACCGTCAAACTTTGAAGAACGTAATTGATAAACACCAATTTGTAGGCATGTGAAATCACTGCTGAACAATTGATAAACACCAACTAGTAGGTGTGTGAAACTGTCAGACTTTGAAGAACGTGATTGATAAACACCAATTTGAATGCATATGAAACCACAGCTGATCGATTGATAAACACCAGCTAGTAAGTGTGTGAAACCGTCAGACTTTAAAGAATGTGATTGATAAACACCAATTTGTAGGCATGTGAAACCACCGCTGAACGATTGATAACACCAGCTAGTGGGTGTGTAAACCTTCAGACTTTGAAGAACGTGATTGATAAACAACAATTTGCAATTGATAAACACCAGCTAGTAGGTGTGTGAAACTGTCAGACTTTGAAGAACGTGATTGATAAACACCAATTTGTAGGCATGTGAAACCACGGCTGAACGGTTGATAAACACCAGCTAGTAAGTGTGTAAAATCGTCAGACTTTGAAGAATGTGATTGATAAACACCTATTTGTAGGCATGTGAAACCACGGGTGAACGATTGATAAACACCAGCTAGTAGGTATGTGAAGCCGTCAGAATTTGAAGAACGTGATTGATAGACACTAATTTGTAGGCATGTGAAATCACGGCTAAACGATTGATAAACACCAGCTATTAGGTGTGTGAAATGGTCAGACTTTGAACAACGTGATTGATAAACACCAATTTGTAGGCGTGTGAAATCACTATTGAGATTTTGTGCCTTAAACGGCGACCTTCCTGCTACTACAAGAAGGAGAACGTCTCGGGTCGTCATCCTTCTAGGTTGCACCGAGTCTGCTTCAGACTCACAAAGTATAGTGTTGTTTCATAGCATAGCTTCAGCTGTCCCTGTTATTATCTAATTTCCTCATTTTATCATTTCTAGTTTGTCACCTCGATATATTATTTTTTTCTTTGCCACGTCAAAAGTGTGCCTAAGGAAGTGAAGAAATAAAGGGAATAAAAGATCATTTGTATACGTAATGTATTTGTTTAGCGAAAAAAACAAACGAAGCTAAAATCATGATAAATAATCTCCCTAAATATCTATTGCGGATAGTGAATGGGCTCCTCAGGATCACTCTCACTTTAAAAAATGTGCCATTGGCACGTCTGGTCTTAGTCGTCCCTCCTTAAAAAACTGTGTGCCTCTTAATGGGCTCGCATGATTTCAACTTGTGTGGGCTTCATCTTGACTTCATCTTGCCGAAGTTGCCCTTTGGTTCAGCCTTTTCCTACAAAGCTATTTACACAAAAGCATGTACAGAAGATTGTGTGTGCATAATGTTTGTAAAATACACAAAACTATATACATGAAACACATACAAAGAATTAATATACAAAAATTATATGTACGTGACTATACGTGTGAAGGACTGAATGCATGTGATATATGCTTATGATAAGCATGCCAAACATGTGCAAAGAATTATGTGTTATATGTACAAATAAATTATGCACATGGGGTGCGTGCGGAGGATTGTATGCAAAATTCACGTATGCGCAAATGCGCATTCAGTATCGTGAAAGACTTTGCACGTGTAAAGTCATGCGGAGGGATATGCAAAAGATTACACATACGGGATGTGCGTGAAATACAAAAATAGATAGACCACATCTTGGGTGGTTAAGGAACTCGTTGAGGGTACTGATCATACTGTCTGATGCCCTGAAAGATCTAGAAGAGTATCATCTTGGCTAGGGAACTCTGGCCCAAGGTCTTTTAGAGAGAGCCGCCAGGTGTGCATTTTTTGCCCCACCCCCCCCCCCCCCCCCCCCCCGGCCAATGATCATATGCCTTTTGGTATGCACTGTACAACATCTTGTCCCCAGGACTCTGAGTCATGTCTTGAATTATGCATTACCTGCTTGAAGGAAGATCATCCAAAGCAATGTTGCCTTATCGCTCCTGGCATCAAAAGTCATTTAGTAAAGGTAGTGCATGCCTTGTGGATTTTAACACTAGCTTTTTTTCGCGGGAAATGCGTCCCTTTGGGGATTTTTATATAACCCTGTGCCTTACTTTTGCCTAGAATGGACCCAACCCAATCCAGTGGCTTTTATTTATTTTTTTTTTTGTAGGACAGACTGCCTGTTTCCAGGTTTTTCACCATGCCCTTTGGCCTAGCTTTTTCTTAGAGAGCCAATCACGGTTTTCATCTTTAACGACCCTTTTTTTCAGAAACTCTCCTATCTTTCGGTATGGATACAAGAAAAGCAACCATCAGGACCCCACTTCTAAAGTGATCATCAGTTATTCATTGAGACATTTCCTTCCTCGGTAGCTATTGTATTCGTTTGTATCTTCTAACGGAGGTGTTGCCAGATTAGGTGAGGTGGCGGATTAGGCTCAGCTTCACTTGCCCCTTGGCTTCCCCTTTCTGCTGTGGCTCTAGATGGTTCTTTAGGATGTGTCCCTGTTGTGTGGGCTTCATGAGGCTACCCTTTACATTGTCGCCCATTGTGCTTGATAGTTCAGAAGGATTCAAGATGTAGCGAGGCATCCCCTATCTTTCTAAGGTGGCACCTTATCCTCGGCTTTCACCCCTAGACCATAGCCTTTGAGCATAGCTGCCAGTGAAGACCATTATTCTTTCTATCAGGGTTTGCTCCTTTACTTCTATTAGTGCATATAAGAGATGGGTGCTCAGCCTCGCGGCTGAGAATAGGACCCATCGACTTAAGCATCTGGCCGGCGAGAGCGGTGGTAAAGTATAGCTATTAGATTACATATATTCGATAAAAACAATGTTTTCCTTTTTACAAAAGAACTAGAGGATAATTAACACATGAGTCTAATTGCCTTTATTTTATATCTTCTGCAGAATTGTGTATATTTCAGCATGATTTCTCCATACATGATCATTATTTAATATAGATTCAAAATGCAGAACTACATCTAATCTCAAAGTAGATCTTGTAAGCATCAAACTCCTATTTTCAATCAGCCCTCTAGGGTTTTCTTGATTGGATATTTTCTTTCAAGCCTCTAATTTTTGCCCAGGGCACCTTTTTCGGTTTTCACCCTGATGAGATGCCTAATTTTAGCAAGGCCGCCTTTTTTCAATTTTCAATCCGCGAGGCATTTATTCTCTTCTTTTGATTTTTAGTGTTTACCCATGGAACTTATTGAGTCTGTCGATGCTAAATGGTTCTTCGTACTTGTTTCCATTATTGTCTGTCGGAACGCTGCTCCCTTGGACAACAACTTTTCAAGAACAAATGGGTCTTCATACGCTGGTTCGAATTTACTTCGTCTGTCTGGAACACTCGGACCCAATTACTTAAAGACTAAATCTCACTCTTTCAGTGGGCGCTTTCTAACTTTCTTCCCGAATGATCGAACAAAGTGTTTTTTGATAGATCTGACTGTCTAGTAATCCCACGATCTGTCCTCGTCTGACGTGTTTTTCTACCCAATCCTTGTGGTTTCGAACCATCTTGACCAAGAACTTCTTGTTAGCAACCTCCCATGCTCCCTTGGTTTGAGGGCAATATAGAGAGGACTTATGGTCTTCAATGCTACACCTTGAGAGCGACTCCCTAGCCTTAGCCATAAACTGCCCCCCGTCCTTGAACATAGCGTGGTGCGGGAGACCCTATCGACAAATTAGATTCTTTTCGACGAACTTGTCCATTGGAGGCCGTAGGGCGCACCTCCCCTTATGATATCTATTCCCAAGCTCGAGCAATCCGTATCCATTGTAAGTCAATAGAACCCTTTTGGTCATTTTCGGAAGTCAAGAAAAATGGCAAAGTACGGCTATGTGTAGATCAACGGGATTTGAACAAATCTTGCCCCTAGGATCAATTCTTTTCTTCTTTTTTTCATTTTTTTCTATATTTTTTTTTTATTATTATTTTATTTTTTTATTTTTTGGCAAACTTTGTTCAAATCCTGATAGTTCACCCATACATGTATTTTCCTTCTTAACTATTGGGACAACGTTGACCAACCAAGTCGGGTGTTGTACTTCAATAAGAAATTTGGCTCCGTTTCTGTTTATGGATCTCTCCTTTTAACCTTTTCTGGTCATTTTAGCCTGACTCTTATGAGCTTCTGCCTAACTGATCCATGATCGGGATATGTTGGCATAGCGTGTTCGGCAATTTCATGATCATCTCCCAGCATGTCTTCATAGGTACAGGCAAAGACTTTTTCACATTTTTTTTATTCTCTCAAATTTTAATCTCTCCTTGGAAGCTATACCAAGTGCTATCAAGATTTTCTTTTGGTTCTCCAAAGTCTCAGAGATTAAATAGAATGACATCAGTTAAATCAATGTCAAATATGAATCAGTCGTTATCATGATTATGCACAGTGAAATCATTAGAAACATCATGCAAATAAGAAAAAACCATTCATTTCATTTAATAAAAACTAGAATTAAAAATATCATTATCAAATAGTTCCAAAATAAAAAGAACATCTAAAATAGCTACTTCTTCATGTTTCCACTAGCACAGATGCTTTGGCCAATGGTTTATTATCACCCTCAAGAACCATCTTCCCCACCCCTAAGCTCCTCATCAATGAGGTATTGAACTTGTTTCCTCAGAGTTCGGCACCCATCCGTCTCATGCCCAGTATGCTGATGGTAGGCACAATACTGATTCACTCGATGGCTAGGATGCCCCTGGCTCTTGGAGAGTTTCGCAGGCTTCGGCTATAACTTCCCCTTGTCGATGAAATGAAAGAGGTGCTCAGATAAAGGCTTATCCTAGATGGTATAGCAGCCTTGAGTAGTTCCAACGGTTGAAAACTTGGTGGCCCCAAAATTTTTCCCACTGCCATTGATAAGACTTGAGCTCCCATGATTACCCCTTTGGTGCTTAGGATTTGTGACCTGCTTACTATCGATCAGATCCTAAATCTCACGCCTCAACCTCGCACAATTATCCGTCATATGCCCAGTGTGCTGGTGAAAGGCACAATACCGATCCTCCCTGTGATTGGGCTGCCCCTGGTTTCTGGTGGGCTTAGGAGGCATTGGCTATAACATCCCCTTCTTCATCAGCCTCTCAAGGACCCAAGACAAATTAGAGTAGTGCCTTTGAGTCATCTCTGTCACTGGTATTTTCTCTGTCCTTCGAGTACCACTGCTATTATCACAGCAACCAACTCCTAGACTTGCAGGGCCAGTAATAGTCTTATTGAGAGGCACCCGGGTAGTTGTAAGCTTGGACTTCATAATCTCTTCTTCAAGATCAGCTAGTTTCCTTTAGGTGTTTGAGGAACTGGAAAGGCCCATTGACTGTAAAGGCTCTAGTCCTTTTGCTTTTCCCACTTGCCCGACTGGTGAGTCAAGTGGGGCCTTACCCCTAGGCTAGGAAGTGGACGGGAACATTACGGTCATTGTTGTATAAGCCCTTTTGACTGTGGCTAGCTCAGCCTGGTTAAGGGTGGTTGCCATAAACTGAGCTTGAAGAACGAGCGCCATGGCATCAATTCTTTCCTTGATTGTGGCCAATAACCTCTTTCCAAGCTCTTCGAGTCTTCCATCTATCTCTTGGGCAATTAGGGCACTAGTATCTTCAGTCTTTTGTGAAGAATTGGCCATTTTTGAAAATTTTAAATTTATATTAACTGCCCTTTACCCTGATCCTAACTCCAGATAAAAGGTCCTAAATTAGGTGACTGTCAGAACCCCAAAACCACTTGGACAAATGGTCTACAGTGGCTGAAAAATTAAGGAGTTAGAATGATGCATGAATGTCATGTAATGCATGATTGTGCTATACATGGAATAAATTTATGCACAGGATGACATGCACATCTGAAAATTGTGTGCACATAATAGAATGCACACACATGGAATGAAATGTATGAGTTTCTTAATTATTTGTCTATTTTTGTCAATTAACATTTTTTATTATTTCACTTGCACATGAATGACATGTAATGTGTGAGCATGTTGTGCAACATTCACAACCACATGCAAGCAAGTAGATTCTTCCACCCTTGTTACTCTTACACTCGAGGTCATGCGGTCTATTTCCTATGAGGGCTTAATCAATGGGTCAACCGGGGACCCTATGAATGTGCATGGTGTACGGCAAAAAGTCGGCAGCATAATACTCTTAATTTAAAACACATGCATATGGGTTTTGGCCATTATGTATTTAAACACTTCAATCAAATTAAGGTGAACTTACAGGGGCATGAAAGCCTTTAATAGAAGACCACTTAATTCGTTTGATTTTATTCAATACATGATGGCCGACATCACAAGCATCTTATTATGGTTCATTTCACCTTGGGAAAGTATCTATTGCAGTTACATGAGCTTTAGTCCGGGTGGTGTTACTTTAGGGCTACCCAAGCATGGTCCCTGCCAATGGGTCTAGCTCATCAGGAGTATAATGACCGATCGGGTCTCCATTTGATATACCAAAAGGTACTAGGCTTAAACTGGTGATTATTCTTAACACTTTCCTACATTGAGTGAACATAGGGTTGTATTTCGGGAATGCACCGGGGTAGAATAAAGGTACAAAGTAGCATAATTCTAAGGCTTTAAAATGATGCAATGCAATTTTTGAAAAGAGATAGAATTTTAGGTTTTAAAAACTCAATTATATATTTTAACTATGACACTTTCAGAGCAAAGTCACAAACTCCCCAATGGAGTCGCCACTGTGATGCGCGCCGAACCGGGAAGGCCCTCTCTATGAGCCCGCTTTTAGAGCTCGAGGGATTGGTTCGCATCATTTGATCTTGGGTAACATGAGACATCTTGGAATCCCCTCCCAATAGAACATTAGGGAAGTTCATCTAATCTCATGAAATCTTTAGGCACCTTTAAGATATTTTGGAGTCGCCACCCAATTTACAAAAAATTGGGAAAGGTCATCTAACCTCTATGGTCTAAACCAGAGAAGGTATTCGGAACTTCATTCTTATTTATACCTTGGTTAATTATAAATGAGTTTTTAGATTTTGAAAATTCTATCTCTTTTCTCACACGATTAATGCAATTTATTAAAAGCGCATTTCAAGTATCGAGAAAGCGATAAATAAAAGCTGTAAAGAAAGCGGTAAATAAAGCGATAAACAAGCAAAACACATCATTATAAAATAAGAATCAGGACGGAATACAATCCCTAAATGAAAAAGAAAAGCTCAATAAAATTACCCCAAAAATAATTAATTACAAGGGCCCACAAGGTATATAAACATAAAGTTAAAGCACTACAAGAAGATGTGAAAATAGCAACGGAAAAATAGTAATGGAAATAAGTTTCTGTTGCTAAAATTGGTTGAATTTTGAAAATTTAGCAACGAAAATATATTTGGTGATATTTCGTCGCTAAAAGTGGAGGGAATTTTTGGCGCCAAAATTTAGCAACGGAATTATTATACCGTTGCTAAATAATGCGCCAACACATGGGAGGGGGGGGGGGGGGAATTTTGGAACAAAAAATAGCAATAGCAACGAAAAATTTATTCTGTTGCTATTTAGCAACGAAATGTGTTTTTCGTTGCTATTTAGCAACGAAAATTAGATTCCATTGCCATCAATTTCTAAATATTCAGGCTGAAAAAATCGAATTCTAAAATAGCAACGGAATAATTATTCCGTTGCTATTTAGCAACGGAATATGTTTTCCGTTGCTATCAATTTCAAGGAAAAATCGGGTTCTAAAATAGCAAAAGAAAATTTATTCCGTTGCTATTTAGCAACGGCAAACACATTCCGTTGCTAAATAGCAACGGAAATTAGATTCCGTTAATAGCAACGGAAATTAGATTTTGTTGCTATCAATTTCTAAATATTCAATCGGGTTCTAAAATAGCAACGAAAAATATAATCTATTGCTATTTAGCAACGGAATGTATTTTTCGTTGCTATTTAGCAACGAAAATTAGATTCCGTTGCTATCAATTTTTAGGTATAATCGGGTTCTAAAATTGCAACGGAAAATTTATAAATAGCAATGGAAAACACATTCCGTTGCTATCAATTTCTAAATATTCAATCGGGTTCTAAAATAGCAACGAAAAATATAATCCGTTGCTAGATTCCGTTGCTATCAATTGTTAGAAAAAATCGAGTTCTAAAATAGGAATGGAAATTTTTTTCCGTTACTAAATATATTTTCCGTTGCTATTTAGCAACGGAATTTAGATTCCGTTGCTGTCAATTTTTAAGAAAAAATCAGGTTCTAAAATAGTAACGAAAAATTTATTTCATTGCTATTTAGCAACGGAATGTGTTTTCCGTTACTATTTAGCAACGAAAAATATATTCCGTTGCTATTAATTTCGAGAAAAAATCGGAGTCTAAAATAGTAACGAAAAATTATTTCCGTTGTTATTTAGCAACGGAATATAAGTAAACCGTTGCTAAATGTGTAAAAATACCAACAGAAATTTTTTTCGGTTGCTGAAATAGCAACAAAAATTCTTTTTTGTTGCTAAAGTGTTTCACAAATATAAACCGAATTAAATTCGGTTCGGTTGCAAACGTAGCAACGGAATAGATTCCGTTGCTAAAAGCTAGGGTCAATTCGGGTTTAATTCATTTGTTTTTCTTCATTTCTTCATCTGAACGCAGACTCTTCTCGTTTTCTTTGCTTCTCACTAAACAGCTATTTGTGTCTTCCTCTTCTCCTATTTTCGGCGTGCCCACAGATCAGACGCACGACAGCCACTGATCTCCCACGCCGCCGCTCCGGCGTGCCCCCTACCCCACAGATCAGATTCATAAGCCGCCGCTGCTCCCCCACTCGATTAGCAGCCGAAGATGATTCTCTCGTTTCTCACTCTTCGGTTCCGCTTCCACTGCAGGTAGTTTGCAGTACTTTGTCTCATCTAAAATTATCTAGGTTTTATTTTACCAAAACTGGATTCTAGTTTTTTATCATTCCCCTCTCTGTCTTTCGCTCTTCTTTCGCTCTATATATTCGAGTTGTTAATTTGATTCCTCAAGATGTGAACATGAGTTGAAATCTTGAAAGGATTCTGCTTTGGAGCTGGTTCTATTTGCTTGCCAGATTGCCCAAAAAAGAATGAATTAGAATGTTTGTGTGAATGATAACATGAGTAACTTTATTGAATCTATTGTCTACTGAAAATTTCTGGGGTCCCTTACCTGTTAATTTTTAGTTGGATTCTGTGCTCGTTCTTTGACATGTCTGTTGTTAAATTCTCATTTGGCTCTTTCTAATCTTAGTTGTTCGTTTATCTGTTGTCAATATATGGAAACATCTAAGAGATTCCCTTTTATCAACATTGTATTGTAACTATTTCAGGAAATTACTCTATTAGAAATTTGCACATTGTATTGTGGCTGTGCTTCACATCACAGTTACTGGTTTATCATTTATGTTTATTTGACAGATGTGTTGTTGCACTCATTAAATTTAAGTATAAACCGAGGATAAACGTATAGTAAGGGTTGTTTATCAAGTAATTTTTTGGATAATAATTTGATAAGCAGCTTAATAGACAAATCAGAGATTCAGAACAAGAGAAAACAAAGTAACTGATACCATAATTTATGTCTAGTTAGTTTAGTCAGTAAAGAAGTAAAAAGATTTAGAATTTATATTTATGAATAAATCATTCTTTAAAGCGGTAGATATCCTTTTCGAAAACTTCTTTCTGAAGTGTAAACTATGTTATGCAAAGAATTGAAGTAATAGCAGCCTATAATGCGTTGAGCGAATTGAGGATAATTAGCCAATTCATTGATCAGATTGGAGATTGGAGTAATAGCAATATTAGCAGTTGTCTTTACTCTTCTGGTTTGAACTGTGAGTTGTTTGATTATTCCAATAATGAAGCTCACTTCTAGAATTTAGTTGTAAGCTAACTTTTTATTATAAGGAGTTAGAAAAGTTTTAATTAAATGCTAATGAAGTTTGGATTTTATATATTACCTATTTCTGTAATTTTTTTTTTCAATGGACATTTAAGAACTAAATTATTACGAGTAATGGCTATTGATTGAAGGAAATTTGTTATAAATTTAACTTTTAATTGCGAAATATCTTGCTTTACTCAAGGTTAATTTGCCTAAAACTTTGCAATTTTGGATTATTGCAGTGGACAATAGTCTCATAGAAAATTATTAATTAGAATGTTGCTCACTAGTTGATGGTTATTTGTATTGGAGTTTAAAGTAACAAATTTTGAGGTTGGTAGATTTGAAAAAAAATTATGTAAAAAATGCAAGGTGAAATTTTTTTTTTGAAAATGAATGGATGGTTACAATATGTCATCAGATGTTAAATGTAAACTTAGAATAACAAAAGATTTAGCAGATAAAATTCTGTTCTGATCAATCTTCGTCTTTGTTTTGGCATTAATTAAGAGCTTAATTTCTCTATTTTCTTGCATTGCTGAATTATTAATCCTAAAATTCTTGCATGCTTTAAGTCCCTAAAGAAAATAAGATATATAGGAATGAAGATGAAATCTTTGACGTATGTAGTATGTCCTAGCAGGAAATATCAATTATCTTGGATGTGATTTGGCAATTCTGAGATATTTTTTGATAAATTGATGTGGCATAGAAGAGGACACATACATATATTATTGTCTCTTATATTATACATATTAAGAATTAAGATGATAAAGATGAGCAAAATATCTAGAGGCAAGTCAAGATGTATAAAATTAATTATTAGACCCAAAAAATAAGTGGAAAAGAAAGTAGGGTTGAGAATTTGTTAATTGGTGTGAATAATGTGTATTGGTATACTTTTCTGGGGTTGAAACCTGCATTGTTTAGCCTAACTTTTAGGAAGTCTTTTCTTGAATCTTCATTGATTAATTTTTTTGTCACTGGAATCTGCATTGCTACTTGCCAGAATTACCAAAACCTGAAGTGCCTAAACTACCAGAGTTGCCGAAACTTGAAGAAACTAAATTTCCTGAATTGCCAAAACTCATGTTTTAATACTGTTGGGTATATAATCTTTTAATATACTGTTGGGTATACTGTTGGGTCTAAATTTCAATAGAATCCCTTTAAACCCATAAAAGAAAAACCACAACATGTTTTGTTATTAATTTCCATAAACTGATGATGTGGTTAGCTTGAAACAGAGTATAACATATCGTTTTTCCTTATTATTAATTTGTTCTGGCATAGTTAACTTGGTTATTGAACTAATTAACAGGAACCTACAAGGATTTGAATGTCTCTTTCTTAACCTTAAGATTTACCAAACAATAGTGAACCTATATGGATATGTTAATGGAGTTCTATTTAATATCATATTCTTTTCTTACTTCTTTGAGTATATGTTTAAACTGATGTACTAGAAACATTACTCGCTCATGTGTCTGATTAAACTTTGTTATTACACTATATATTGCCATTCGATTAAGATTAAAGATTATATAAATATGATTCAAATCTTGACTAATTTTAGTCCAATATACTTAATTATATCGGCCTAAAACACCTTAGTAATGGAAATAAATTAATTCAAGAATCTCTAAGGAAATTCATGATTTACTCAAAAGAAAAAGTCCATAGAAAACCAAAGGAAAGTGAAATAAATCAATTCATTTAGTTGGCCCGCAGTACAAAACCAAAGATTCTAATCTTTTGAACAAGAAAACTTTTATCTGTCATTTAATTGCAGAAAATTTTTGTGCTTGATGCCAAGTATTAAATTCCTTTTGGTGAAAAGATTTTTGAAGTTAAATCGATCCCATGCTTAAATTACTATATAGATATAATAATATATAAAACAAAACAGAGTTCCTTATAGTATAATGATTTTTAATTTTTAATTTTTTTGACATTTTTTATTGTATTTTTAGGTAGTTGCTTGCTTATCCGTTTATAATTCACACCTGTATTATAAATGAGCATTCACGTATCTTAATGAAAGTGGAATAGGATAAGCTACAACTTTTCTGAGCAGGTGCATGTATCGGCTTGGTTTGCTTCCGTTTAATTTGATGCCGGTTTGCTTCCGTTTAATTTGATGCCAGGTTTTTAAGTAAAACTGTTATGATTTTGAGAGTACAAATATAGCACTTATTAGCATTTAGTTTCTGTATTGTGATTGTGATGCAATATACAAGGATCAAATTGATCAGCATGTGAAAATTTCTTGCTCTAATTTAATTCTTGCAGGATAATGCTTCTTCCTTGAAAGCTCAACTCGACTAGCAGAAAAGTGTTGTTGACAATCTTGTCTCTAATACTCAGGTATGAAGCTATATTCTTATGAACGGCCTGCTATATAATCACATTTTTCTGTCAAGTTTTAAAATTTCTATTAAGTATTCTTTGAATATAATTCTCTAAGTAACAGAATAGAATGTGATTATTTATATCTTCTTTTTTTTTTCCTACTTAGATGCATAAGTAGCTTTTGGAGAGCAAGATACAGTAGGCAAAGTGTAAGAAAGATACTCTGAAAGCACAGGTTGCCACACAGTGAAATTGGAGTATTTTTGTAATTTTGTATAACTCTGTACGCTTTGTAAATGAATATTTATATATGTATATTTTTTGTACAATTGTAATTGACATTTATTTATTTATGAAATAATAAGTTATTGATATTGTTCCGGTTATATTATCAATAAGAAAATTTTCTTAAATTTCATTACGAATTTTTGAATTATATTTATTTTTAAGTAAAATTGACATTTATCTATTCGGTTGCAATTTTGGATTATATTTATTTATAAGTAAAAAATTTGATTAAAATTTTAAAATTTCTAATATTAAAAATAGCAACGGAACATAAATTTCGTTACTAAAAATAGAATTCCGTTGCTAAATTTAGCAACGAAATTTAAATTTCGTTGCTATTTTTAGCAACAGAAATAGAATTTCATTGCTAAATTTAGCAATGGAAGATAAATTCGGTTGCTATATATAGCAACGGAAAATGAAGTCCGTTGCTAAATTTAGCAACAGAATTCTATTTCCGTTGTTATATATAGCAACCGTCAAAATTGCAACCGAATTTTTTGTTGCTATTTTCAGTTTTTGAGTAGCAACGGAAATTCAACAAATTCGGTTGCTAATTTCCGTTGCTATTTGATAATTTTTTTGTAGTGAAGAATCAAGTAAAATTAATCAAAAGAGGAGACATACATAAATCGGGATATTTATTCGGTTTGCAAACATTGATTCCTTCACGCTGACTTAAAGAGTGATCAAAGAGTCATTTTGGCTATTGGTCTGAAAACTGGGATGAGTGATCTCATTTTTAGAAAATTTAACTTTTCGTTTTATTTCCTGATATTTTGCATTTTTTGGCTAATATTGAGGACATTGGTCCCAATTTATTAGTAAAAATCCCAATTTAATTATTAAAATATTTTTGTGATTTTTTATCATACACGCGTACAAAAATAATGCTATTTGATTTACAAACAAACACAGTCACATAAATAGAAGACAGGTAAGATCTCATCAAGAAAGGTTTTTCTACGCGTCATGGTCCCTCCTTTTGGTCACGGCGATGCTCAAGCGAGCGACATCATATTTTACCCAAACACGAAAAAAAATAATAAAAACATCAGTAATAAATCTAACATTA